>CM056557.1:5975085-6297585 GCA_029721515.1 Synanceia verrucosa | reverse complement strand
GTCTGAATGCAAACCATGATGCTTTTCTAACCTTAATCAAGTAGATCATTGCCTAAACCCAAGTAATTGTTTCACAGCGTTAATCAATTTTTGTTCAGACACATTCAACAATGTGTGGACAATCAGGTCTGGATAGTGTCTGGACTTTCCATTTCACACATGTAGCATTCAAACGCACAGGAAATGCTCTTTGGATTGTATCACGGTCACATAAGCGGTTCTTTCCCACAAAATTATCTTGCAGATTCTTGAGTTTGTTTTTTTGTGCCATGATGAAAACACAAACTCACTGGCTGTGAATTCTGCAGACCGTGGATCTGTTCACACATGGGCTCAATAGGACGTTACAGACTCTGTAGCTGGCAGGGTGAACATTGTTTAATGGCTGCTGGTCTAGTGAATTCAGACATTTGCATTGTCACATACAGCAATTTATTATTCATGTGTGAGTGCACTCAGGTTCGTACATCGAAATCAGCCAATGTGCATCCAGAGCAAGTTTTTATAAAAGTGTCAAACTCTTTTTTCATCTCCCTCTCTCTCTGGTTGTTTTGCAGTGGGGAGGACTGCTTGGTTGCAAAGCATGAACATGTCTGACAGCTGTGGGACAGATCTGCATATGTGTGTGTGTGTGTGTGTGTGTGTGTGTGTGTGTGTGTGTGTGTGTGTCAGGGTCGTCCGTTGGCAGGAAGCAGTAGGCAGCAAGTGATGTGGTCAGACCCTCTGTCACCAGAGAGAGAGAGAGAGGGAGTCTGTGTCTCTCTCTCCTCTCCTCTCCTTCCTGTTGCTTGTTTTCTTTTCCTGATCATCGTTCTTCATTAGAGAAAGAAAAAAAAAACACAGACAGAGGCTCACTGAGCTCTCTGGAGGCTGATGATTGTTGATCTGCAGACCGTATCATGCGTACAAATTCAGTTTTTTTCCTTTGTGACACAGTTTTCATGTCAGGAAATAGAAAATTACTGATCTCCCAGAATTGCACACATCTTAATTTTCCCAGGAAACTGGACATTTACAAGAAAAAAAAACGGTATAATAACATCTGGGAAAAAATATCTAATTAGAAGTTTCCATTATTTGCCACCATACTGTTGATTAATTTTATAATCAGTATGGAATACATTTGACCGTCATTGTTTTCAGTGTGTCAGTTTTGCTGTAAGTGAGAAAGACTTTATATATTTTTTTATTTAGATATTGTTACATAGCGATACCCTTATTATTTTAGCCATCTTTCATTTCCACATTTAATTTTCCAGTTTTCATTTTTAAGCAACTTTGTACAATTGTTCTTACATTAAAAAATGTGGAAATGCCAAAAGAGGAAGACTGACTTTTTTTCTGAATTCATTTTATTTTGTAGGGGAGGCATCAAGGGATTACAGAGAAAGAGAAAAGTGATGGAAAAAGCAAGCGAGAGAGAGGTCAGTGTGGCAAATCATTTTTGTAAATACAGTGTGGAAATCAAAGGGAAGGAGGGAGAAGGGGAGGCGAGTGAGTAGGAGGTAAATTGAGGGAGTCGGGGGACAATTAGATGGGAATTTCCAGTGTTAGTGAGCGAGTGAGCTTTTGTTATAACGGATAGAGAGAGAGCTGCTTCATTTAACTCTGGTTTATTATAATATACTAAATATATTTAGAGAGGTGAAAATGTAAAGAGCAGATAATTTTACATCAAATTTCAGACAGAAATCTGATTCTTTCCAGTGTTTCTGTATTCCAGCACAGCACTGAACTGAGCTGAGTCACACCAACAGCATCAGTGATCAGTTTAGGCCTTTAACATGTTGTTCCTCTCCCAGAAATTTCCTGCCTTCACTTCCAATCCTTATCTGTGCCAACTGCTTGGATGAAATGTGCAGCAGTGAAGCTTGTTTGATGCCAGTATTCAGGAAGCAGTGCATCCCCCTGCACAATGTGAACAAATTCTAAAAAATAAACAAGTATTGGAAAATACAATAAAAATATGAAGAAATAAAATAGTATAAAAATGCTCCTAAAATATGTACAGAAACAATACTGACACAATGTAGACTAGAAGTATAATAGAATACAGAAAACATAAACATGCCACTAAAATATGTATAAAATATGTGTAGAATAAAATATATATGTGTAGAATAGAAGTATAATAGAATAAAATATGACAAAAATATGGAACAAATACTACAAAATTTAAATTATTTTTTTTCTAGAATTGTTAGTTTTGTGCTTTTTGTTCCTTTTTCTTTCTCCTCACACACTTATCTTCATGCTGTTAGCTGATGAAGATAATTAACATGTAAATTATAAACTTGAAATGAAGTCAGTTTGAAGAAGAGAGAGGGGAGAGCGAGCTAGAGAATGAGAGGAGAGAGAGAGTAACACGATGAGGGCATGAGACAATGATGAGAGAGAGTCAAGGAAAGAGGGGCAGTCCAGTCCTGCCCCCTAGAGGCAGTGTGTGTGTGTGTGTGTGTGTGTGTGTGCGTGTGTGTGTGTGTGTGTGTGTGTGTGTGTGTGTGTGTGTGTGCGTGTGCGTGTGTTTCCTGGGGAAGAGTGGGACATCCTGTGACAGTATCACACTCCACATACACACATTCACACACGTTGTTTACCACTTTTGGAAGTTGCTAAGCCCCCCCCACACACACACACACACGCACGCACACGCACTTCATCTTCATGTAGCAAAACTTTATTTTCAAAAAAAACTTTTTGAGAAAACCTTATGTTGTCAGTATGTGTGTGTATATGTGATTGTGTGTGTATGTGTAAGTGTGTGTGTGTGTTTAGCTCTTGGCCTCAGGTGAAAGCGCCTGCATGTGCGCGCGCTAAGAAAGGAGGGTCGTGGTGTGGGCGGGGCCAGAGGAGGGGTTTGTCTGGAGGGGACGGGCCACTCTGCAGCTTAGTCAGATGGATGTCGGGCTTTGAGAGGCATTTGAACACAAGACACCGAGTGGGTCACACACACACACACACACACACTCTGCCGCACACACTCACTCACACACACACACGGCGGTGTGGAGTATCAGCGCTCGGAGCGGGACGGACAGAGGAAAAGAGCTGCACCTGTCCCACACACACTCAGTGTATCCTCAGACACCTCCAGAGGAGCGGCCCGGTCGTCCCTATGTGTGGATGGGACCAAAGTTACACGGTGAGTCCGGAGCAGCTCATGACATGTTCTGACTTTACACTGTGTTTACGTGGAAGAAAAAAAAAACTTTTATCCATTTATTTATTTAAATAACTAGATTAGACTTCATTTAAATGGACGAGAAAAACAAAAGATTTTAGTTTTTTTGTGCTTGTTTTGTTGTTTTTTTTTTACTCTTTTCCATTCAATTTTCTGGATTATCAGAACGGAGAATTTCAAAAAGAAGAAACGTTTTTTAGGTTGTTTTTTTGTCTTTTTGGTGCTTGTTTCTATCAGGAAATTCAAACAGGTTTTTTTTTTATTATTTCTAACTTTTATTTTGATGCTGCTGACGTGTTTTGCACTTTTTTAAAATTTACTTCAGATTGTTTGACTGAAGTGTCAAGTTGTTCATCTCTTCAGTTTATGATTTTAGGATTTTGTTGCATACTTTGAGGAGTTTATATTTGGCTTTTAAATAAGAAATTTGGACATTGTCAGAAAGAAAACTTGCCCTCAATTTGACTTTTCTCCTCGTCTT
The DNA here is from genome assembly GCA_029721515.1 of Synanceia verrucosa. Taxonomy (NCBI): domain Eukaryota; kingdom Metazoa; phylum Chordata; class Actinopteri; order Perciformes; family Synanceiidae; genus Synanceia; species Synanceia verrucosa. The sequence goes on along the minus strand of CM056557.1, from coordinate 6,293,923 downwards.
GTATTAAAGTGAGTTTGCTCCCCTGATAGCTGGTTGAACAGCTCGGTTTCATCTTGACATGGTTATTAAATCGCAGCTCCCCCAGAGATCCTCTCACTGATGTGCAAACTCAGCTTTTGTGTGTTCAGTTGGTCTAAAATGTGCAAGAGGTGAAATGTTTCTTGTTTTCTTGGTTTCACTATTAGTTTTCGAAGTTGCAGATGTTATGCAAAGAGGATTGTTGAGTTGTGCTGAGAGCTGAAATATTGAGACTTTCCCAGAAAATTTCCATTCCTGTCCATTTTTTCTGTTATTATCTGTTAGGAGCTTCATTTAAATGGCAAATAGAGCAGAAACTGTTGCTGTACTCTCTGTGGGGAAATGTGCAGCTCTACCTTCTGTCGGGTGAGAAATTACAATTTCTTGCTAGAAATTTCATAGTTTTACAATTCAAACTATGCTTTTTATGGGATTTGGATTGATTTGAATGATTTGCTCTTGCTCCAGAACAAGAACAGGAGGGCCAGCTGTGTAAAAACATCAACTACCAGTGGGTTTTTTTTGCCAGTGTGTGGCTCCTGAGACCGGGGAGGTGATTTGAGTCCATGCTGCTTCTTCGGTGGTGGTTAGTTGTGACCGGAGCCAGTTGGATGTGAAATAAGTTTCTTTCTTGCGGCTGCACAAGAATTCACAGAGCTGAGTGTGGTCACTCGCCTGCGTGGGATGAGCAGCGTGTTTTTCCCTGAGTGGATATCTGCCTTTGTGTCGGTGTCTTGGGTGGGATCACGTTTGAAGTTTTGTTTGTGCTGCTGTGGCCCCCCAAATGGAAAAGTTTTGGCGCTCCCTTCCCCATCGTCCATTACCAACACACACACACACACACACACACACAGAGGCTGGGAGTTGGGATGATTTGCCGGTTCCGCTGCAGTGCCACTCTGCTTCCAATTTTAGCTTCATTCAGACACAGACGCCGTTTCCTTCCTCTGTCTTCAACCCCAGGAAGAGACGGGAGGAGGGTGGGGGGGCAGAGAGAGGATACAGAGGAGGTTTGAGCTTCATAATCCTCTCTGACACACAAAGTGACATGTAGAAAACAGGAAGAAAAAGCTGCAAAGGGAATATGAATAGTGAATTTACTTGAGGGAGAATGTTGTTCAGACTGATAAACTGACTTAACAGAAGTTGGATTTAATAGAAAACATTCACTATCTGTGTGTAAAGGCACCAGAATGCATTTTGTTTTAGAATTTTAATTTTGAAAATATATAACTTACAAGACAATGCATCAGTTTATTTCTGAATATGTCACTTGTTAAGTTCAGCTCCTTTTTTGTTCTCCCTGATCAAAGTCACATCTCCGCTTGATTCATTTTCAGTTTGGCTTTGTGGTTTTTGTAAATGTAGAGGACAAAAGAATCATTTTGGAAATTGGAAGCATGAACAGGTAATTTCTTCTTATTGCATCTGAGGATAAAAAAATCAAACAAATGAAAATTTGTAAAGTTTTTAAAATGTAAAAATTTTAATTTGTTTCTACGGCACCAGGTTTGGATATTTTTCAGGGGAACTAATAATAATAATACCATAATTTTATCAGTACAGTATTCATACTTTTACAAAAAGTGATTATTACTTGAATGAAGGTTTTATTTCTAAATTAGTTTTCTCTGAGCAGTTGACAAGACAAACTGCTTCCCATCTCTTTCTAAGTGTGTGTGTGTGTGTGACAGCAGCGTTAGTCAGACCCCCCTCACTGAGTCACCCCCCCATAATAATCACAGCTCTTCTTCCCTTCATCTCTCTGTTGTATCACTTTTTTCTTATCTTTTTCATCTCCTTTTCTTTACTTTAGCTTTTGTTTTCTTTCCACTCTCTTCCTCTGTCTGTGCTTTCATTTTTTAATTTCTCTATTTTCTGTCTATTCCCCCTTTCTCTTCACATTTTTTCATTATTATTCCATATTTCTATCTTTCTTTCAATTCAATTTTCTGACTGACTTTAAACTGTTTCATTCTTGCAGATGCATGAATAAAAATGCCTATATCTCTCTGTGTGTCCGTCAACCAGGCGACCTCTCATAGCTCGGCCATGTTGACCAGTGAGGGGGCGCACACCATGGAGCAGGACGACACGCACTATCATGGAGCCAAAATGGCTTCCACTGCCACAACAGCAGACATGGACGTGGAGATGGAGGAAGCAGACATGACCTGCTGGACGGAGGCAGAGTTTGAAGAGAAGTGCACGTACATCGTTAAAGACACGGCGTGGGAGGCGGGGCCAGACGGTGACTCTGTGACAACGTTAACCAGAGCTGAGGCGTCACTGCCCCGAAACCTGGCTTTCAAACATCCAGCCGACAGCAAGGAGGTCAGACTCAAGACACACAAGGCAAACTTTCTCTCCTCTCACACATTTTCACACACGCTCAGACAGAGAAAGCCATCTGCACACACTCGTGAGTCAGATGTCAGTCATGTAATGAAGAGGGGGTCGTGTCTCGCCATAAATTTCACATGCACAGTGTGTGTGTGTGTGTGTGTGTGTGTGTGTGTGTGTGTGTGTGAAAGGCCTGAAGCAAGCGTTTATACACACACTGTAAGTGTAGCTGTGTCCATACAATGGAAACTCATCTGAGGAAATGACGACGGCTTTATCCCAAGTTTGTGTGTGTGTGTGTCAGTGTGTGTGTGTGTGTTTCCAATCTCAGACTTGATCTCAGGTCAGTCATTAAATGATCCGCACTACTTGAGTAAGCCACTCAGCAACATTTAATGATGTTATAATGTGAACTTTGACCCCAGTTCTTCATATTGTGAATCTGTGTGGTTCGTGTTCTTCAAAAGATGAAGCCTCACATGACTCAGGGTAAACCAGCAACATTTGGAAGCCAAATGGTGATAATCACACGTTTCCTCTGTAAATCTTTCTCAACTAATCCAAACAGCGACTTGTGACCAGATAGAGCTTCAGGCATTGATCGAAGTGGAGGTGAAAAAGTCAAAGCGTCAAAGGTTGAAGTTGGTGCTGGATAACAGAGAGGTGTTTCGCAAATCCAAAAATACTACCTAGTGAAGTGGAAGAAGAGGTTTGAAACATGAGTTGTAAATTAGAATTTTCCAACATTAATAAAAATGCTCCAAACACAAATAACTCATCAAGAGCACAAAACAACTTAAAAATGACCCTTCACACTTTAACATCATCACATGAGGCTACCTGGTTCAGTGACGCTCCTGCTGCTGTGGATCTATGCTCATGCTCTGCCTTAAGGCAGTTCGGGGGAAAAAAAAAAGTGCATGACTGCAGGCCAAAGGGTCGTGCCTTTGGCAATTTTGACACTGTGAGTTTTGTCTGTAAACTTGTGGCCACATGGATTTTCTCATCGATGGGGAAACTGAGGCAAGAACCAGAGAGAGAAGCTGATACACTATCAGCTAATAATTATCTGGACTGGATGAAGGGAAAGGCTGAGGACAGAGCTTGTCGCTCTGATCAAAGAAGATTGAGTTTTAGCTCAAAGAAAGAGAGAGAGGGCATTGTAAAAGTCTGTTAATAAGTCAAAAAGCTTCACACACACACACACACACACACACACACACACACACACGATGGCTGATCCTGCAGAGGAAAAGAGGGAAGAGGGGGATTTCCCATGTCACTATGTGTTTGGGGAAAGACGTCTGTTTGTGCAGGTTACGCATGAAGAAAATGTGTGTGTGTGTGTGTGTGTGTGTGTGTGTGTGTGTGTGATTCTACCATCCACTACTGGAGCCTGACGTCTAGCCACCAGATAATCCCTCTCTTTTCTATCCTTCTTCCTCCTCCTGTATTTTTTTTTTTTTTGGGCTCCCAGATTGAATCAGATGAGAAACCAAAAAAGAGAAAAAAAAATCTTTGATGTGGTAGAGAGTGGAGGTGTAGCAATAGAGAGAAGAGATTTTACAGATTTACCTGTTTTTGTCCACACACACACACACACACACACACAAAACTATGGAAAGTCACGTGGTCAAAAATAATTGTTTTGCGCGTGTGTGTGTTTTCATAAAATACTTCACAAGTTTCCATGCAAAATTTATGCATCTTAACAAGTTACAACTTGGTATTTTGAGAGTGAATGCATCAAATATTTATCACACCATCTTTCAGACCTCACACACACACACACACACACACAATTATGACACACTTCAGAGACATATTCGAGCTTTTGTTTAACCTGTCTTTGTGTGTTTGCTTGACTTCATGCAGGTGGCTGGTGTGTGCAGCAGGGAGTACATCCCCAAAGGAACCCGCTTCGGTCCCCTGGTGGGCGAGATCTATACGGCTGACAGCGTCCCCAAAGACGCCAACCGCAAGTACTTCTGGAGGGTGAGTGCTCTCTCTCTCTCACACACACACACACACACAATGACACATGCACACTTCCTCAGAAGCCGGAGGGACCCCTTCCTGTGACGTCACACACACAAATCAGTCAGTGGAACGGGAAACTGGGCTGTTTTTTTCTGCTCTGGATGTGACGTCACCTTCACACAAATAACATGTCACACTGTGGTTCCTGTAAGTCCACACACACACACACACATTCGTTAAACAGAATACACTCCATCACTACCGGTAACTGACAGTGAGAGTACACACACTCCAAACCACCTACCTGACCACCGCCTACACTCACTGTGTGTGTTAGAATTAGTGCTTCAAACCACAATCAGACAATCAGAAAGGTGTTCCATTCATGCTCATATCTCACTTTCTCACACACACACACACAGACACACACACAATCTGAGCTGTAAGACATGAGAGATGAAGACAGGGAGAGAGAGTGAAAGAGAGAGAAAGGGAGGGGAGGAGAGCGAGAAAATGAGTTGCTCCTTCCTTTCACTTTTCACCATAAAAGAGGATCTCCTCCTCTGCGACTCTCTTCCTGTCTGCTCATCTGATGGAGATGAAGGTGAAGACAAGGACATGGTGAGGAAGGAGAGGATGGAGAGAGGGATAAGAGACAAAGTGCAATGCTTGGATGTAGTGTGATTTCAGTTAAACTGGCTAAGCTTGTCACTTTTTCATTTATTACTTTTTATTTAGTAAGTTACTTATTTATGATTTAGTCAAACTTATTCTGAATTGTTAAAGTAGTTCTTTATGTTTTTGCATATTGACATTGTTAGCTACTTGTATGAATGTTTAAGTCAAAGTTTTAACTGCATTACTTTCTCTCTTAGTTACTAACATAAGAGATTGAAAAAGAAGAATTCACATAAAACTGATTAAAAATCTACTTTTACCCCATCAGAATGATCAGAAACAAGAGGAAAATTTAAAGATTGACAGAATTGAGAGTAAAAATATATATATTTTTTTTAAAATTAAGCAAAATAAATTGTGGTGTTTAATTAAAATGAGGCATTATTTTTACTGAAGTTTAAACCTTTTATGTTTTCCTTCCCCAGATCTACGAGGATCAGGAGTTCCACCACTTCGTCGACGGCCTGGATGAGACTCGCTCCAACTGGATGCGATACGTAAACCCGGCCCACTCGGCAGCGGAGCAGAACATCGCAGCGTGCCAGAACGGCATGGAGATCTACTTCTACACGGTGAAGCCCATCCCAGCCGGCGCAGAGCTGCTCGTCTGGTACTGCCAGGACTTCGCCCGGCGTCTCCACTACCCAGCATCTGGAGAGCTGATGATGCAGAAACTCAGTGAGTTATTTTTCTTTAGTCTTTTGATTAAAAATAACATAAAAGAACTTACTGTTTTTTTATTAAATGCTCTGAGCTGCTGTCATAAAAAAAATCAATAGACAGGTAGGTGTGTGTCTTGAGTGTGTCGTGTCGCCACTCTTAAAGCCTTACAGTGTTTTTGAATGTAGCCGTGTCTCCTTCCTCTCTGTGCATTAGTCTGTCATTATCTCACACACACACACACACGCACACACGCACACACACACACAAGACCAGCAACCTTTCATCTCTGTTAGTGCCATCGTTGTATTTGTGTGTGTGTGTGTGTGTGTCAGTGACAGTGTAATTACACAGACAGGGGGATATGGCCCCTAATGCCACAGTCTTACACACTTAAAGACCCGCTTTCAACATGAAAGCTCACACTCACACACTCAGCGTTGCTCAACCTCAATAAAAGGAGCAGAGACTGCGTGACCGTGTGTCTTCAGTGACCTTTTTTATGAGAAACTCCTCGAAAAGTGAGCGTCAGATTTTTCCATCCATAGAGAAATGTCTTTACTATTTCCATGTTAAGTTCTATTTTAACCTCCTAACTGCTAATATCCACACAAAACCTATAAACTAAATGACAATTGTTTGTTTGTTCAGTAGGACAACAAAGAGACACGTTTGGACATTCAGTGCTGATATTCAGCCTTTCATGACACAGCAGACTAACTGCACTTATCCACTTTGGCTGAGCTGATCAAAGACAGAGCGAGCTTAGAGGAAAACAAAGAGAGAGAGAGAGAGAGAGGGCTCAGGGGTTTCCAGGTGTGACTGGAGGCTAATGGCAGTGTTAAGGTGATAGAGGAACCAGCAGACCCAGCCTGGGCGACTCCACTGCCCAGAGAAAAATGCGCATTACCTGAGGGGAAGAGAGGCAGGAGGTGCCCACCCCCACCCCCCCAACCCTCCTAAGCCTCTGTGTGTGTGTGTGTGTGTGTGTGTGTGTGTGTGTGTGTGTGTGTGTGTGTGTGTGTGTGTGTGTGTGCGTGTGTGTGTGTGTGTGTGTGTGTGAATGAGTGAATACAGTATATGTGCTGTCTTTAATTAGCCGCCTCTGTCATTTAGCCCCACAGGCTTCTGTTGACCTGCCAGTGACTTGAATACTGATGTTTACCTGCAGCAGAGACTCTTACCTGCACTTAGCTGATGTTTTGCAGTCTTTGTTGTGCATAGCGTACATTTTTGTTATTTCTGGCGTACTGTCCAATGACAGAACATTTCGAAAATGAGCACTTTTGACTGTTGAACCGGAGGTTAAGCTTCACAAATGGAGCCAGAAATAATCTAATGGGCTGAGTAAAAGCAAGAAAACCACAACCTTTCTGACGAAGTGACGTTAAACCGAAACCATACAAGGGCAAAAGGTAAAAGATGAGAAAGCTACTCTAATGAATCCTGTCGAACTATCAGATACTGCTCATTAGTGATCAAACCTGTGAAGAGTGATGCATATCACTACTGTTCTGGTCTTACACTTTAAATTACACTCTGTATCCCATGGAGGGCACCCGTGCTTCTGGTCCAAACCCAGCGACCTGCTGTGGTTTATTCCTGAGGAGTGCGACAGCATGTCTATCTGTTGTCTGCCTTTTTTATCTTTCCAGTGCAGTCATAGCAAAACCAGACTTCTGTGTGTGTGAGCCCAAGATGACTGACAGTGTCTCACTCCCTCACTTTCTCCTCTCTCTTCGGCTCTCAACTTTTTTTGTCGCCATCGTTTAGCATTCTTGAAGTGTTGGCACTTGAAAGCACCTGTCAGCCATGTGTGTGTGTGTGTTTGTGTGTGTGTGTGTGTGTGTGTTGTCTTCAAAGACACTCTGCTCTGCTGACAAAAACACTCTCTCTTCTCACACACACACACACAGTCATAAGCGTGACATACCTACGCATTCACACCCATTCTTTTCATCTCAAACACATGTTAGCGTGTTTGTGTGTGTGTGTGTTTGTGTCTGTGTGTCTTTGTGTGTATCAGCCATTTGCCATGATGTATTTGCAACTTGAAAAGACCAGAAAAGAGGTGGAGGAGGGAGTGCTGGAGGAGTCGCGCCTCCCACCCCCTCTGTTGACTACTTGAACTTCCTGGCAGAAGGGCCGTGTTGACAGATTGATATCTCCAAGATGGCCGCCCTGTTTGTTTTCTAGAAAAAAGGAAGGAGAGAGGAGGAGGAGGAGGAAGGCTAAGTGATAACCTCAGTGTTTACACACTGCCACTATACAACTGATGTTAGGGTCACCAACTGAGTGAGTGGATGAATCAGGGGGAGTCAAACAAGTTTCATCAGTGCTGGCACTCAGGATTAACTTTGACAACCTCCATCTCTCTCACACACACTCATACACACACACACACACACACATGCACGCACACACACACACACTCCCCTCTGGGTGACCTCGTGGTAAAAAAGTTGACTGGGCAGTAAATGAGCTTATAGATAATAGACGGCTGCGTTTTAAGGGCCCGTCTGCTGCCATTTAACAGCCGAGATGTGCTGCTAGCTGACTAGAGAGGGCTTTTAGAGTGTGTGTGCGTGAGCTTTCCTCCTAATCCACTCTTTCATCATGCAGAGGAGACAGTAGGTGTAAGTGACTGAGGAGGAAGCTCTCTAATCTGACCTTTGACCCGGAAACAATAGCAAATGGCTAGAAAAATCAGTTGAGCAGGAGCTTGATCAAAAGTGTGTGTGTGTGTGTGTGTTTTCTCTAAAGAGTCAACAAATCAGAGGTGTTTGTCTGAAGGCGCCTCTGTTTGTGCGTGCATGTGTGTGTGTGTGTGTGTGTGTGTGTGTACCTTATCACATGGTGGATGTGTTTGGTGTGTGGAGGGCAGGTGGAGGCCAAGCTTTTTTTTTTTTTGGAGGATATCGTTAACAGGAAACTTTCCATCAGCCCTGTCTGTCTGCCACCATTTTGATTTTATCTTGATTTTATAGGCACACACACACACACACATACACAGATATAAACACACACAATGCCCACAGGCAGCTGTCATGCATCACTTCCTGTCTTTTGCCCCAGCCCTCATCTCATTCGTCAATGCTGTCACCTTCATTGGCCCACTGAGTGACTTAAGGCGCTCCTTCACCCTGTGACAAACACACACATACACATTATTGCTGAAGTAACTTTATGATTTGCAGAGACAGACTTTTAAAGGAATTAATGAATTGGTCTTGTCTTGTTTAGAAGTTAACTACTAAATGAAATCATTCAGTAATGGGATCCAAGGGGAACCAGAAGCCCATTTTGAGCTGGTGAACTCCCACTAACCTCTTTTCTCTCTCTCTCTCTGTCTCTTCAGAGCAGTCACTCCTGGAGGTCAAGCAGCAGCAGGTGAGCAGTGAGGACCGTTTGGCCGAAACATCCAGCCCATCCCCTGTTGCAGTGACGCCCTCCCCGCCCAAAAGGGAGCACAGTGTCCTCTCCATTCTGCGTGGCACCAACAGCACCTCCTCCTCCTCTAAGAGGGAGCCCAGCAGACCTCTTCCCACCCGGCCACGCTGTGCCGATAGCCCTGAGCGCCCTGTGTACCCTCGCGCCCTCTACCCAGCTCTCCGGCCCCACCCTCACATCCCTGAAGACTTCCTCGGTCACAAGCCTGGCCAGCTTTGTTACCCTGCAACTCGTTCTCCTGGCAACCAGTCCTCAGCCACACCCAGCCCATCTGCAAGGAGCAGCCCAGACAGCAGTCCTCAGGGGAGCCCTTCGGGTCCAGCCTCTTTCTACCCTGCTGGACTGGGTTCTTACCCCAGTTACTCCCCGCCATCTACACCCCTTTCCTCATCCTTCTACCCCCCAGGAGCCCCATTCTCACGGTACCTCCTTCCCCATCACTACCCTCTGCCTGGTGGAGGAGTCCCCACCGTGGGAGCAATCTTTCCCAGGATGTATCCCCTATACAGCAGCCTACTGCCCCCTCATGTGCCCCTCCTGCCTTCTGACAGTGCCGGGAGGCGTTTCCTGATGCCTGACCATGTCCACCCTTCCTCCATCTCTACCCACAGAGATTTCCTCCTTCCCAGGCCCACCAGTGCCTTCTCTGCTGCCACCTCCCTGAAGGACAAAGCTGGGCCTCACCACCCTTACCCCACACCCCCTCACAGACTCACCCATGCCCCATCCAGCGGCTCCCCAACAGCAGGCACAGCACCTCCCAACGAGCGGGTGCCCACTAAGCCTACCTCAGCCCTGCTGGGCAATGCCAGTGAGCATTGCTCCGATGAGGAGGCCATCAACCTGACCAAGGTGAAGCGTGGCCCGGGCTCAGCAGGCTACAAGGCACTGCCGTACCCACTGAAGAAGCAGAACGGCAAAATCAAGTACGAGTGCAACGTGTGCAGCAAGACCTTTGGACAGTTGTCAAACCTGAAGGTGAGGCCCGAAAGACTACCTGGCTTTAAATGTCAAGTTGGCTTGTTTGATTTACAGCCACTACTAATTCCATTAATGTTACTAAGGCAGTAAATCAAAAAGGCAGTCATGATGTTGAAATCTAAAACAAGGAACAACTACATAATTTGAGGATTGCAGTTCAATCAAATTAGGCTGCAGAACAGGTTAAGGGCACTTAAAAGAGAAAGGAGTGTCACAAAATGTTTTAATAAAAAACACAAAACCAACAAATTCACTCTCCGGATGCTTTCCTGTCTAGATAATCAAGTTGATATTTCCTAACCACTTTGTTTCTCCTCTGTTGTGCAGGTTCATCTTCGTGTCCACAGTGGAGAGAGACCCTTCAAATGTCAGACCTGTAATAAAGGCTTCACACAGCTGGCTCACCTGCAGAAACACTTCCTGGTGCACACAGGGGAGAAGCCACATGAATGCCAGGTGAGAATCAATGATGATGATGCTTTGGCATTTCCCAGACAGATGATAGTTAGCTGGTAGGTTGCTACAAGCTGCTGACACCATTTCTTTTGTATCCTCTCTTCTTCCAGGTTTGTCACAAGCGCTTCAGCAGCACCAGCAACCTGAAAACTCACCTGCGTCTCCACTCAGGGGAAAAGCCCTACCACTGCAAACTCTGCCCAGCCAAGTTCACCCAGTTCGTCCACCTCAAGCTGCACAAGCGCTTGCACTCCCGCGAACGGCCACACAAATGTCTCCACTGTCACCGCCACTACATCCACATGTGCAGCCTGCGGCTTCACCTGAAGGGCTACTGCCCGGCTGTCTCCAGCCAAGGTGCCTCGGAGGAGGTGCAACGCGCCAACGAGGAGATCGAGCGCTTCGATGTCAGCGAGCATGCTGAGCAGCTAGAGCAGCTACAGGGAGGGGCAGAGGTGGAATCCATGTTGGAGAAGCAGGTCTTGGGGATGCTGTGGAGGGAGAACGACCTTAAGTCCTCCCACTTCCATCCTCATCACAAAAGTGGCACCACTGACCTTCTGTCTGCAGGTTATGGCATGTACGAGTCCCTGAATGAGACGTCGGTCATCAAGATGCGGCGCAGCAGCCCCATCCTGCCACTTCCTGCCAATGTCACCGTTAAGCAGGAGTCAGAGGATCATGCATGAGAGACCTTTATACTCAAGAGACAGAGAGTTAAGACTGCATGACTCACAGTGGATGGGTTGGCAGGAGCAACAGCTGTAAATAGATAATTTGCTTCCTGTTTGTCATCAGGAGTGAGATCATGATTACGCCAGGTTTTCAACCTATCAGGGACTCGCATATTCAAGGCTAAAGAGACATTGTCCCATGACTACTTAGCAGTTTCAGGGTTTATTATACTTGGAGACAATCATCTATCCAGGATTTACCTTTAATGTAGTTAATATAATCATATTAGCATTTTGTTGTTGTATTATTTGGTCTTTATTTTCAAATGTCTTTTTTGATCAGTTAGTTGTTATATAACCTCCTTAATTTATTATACTTTTTATTTGTTGTCTTATAAGTAGAATGGATGGTGACACTGATGGGGTGAAATCAATGAAAAAGAATATTTTTCTGTTTATTTTTTTCTCTGTGGCCATTTCTCTGTCGATAGTCACTCTCTCTATGCCTATATCAGTCCGTCCTGTGACCTCTGACCTATAGACCCAAGAAGGTCCACTTTTCAGGGTTATTTTCTATTTAAATCTAGAAACCAATATAGCAGGTTAAAAAAAGGGTTGAAAAACTTGCCAAAGTGCAGCACATAAATTTGTTAATTTAGCAAGAACAGCTTCCCTAAAGTATGTCTGTGTCCTTTTCTGATGCCTATTTAATTTAAATTGAAACAAAAAGGGCATATTTTGTATATTTTTTCACAACAGTTACCTCAGTGTGCATGGGATGACACAAGTGTGTGTGTATGTATGTGTGCATGTGTGTTTAAAGGGACAGCTAAAGGTGGGGAGCTTTCTATTTATTTGCGTTTTGCTACTTGAAGAAGAAGAAACCAAACTTGTGCAGTGCAGCTCTTCATGTGGTCCAGAGGAGCGGCACAGCCGCTCAAATATGTAGCACATAATGGACTCAGGAGGCTGGCTCACTGCTCCGTCCCTCCTTTTGTTTTATTTTTTTAAAACACTGTCAACAGGGAAGTGAACATCCTCAGATTTTAAGGATTCACACTTGATGCTAGTAACCAAAGTTGACTTGGCTTTAATTCCCAATGCATACCAAAATAAAAATACAAGCAAGGAAAAAGAAAACAAGGGAAGAAGGACTTGAGGAATCAAAATGCTGACGAAGGGAAGATGTACTGTCTGTATATGATGAAGTGTTCACTCTTTCGCTGTGGTCTCACTGTTTGTAAACGTTTTGTTGTTGTTCTTGTTGTCTGTAAATATTTCGGTTGAGAAGCAAATGGCCTCTTCTTCAACCCCACCTGTCCGCCATCTTGTTGAACTGGCAAACACCAAAGCACCTCGGCCTTCTTTTATGCACTGGCCCCCTCCTCCTACTTTATAACAGTGCCGATGCTTGCACCATTTACACTGTGTACAATATCACTGAAACTGGTCATAACGGCATTAAGACTCTTAATGCCTCTAAAGCAACTGTGACTTTCTGTAGCAGTTTGACATCAACAACCTGAACTCTCTCTCTCTCTCTCTCTCTCTCTCTCTCTCTCTCTAATGTTCGACCAAAGCGTCTCTTTCTGTGATCAGAGCTTTAACTCCAGAGGAGAATCCCCTAAAGGACTGTCTCTGTTTACATTGTGGTTTACATAGTTATTTATGTGCAAAAATGTCAAAAAGTGTAAATTATGATATAAATGTTCACTGCTCTAATCTAAACCTTGCGGCTCTGTGCATTTTTTTCTTCTTGTTTGTGTTATGGTATAGTAGACATCTAGATTAAAATGGAAGTGTACAGACATCCTGACAAAACTGGAAAATGAATGCTAATATTTAGCGAGATAACAGAATTCTACTATTTTTTAAGTTTTATTGTATTTGTTTTTCTATTTTGTAGACACATCTACCACTGTGACCTCAAATGGCATTTAGAGTTTTTATGGATAAACCCCCTCGTTTACTGGTGACAGTTTTCTCTTTACAAAGCTTTATCCATTTTTCATTGGCTGGAGAATGCATTCAGGAACCTTAAACATGTTTTAGTGAAACTCGTCACAAAGCTGCCATGAAGATGAAGATTTTAGTTTGATGTGAAGACACAGTGCATCCCATAAAATCACTAAAATATTGCTTTAACTGACTTGTAATCAGGGTTAATGCCAATAAATAGTGATCTATGCCACTCTATGTGGACAGTAACAAACAGTTACAACCTAATACCATTTTTTATCACAAATATGCAATACTCAACATTTTTAATATGACAACTCAGCAAGTTGTATCAAGAGGATCATATTTTTGAACTGCTGTTCTAAATATTTGATAAGATATGCAGTATGTAAAACTGCAAAAGGATATATATATATATATATATAGATATATATATATAATATATAGAGCAGGTTAGAAAATAAGGAGCTGACCAGAAGTTAGAGGAACTTATGATTTACCTTACTGCAGGTATGAAACAAAAAAAACTAGAAAAGAACATAAAAGGAAAGAACATATTCTGTGATACAATAAAACAATAAAAGAATGCATGAAAGAAGAAGTTGTGAGAAATAGAATAAAACAGCAGCATTAGAAAAGGACTGAAGATGATATTTTCATTTAACCCACACAGGTGTTTCCACTTTATTAGCCTCAGATTAAATTCAGAGCCGAGCAGTCTGGACTTGACTCTCTGCACTTGGGAGGCAGGTGAAGGGTTAAAGAAGGTTAAAGATTGTAACCTAAAAGAGACAGAGGTGAAAAAAACACAGATAAAATCCAACAGCAGAGATTCAGAGCCATGTTTTGAACTCCCACCACATTGCTTCAAGAACTTGCAGTAAAGCATGCAGCCTCCATGCAGGTTTAAAGTCGTGAATGTTTATGTCCGTTTCCGTGCAATGCCAAACTTTAGGACTGGAGCAGGAAATGGGAACACAGCTTCCTGTGCCCTATGGGCTGCAGTAACTCTGGTCTCTTTTATCCACAGACCACATGTCCCATTTTAGAGCCAGTCAGTCATCAACTGTGCAAACTCAGTAGAAAGTGGATTTGTATGATAAACATTGGGAAGGTCAAAGTTGGTCCAGAGCCGTTTTAAAATAACATAAAAAACTGCAACTATTAGACTGAAGTCAAACTGAAGCAGACACATTTCCTTAATGGAAAAGATGCTTTTGCTCTTCTCCCAACTGGCTTCAGCAAGAGTTGGATTAACAGATGCTTCCTCCAGTCACCAAGAAGATTTTGAAAGTGCCTGGCCTTTTCCAAACACTTTCCAGTGATGACCTCTCAGATGGTTCAAACCATCCAGGATTCAGAGTCAGTGAGCACGCAGCATACACACAGACTTTGTTTTGAAAAAATGAATTCAAAGACTAATATGTAAAGGATGTAATTTGAAAATTGGCCTGCTGCAGCTTTAAAATGACTGATGACTTTCCTTTGTTAACATTAGACAAACACACTCATTGATTTTCACAGCCAGTGTTTAAAGTCAGCCACAGATTTATGAAAAATTCAAAACATTCTTCGTCTGATGCCACTCTGTACATCAGCCAACTGTACAAATTGACATTTGGCAGAAAGGAAGTGATAAAACACATTCCACTGCCATGTTATTAAGGATCCCACGTAGGGTGAAAAGTCACGATATGAGAAAGCAGTATCAGTCCTTCAGCTCATCAGCCAGCTAAAAAGACTCGGTGCGCCCCCAGCCTTTGACTCAGCATCTTTCACTTTTGCACAATTCGTCTCTCTTTCCTGTTTGTTCTATCTTATTATTACTACCAGGGAAACTTTTCAAGTCACCCGTTGACACAGCGAGTTCCACTACATCAGCATCATGGCGTCGGGGTTTCACAGCACTTTTCTGACCGGGGGAGGACAACACCTACCACCTCTGGAGGAGGGGGGGCATCCCGCCGGCCCAGATGTCTGCACGGAAACGTCAGGTCTGACTTCTGCCCGCTTGAGGTGAGCTGATGATTGTTTGTCTACTCTCCGATTTCCGCAGAGAGTTTGATGA
This sequence comes from Synanceia verrucosa, assembly GCA_029721515.1. NCBI lineage: Eukaryota > Metazoa > Chordata > Actinopteri > Perciformes > Synanceiidae > Synanceia > Synanceia verrucosa. The sequence continues at coordinate 6,278,656 of CM056557.1, read as the reverse complement.
AGTTATCACACACAGTCCTCCCTTTGATACTAACAGCTTCAATGAGATACCTACAGTTTTGAAGAAAAGGGACGCCCACGTTTTAGAGAAACTGGAGTCCATTTGAGGGCTGCTAGTCAGCTTAGAGGAGGATACTGGTGTCCTTTAGAGTGTTCTGTGGATCTAATCAGCCGTTCTTTTTGCAGGCTACATTTACATAGATCCTCTTAGTCCACGACCAGAATGAGAAGTAAATCAACATTAACAACAGGCGACTCTTGATGAGGCATATTAGAGTATTAGTTTTTGCCTTTGTGCTCATGCTCCACCTCTGTACACAAAGGCAAATCCTACATCTTGTAAGATTACAAAGCTAGTCCAACTCATATATTCATAGAGTGCAGTGTGAAGTTATTATGGTAGTAAGGTTGGTGTAGGAGATATATAGATATATAGATATGTAACTCAGGTTCTTGTTTTACCTCGTACCAAGAGGTTTAGCCATGGATTATTTTGCCCAGTCTTTACTGCACTTTCACAATACTTTGTTGTCCATCCAGGGTTAAACGTAGTAGACAAATTGCTCTATTTTCTCAAAGAGCCTCCAGCATCATGAAGAGCTTTAATTCAGACTCTTTCCTTCTCACTGAGTTCACTGTTTCACCATTTTAAACAGGAGTGAGGAATTCAAACTGAATTAACCTTTTTAGAACAACACCACAACCACTATACAACCACTAAAACACATTTTTCTGGAATGACAGGAAATAAATGCAATTTAACATTTCAGTCCAAATTATAAATCATGTGTGTAATATTTTTGTTTTTGTTTTTTGTAAAACAGAATATTTAAAATCCATGCATAAATACAAAAATTATATTTTGGCATTACAGACAGAATTTTGACTAAAGAGCTTGGTGGATTAACTATTAAAAAAACATTCTTTTAGAGCAGTGGTGGTAAACACCTTACGCTGGTTGGTGGAGTAATGAATTTGTTGCACTCTATATGACAGTTCTTCTTGTTCTTCTGTGGTACACATACACGCCATGGGCCCTATTTTTGTGGCGGCCAAACAACAAAAACAGCATTTAGACATTTTGTCATGTGTCTGCTCTATCAGTGCCTGGGGGGGCGGTCAGAGAGGAAACAGGTGAGAGATTCATTTGAATGAGGCAGCTCAAAGCAAATCGCTGGCACTTTGATGTAAGTGGGCTGAGAATAGACATCTGTCTCTGCCACACAGACGCTCCACTGCCGATTACGATGTCCACAAAACCAAACTAAATAGTTACAGCCAATGTGCAGCAATAACGCAATAATGCTTAAAATGTAATTCAACCATCTCAATTAAACACTGTCCAACCAGTAGATGTGTTTAAATTAGCTTCAAAAAAGTAACGTTTGATGTGGTTAAAGCAGGAATGCTGGTAAAGTACGTTAATACAAGTGATTCTTGTAGTATAACCTGATGTTGTGATGGTATTGTTTTTCATTTTATTTACCGAGCTAACAAAGTTGTCCCTTAATTAAAGTATTTGTCATTTCTCCCTGTGGGTGTTAGGGTTAGGCTTGGGCTGTTTTTTTAAATATACTGTATATATATTTAGTGCAGCTGTGATAGTTAAATACTGACTGCCTCACAGAAGTCATGTTTTCAGTCCTTTTTGTTCTTGTTTTGGGAGTGTCAACCCGAACAAAAAACAGTGAGGTTTGTGGATCCAATAATTAGATTTTAGTTCAGCTCCTTTCACAGATGATACATAGAAGAGTATTCAATTATTAAAAATATATGTTTAAAAAAAACTCTGGCTTCCTCCCACCATCCAAAACCATGCATGGGGATTAGGTTAATTGGTTAATTTAAATTGACCGTAGGTGTGAATGTGAGTGTGAGTGGTTGTCTGTCTCTATGTGTCCTGTGATGAACTGGAGACTTGTCCAGAGTGTACCCTGTCTTTCACCCTAAGACAGCTGGGATAGGCTCCAGCCCCCCACGACCCTATCAGAGGATAAGAGGTAGATAATGGATGGATGTTTAAAAGATTGTGCAGCAGAAGAAGGCCATCGTTTCAGAACGCATTACACAAAATTTATCTGGCAGAGATGCCTGTGATCAACGGTGATGATGGCCTACCCAGCACATTCATGGTCCCATGAGGATGAATCTGAATAATATCGGTATATCGGTGACCTCTGACCTTTTGTATTTCTCCAACATTGGCTATGAAATTTCCCGTCAACAAACATTTCTGTCATCAGGATGCAGCAAACACAACAAACACACACACACACACATTCTCGCACACACTGTATAATTACAAATAAAACACACACATCAACCCTTTTTAAACTTTTGAACTGAATGATGAATTGATGAACTGATTCATCATTTGTCTCTCGGGAGAACTTGTGTCATTTTCCCCTGAAATGTTGCGATTAGTTTCTATCATAACGAAACCACAAACTAAACAAACCCTTCAACACCCACACAAACACATAAACATACACAAACATACTCTCTGTCTCCTCCAAGCTGCGTTCCACGGTGACGCCACTGAAGACGTTTTAGGAAACCAAACGCTGTTTTACCGTAAATGCTCTGCAGCTGATCATCAGGCCACTCAGACGCTGGAGGGTCACTGGTCAGGATGGGTGACTCAGATTTGTCACTACCCCTCCCCCATCTGCCTGTATCCCGCTTCCCCGAAACTCACTTTTCCCCTCCCAAAACTCAGTGACAGGAAGTCACAACCATTTTGACTAAGAAAGACATTCAGACCAAAGATGTGGAAGTTGCACTGTCAAACATCAATATGTCATCATTAAATTGATTGCAGTACCTCCTCAATATTCGAGACAAATGAGATCACGATGGAGATGATTGGAAGTCTCCAAATTAAGACCACATATCCCATAAACCCTGTCACCAATATGAGCTTCCTGCTCTGTCTTTACTGAAGGCCAAACGATGCTGATGACATGATTTATTTTTCCCTTTTTTGTCTTTGTTCCCTTTCAGAATCTGCCGTCACAAGAAACTCTTTAACAGCAGTCATAATATGCCATAATATCTATATTATCACCGGCCACTTCATTAGGTACACCTGGTCTGTGTATTTCAGAAACTGCTGATCTACTGGGATTTCTACTACAACCGTCTCTAGGGTCCACATTAACGGCACGGCACGGTACGGCCCAGTTTTGGTGCTTTTCCATTATAACTGAGTACCTCATAGTACCTCTTCAGCGTGGGCGGTGGTTTTTGACTTTTCATCGACCAACCATGGCGTAGTTTTCTGTGATGCCATTTTCTCGTGTAAAAATCACAAAGGAGTTACCGGTTTTAAAAATGGCAGGGTTGAGTTGTGTTTGGCTTTTACAGACTAGTCAGATTAGTAGGTTGCACATCCAATGACGCTTCCAATGACGACACTCGTTGGCCAATCAGTGGAAGGCAGTCGGCTGACGTCACATTTTAGTATTGCTTTGGCTCGCTTGGAACCAGGGCTGAGGAGGTACAAAAAAAGTACCTAGTACCAGGTACCAGGTACTAGTGGAAAAGCACCACAACCGTGTAGAGCCGTGTCGTACTGTACCGCGCCTGTGAAGAAGCACCAATAGAATGGTCCAGATATGTCCAGTGAGCATTGGTTCTGTGTAAAAAATGTTAAGTTAATTCCAGAGAACAGATGAGAAGAACCAGACTGGTTGGAGATGATAGAAAAACTCAAATAACCACTGATTTCAACCAAGGAATACAGAATATCATCTGTGAAGCTCAACACTGGAGCCTTGAAGAAGCAGCAGCAGAAGTCCCATCAGCCTCAGCTGTACTTTGTGTGTTGTAATAATGAGCAAATATTAGAAAGGCTTTTACACGTTTCATTCAAATAACTTGAATTTCACTGACCCAACTTTTTTTTTTCTCTATTTCCCCGATATAATGACCACAATATATAAGTACCAATAATCAACACAGGGTGAAGTTTTTTATGTAAAGCAATGTAAAGCCTGGGATTTCCATGACATTATCACCTAAGCCTGAAGCCTGCCATGTTTGAATATCATATGATAAGATACAATACAATGCAACTTTACTGTCAGTTTACACTGAAATTCATTCACTTCGTTATGTAGTTCTGTTCACATACAGGTTGATCATTCAGTTACACATATTACACTTTTCATTGTCAAACAAAATGTTTATCTTCTTTAGCATCCTCTGTTTCAGATCTCAGTTATCAGTGTACTTTTCCATGTGAGGAGCTGCTTGACAGTGTGCCACAGGTGGGCATCATGTATAATAAGATATATTGTATGATATGAGTCCAGCAGTACTGCACTACACCATGACCCAAAATCTCCAAAAGTCAAAGAAACACTGGGTTCTGTCGACTTTACTGTATGATGATAAACATGAATACATTCTGACCTAATGTAGGAGGATAGGATTTTGAGTTGCCTTTCCACTTAAGCTGTGTGTGTGTGTGTGTGTGTGTGTGTGTGTGTGTGTGTGTGTGTGTGTGTGTGAACATAGATAGTCGTACATAGAGTCTGTCGTACAGCCTGAGACAGGAAGTGAGTGAGTGTATAATAGTTCATAAGCAGCTCTGTAACATGTGGCTCATAAAAACCACAAGCTAATAACTCAACACCCCACGCCATCTTCCAACAGACACACTCTGCCAGGATATTATTAAAAACACACATACACACATCGCCCACACACACATGCATGAATTGAACAATTCCACACACTCCTGCATGGTTTGCGTCGTCTCATTTCACTAGATGACGACGCAAACAAGAAAATCAAACCACCAGACAGTCCTTCAGTCTGACTGAACGACAGTCTGAGCCCAAGCAAAATATTTTTGATGCTTCGCTGATATTTAATCCCTTTAATCAGACTGCATATTAATATTTTTGATAGAGTTGATAGAGTTATTTCCTGTCATTCCTGAACAGAAAAATGTGTTTTGGTTGTTTGTTATTCTGGATTCATTTCTGACTTCTCAGTGAAGTCCAGTGATCAGGATCAAATTTGGGTTTAAATTCCTCACTCCTGTTCAAAATGGTGAAGTGTAGGGAAGTCAGTTTATATTTTTTATTGTACTGTATACATTGTATTTCATCACATAGCTGTCTTATTTGACTTAAATTAGTGAAGTGCTGAATAATTGCCGAAACTAATCTTGACTTCAACCCAAATTAATGTTATTTATTCTCTATAGAAAGAAAACCATCTTTCCACCTTGTGTATGAAATGAATTGTTGACGATTGTTTTCATGTCAGTTGATGATGTGCTTTTTAGACACGCATCCTCCTCAGCCCTGAAAAGTAGAGTCTGTAATGCTGAGTAATTATCAACACTAGAGTTTGAAAATCTTCAAAAGAGCCACCTAAAAATTGAGAACAGCACGTCATCGTGTTTTCTATGATAGGCTGGTCATTTCCTTTTGGGACACAGGTTAAAAGAAAATGTCTGATAAAACATGACTGTGTTTATTTATGTATTTATTTATTTATTTATTTATTTGTTGACTATTCATTTTTTGTTGAGTATGATCTTCACTATTATTTGATATAGAAGTGCAGAAATTCTCTGCTGTTTTGTTTTTTTTATCATGTCCGAAATAAATAAAATGTCAAAGTATTTACCACACTGTTTCTCATTCAGGTGGGTTTCATCAGACTCCCTCTACTTCCTGTCTCTAGCTTCATGCTCCACGAGCTCCAGTAGGTCTGAACTTTGGACCTGTTCACTGCCTGACTTCCAAAATAAAATCTCCTTAAAAGCAATTCACTCAAACTTTTTGGACATTAGTGCTGAAAATGAATTAATGGCAAAATTCTGGGGCTTTTTACATACTGTATCTTAATTATCAGAATGTATCTATGAAATGAATTTCTCTAATTGACAGGTTTTACTGGCTTTTGCTAGTTTTTATAATGCTATTGCCTCTTCTCCCTGTTTCTTGTCATTATCCTTTTCTTTTTGTCACAGTAAATTGATGATGTCTTGAGTATGAATAAAGACTGGTTTGTAATGTGTTTATTATGAATAACCAGCAAGAATTAAAGAGAAAATGATGGATGGAAGCAGATAACATGTGTGTCAGTAGTTGATTTTGCTAAAAGAAGACAGATACAGCAAAGTAAATATGAAATACATACACACATGGAAAAGCCTGTTACATTTTGGATTCATCTTTACAGCATTAGTTTTTGACTTTCATTAACATTAGGCCATGGCCTTGTTGGGTGTCTGCTCTCGCTGAGGGCTAATCCAGTGACCGATCTGTTTCTGTCTCACTCAGTCTCACATGTGTGGAGGATGACTGAGGTGACTCAGCAGAAAGCATCCATCTTTGCGTCCCCTGCTGACCCCTGCTGTATCTTCACACATGTGGAGTCTCGTTCTTCTTCTCTTCATCTTCAAACCGCAGCAGAGGCGTCTCTTCCTGCAGAGCATGTCCACATGTTCTACTCGCCGTCTACAGCGCCACGTTGACCCGGTCACAGAGGAAGCGTTTTATATGCTCACTGGAAAAGTAATCATAAAAGTTTATGAACTGTAGCCTTAACTTATCTTTTTTTGCTGGCAATGTTTCACATGGACCCATGTTGTGTCAGGTTTGTGAAACACTGTATTTAGCTGTAACGATAATATTGATTGACTGAAAGCTTGATTATTCATTTTTCTCCCATCAGTGGTGTGAGTAGTGCAAGTAAGGCCAATATTTTTCACTCTGATGGACACACGATTCACTACATATTCTCATCAACTTTTGTCTGAGTCATTTTCATCAACTTTGTGTAATGCCATTGCACCAGTTTCCAAACTTGTGTCTTTTGTGAACATAGGGTTAGTATTGAGTTTGTGAGGCGACAGGCTTCATATGTGCATACAGGAGTCTCACAGAGGAAATCTCATCAGTTTGCCCCTCGGCTGGACAGAGCCTGTGGTCGGCACAGAGTTGGCCTCCATTACATCAGAGGCACAGAGAAGGACTCTGAGCATGGACAATGGCTGTCTACCTGTTTGTCCCAAAATAAAGTAGAGCTTTGTGTATTTACCAGACAAAACAACAGCATAATACATAAATGTATACAAACAAATAACTGAAAATTAAATCAAAAGTAATTTTACTAAGATGCCAACAAATCTCTCTTGTCACTGAGGTTATATGTTTGGATGAAAAGTTTTAGTGATGCTATGAGCTCATCTCAGTGTTGTTTTGAAGCTGAGCTGGCAGTTTGAAATCATAACATCAAAGCTCTGAAAGTAGAACTCAGAAATGGATCAATATTATATTGTGTTATGATATGAGATGAGACAATCATCTGAGATTTGTCATCTCAGTGATATATTGAACAGTCTAGTCTAAATCTACCCCCTAAATATAACCTCTGACCTTTTCATCTCCTAGATCCACGCCTGGCTCTCCCTGGAGGACGTTCAGCTCACCTGCTCTGATAGGACTTAAACCAGCAGCTACACTCTCTCTATGGCTTTTGTTTGGGTTGGTCACATTTGGTTTTATGCTGCAACATAAATCAACCTCACAGCGCATTTTCATCTCATTCATGTATCACAAGCAGCAATGATGTTGCCCTCGTCTTTTATTCTCCGGTCCACTTTGTTTTCTTGAGTGACTAATGTGGCATTATGTCATCCCAGGAAGCAATATTATCTCATTAATGTCTTCACGCAGCATTAAAATATACTTTTAAATATTTGTGCTTCTGCACAACAAATTAAGGCTGGTTGAGTCACGGTGCTTGAGTGCAACCACCTGCTGGGTTCATGCAGGAAAACAAGCTGCTTCCTTTCTTTATGATGGGAAGAAAAACAACACTGCTGTGCTCTGTGAACGCGTGTGTGTGTGTGGAGGGCCTTCTGGTGGTATCAGTTTTTTAATATATGTAGATACATTTACTAATTTTTAAATAAAAAAACTAAAGTGCATCAGCAGAGTGCAGATCTCAGTCAGGTGTGTTTCTTTCTCCACTTCTAACAAAGAGCTGAATCTCTCTCAAGTCCTCCCTGGCTCTGTTACAGTCAGCCAAGATTAAAAAAACATCCTGTATTGTGCCTAACTTTTGAGGATCATAACATATCAGATTAATCTGCAGATGCTCCAGTTCAAAAAAAGACCAAACTTTTCTATGGATGTCAGTTTTTCATCCACAACAAAGACTAAAATGTGGCCTCCAGATTAGGTGATTCTTGTTTTTTGGTCTGGCCGACTGCAGGAAATGTCTTGCGCTCCTGAAGTAGATGTTGATGACCGCAAGAGGTCATTTAGTATATGATCATGTATGAGCAAAAAGAATATCAGGCTGATGGGTCCAGCAGTGTGAAAGATTATGAGAGAGTATGAAATCTTACACATGATAGATAATAAATTACATCCTTGTCTCTTGAACCCTTATGTCTTCCCATAATTCTTATGTATGGCAATTATTAATATCAACGTGGTCTATTGCCATCACATACTGTGCAGGGAGTTAATGTTGATGCTGCAGAGTGAGTCTACAGAAATATGTCACTGTGGACCACCACTGCTAAAGACATTGATCAAATGCTGCTGTTCGTGTTCTGAATGTTTAAAAGCTTCTCAGTTATGTCGTGGTGCCAGACAAACGTTAAGTGCTAATGTCGGTGAATGTTCATGACAAATACCAGTCAGTCAGGAGCCGCACAGCAACACACTCACACTCAATGTCCTGACCCTAAGGCTATGGAGGAAAGGGACACGCAGTGCTTATAAATAATAGTTTGTGTGTGTGTGTCTGTGTGTGTGCATGTGTAAGAGAGAAAGAGATCAAAGTGTGAAAGCTTGCCAGACCCCATCATCCACATCCTCCTGTCATTCTCTATCTGTGGGTACGTCTCGCTCTCTTCAGCACCTGCCTATTAAAGGGCGGCAGGGTTAATAACAGGTTAGTGTGTGTGTGTGTGTGTGTGTGTGTGTGTGTGTGTGCGCAAAGATGACTGGAAATGACCTCAGGATCAAGAGAGAGCATTTCTATTTTGCCATCCAAATCCTCTGATTATGTGTGTGTGTGTGTGTGTGTGTGTTGAGTCTACAGTGCATGCCAAGTTTGTACTCGATGTGTCCAAAAGTATGTGGACACCCCCTGTGTCTGTGGTATTTTACCTGAAAATGACAGGGAGCATGTTTCAGCATACATCCTGATGTTGTCGTCAACACTTTTTCGTGTTGTTATCCCTTCTCCTTTTTCAATGTGGCATCAAAAGCCTGGAGCCAGGCTCCAAACTGAAACCAGAAAAGCGGAGGATAATATCGTAACTCTTTAAAGAACCACTTCCACATATTTTTGACCATTTTACTTTAGTTATGTACAGTAGATACTCTGGCAGCCTGTGGTAGTGGAGTGATGTGTTCGGTGAATGTCCACATTGTTTTGCTCACTTTTGCATGAGTGCTTGTGTATGTTGGTGAGTCCTGGAGGGAGGTTGGATAGTTTAGGGACGTCGTTGCAAAAGAGAAAAGGACAAGAAAGTGAAGAGGAGGCTGGGAGAGGGAGACACTTTTTACAAGCAAAACAAGAGCATTAAAGACAGACAACAGACATTTAATGTGTCATATGTGTGTGAGAGAGAGAGGTCCCTTGAATCATTGCTAACTTCAAAGAGCATCGCTCTTGTTAAAAAAAAATGGATGTCCATCCCTCCATCTTCTGAGAGAGAAGAGGAAGAACCACAGAGGGGAGGGTTAGTGTGTCACACTGCCAGGAACAGAGACACACCTCTGGGTCGCTGGTTGTTTACTGGTTTTACTGGAGTAAATATCCTTTTCTGCACTGCAATCTGAGTTCTTATACTCACGCATTGTAACATTAAAACGATGATGTTTACACTAATGCGGCATTAAGCATTTCTACAAATCTGGGTATTAGTCCGATAATAGTGTTGACACAGTGTGACCAGTGTGACAACTGGAACATGGAGTGATAACTGCAGTGTGCAGTGGTAATTTTACAAGATAGATGACTGAACAAGAAAAAGCATGCAAACAATTAAAAAAACATACTACTGAACATCAGTGGGACATATTTGAACCGTTTTATGTGGAACTAAAAGTAAAAGACGAGGAGCCCAAGCATGTTTTTATGCAGTTAAAGGAAGAAGAAAAAAAGCTGCAGACTGCCGGTAAACTGTTTAACAAATAATCAGTCTCCTCATTATCCACAGTCAGTGATGGTCAGTGAAATGATTTCATTTCATCCCAAACAAAAAAATAAAACCCAGAGTTTCTTCCCTTACCTTGTTCTCTGACAACTCATGCTTTATTTTATTTTATTTTTGGATTTTCCATAACAATGGCCCCCAACACTCAGTCACACAAACTTGATGTGGATATTTGACAGCTGGTGTTCGTCTGTACTCACATGTGCAGGTCATCAAACGGTGCTTCAGCAATTGTTGTTTTGTGTTAGAACTTTTTTTAATGCTTTTTGGAACAGGAAGTGGATTTAAAACTAATTTACCAACAAAAGCAAAGAGACAGAAGGAAAAAACATGAGAAAGGGTTTTGTTTTTCACTTGAAAGCTACTTACTATAAAGGGGAAAAAAATAATAAAATGTGGGGTGTATATGTGTGTTCTATTGTTAAGTGTAAAAAATGCATGTCCAGACAGATATTATAGTCATAATCATTAACACTGATTTACTCTGGATTTATTCTCTCTGCTTTACTGCACTTACATCCTGCAGTTTGTGTCATCATACTCACATTTTTTTAACAGCAGGATCACACAGCAACACAGTATGTGGTCATTTTCACTCCTCTGTACCAATCTGAAACATGATTTCTGCGTGTGTGTGTGTGTGTGTGTGTGTGTGTGGCTTGAGCAGGGTGAACACACTCATAACTTCCTCTTCATCACTAATCACTCTCATCTGTTGATCGTCTTCATCTCTTGCTCCACTACGGCCCCCTGGGATGCTTTAACAGCAGAAGAAGTTGTGTGTGTGTGTGTGTGTGTGTGTGTGAGAGAGAGAGAGAGAGAGAGAGAGAGACTGTGGTTTCACAGAATCATGCAGGAGAGTAGGGGACTGAGTAGAGTTGGAGGGCATAGTTTGTGGTCTAAGCTGATGGTAAAAGTGTGTATGACAGACTGTGTGTGTGTGTGTGTGTGTGTGTGTGTAAGAGCAAAAATGGTTTCGCGGAATCTGCAGGAAATCAGTTGTCCGGTAAAGTTTTGCCTATAATTGGAACAAACACAGCATGGTGTTTGCAGTTGTCACGGAGATAGAAATCAGCTGTTGATGAAAACCTTCCTGATGCTAATTATATTCTGACACAAGATAAACCACTGTCCCCTCTGTGCTGGAGCTGGAGACTGTGGACGTAGTCACTGTGTTTAGTATTGTTGGGTTTGTATTTGGGCTGTTGCCATCTTGTGTTTTTGTAACCAGAAGTGACACGTGACACTGTTTGACTTGAATGGAGCCAGCCATCTATTTTCTACCTCTTATCCTCTCATAGGGTCACAGGGGGCTGGAGTCTATCACAGCTGTCTTAGGGTGGAAGGCAGGGTACACCCTGGACAAGTCTCCAGTTCATCACAGGACACATAGAGACAGACAACCACTCACACTCACATTCACACCTACGGTCAATTTAAATTAACCAATTAACCTAATCCCCATGCATGTTTTTGGATGGTGGGAGGAAGCCAAAGTACACAGAAAGAACCCACACAGACACGGGGAGAACATGCAAACTCCACACAGAAAGGTCCCGGGCCGGGGCTAAATGGAGCCATGATCTACTAAATGAACATCATGTTGTATTGAAGAAGACTGGAGATGGAGACCATAAACTCATGTTTACTGTTGGCTGGCAGAAAGAATTCACTTCACTTTTCACCTGAGACGTTTCCTCCAGGTTGAAACTGATATGATATTATTCTCTTATACCTCTTTATTACTGTTGTATATCCTGATATAGTAGACGACTGTGTAGAGCCTGACATCACTTTGCCTCTGTGATGTAAAACTCATTCAAAAACTATTAAACCACATAAGCAGCCTCACACTCTTAAGCACAATGAAGGAACGTTTCAATACGGAGCTTTCACGTTTTTACTTTTAATAGTTAGAAGTTAAAAGTAAAAATGTGATATAGCGATATTGATTATAATCAGTAAAACATGAAATACTGATATCATGTTGATAATACATACTGTATACAATGGTATCTATTGTGTAAATAATCCAGCTCCTCTTAAATCCTTGGCACATGCCCTACACTTAGATTCTGAGTGCAATTCATTTGCCAAAAAATTATACAAAACAGACAATAAACACAGATGAAGTTTACAATTTATTCATTTTTTCCTAATTTTCTATATACATTTTTTTTATAACAGTGTTATCATGATTTTTTGTGGGTCACAATAATCATATCATGAAAATCTGATATTGTGACAGGCCTAGTAATTCTACTTAAAAGTTTGTAAAACATTATTTAGCCTTGTAATTATTTATTGGCTCTTAAAAATTCAGTGTGTGTGTCAGAGAGAGAGTTTGTGCCACATAAGCAAATAATCTGACAACAGTCATCATGTTTTCATCCACATGTGGCTAAATGTTGACTGGTGGACATGACTTTTTTCCACATGAGCTCACTTCAAACCAGCGAGTCGAGCACAACGAGAAACACAAAATGCAGAAATCTGTCATTATTGAGGGAAAATACTGAGTCCATTCAGAGTCATAGCAAGAAGCTGTCTGAAGGAGCCCTTTAAGGTCTGAAACATTAAGAAGGTAAATTTTCATGAAGTGGGCTTGGACGGTCACCAGTGGGCAGAGTGAACCTGGGTGGAGGACTTTCCCTCTTCCTCATTTGCTCCACTGAAGTGCAGAAGATCAGATGCTTCCAGGTATGAATGAGTGGAACTGGTGAGAGGCTTATTTAAGGAGAAGAGGAGGACAATAGGTCAGGGGAGAACTGCAGAAATGCAAAGATGTAATGACTTGTTCTGGTTTTTGGCCAGAAACTCATCAATAATGTCCAGTAAAACAATTTAGGTCACTAAGTTTCCAGACACTGAAGGAGAGGAAGAGATGAAAACAAATAAGAGAAGTTGTAAAGGCATCAATGTACACATCTTTCCATCTCACTCCCTCCTACAGGGGTTGGACGCCGGCTCGGGAAATCCCATAAAAGAGAGTGTGTCAGCAAGATGATGGGTGAGACAGACTCTTCATCACTGCGTCTAGATCTGCAGCATGCAGACACACACACACACACACACACACACACACACACACACACACACACACACACCCCACGCAGAGCCCCCCTGTCTTGACTCAACACCATAAACCCCCCGTCCCATCATGCTTGGCGGCAGAATCAGCAGTGAGGAAGCCTAACGTGATGACATGATGTGTGACATCACACACACACACACACACACTTTGAATTAGCAGACTGGCAGAATGACAAGAGACAAGTGTGTGAGAATTCATTCACACACACCTGAAGGGGGCAATAAATGATGTCTGTAATTATGTACGCACACATATCACACACACACGCACACACACACACACACACACACACACACACAGCCCGAGGCCTGTCTGACAGCACAGTTTAGTGGTCTCATTAGCAGTGGATGGAATGCCAACAGATAATTAAGCAGGAGAGATGAAGAGAGAGAGGCAGGGCGAGTGTCAGCAGTAAAACACATGAGAGAGAGAGAGAGAGAGAGAGAGATGTTCTTTATGGGATGGATCGAGCCAAAAGACAGTAAAACACTGGAGAGGAAGGAAGCTGACTTTGTCATATCTGTTGGTACAAACTGAAAAAAATCAAACACTTTCACTATCCGGCTAATCACAAGCAGAGTATCGCAAATATATTGTTTATGAGTCAATGGCATCATAACTCTCCAGTAAGCACAGGGTGCGTTTTCCTCGAAAGAACACATGAAAACATCATCAACATCACTGAAACAGTAGAACTGTTTCCCTGAAACAAGACGGGCCATAAGAAACACTGAAACTAGCCAACAATGTCACCACATGCTCAACATTGACAGAAACTATTTTGAATATGACCATGTTTTTGTAGTATCTCAAAGTATTTCAAAAACCATCATTAGATTAACTTTGTGTGATAGTGGTGATTCAAATTGTAATTTCAAATAAATATTTAGTCATAAGTCAATGTTTTGTTGAAAAACTCTATATTCTGTATTAATCTCTCTTTTTATAACATTTTTTGCGGGCTAACCACTAACTTACATCTCCCGTCAATGCTTGGCCACATGTAAATTGACAAAATAAGAGACACTTTCAAAATAAAAGCAATGTTCAGCTCTATTGCATGCATGATGTTCACTTACTTGAACTCTGACAGATGGTCAAGAACAGCCGCAGGGCTGGTTGTGTACCTGGGGCCGGACAACACCCTGGTCTGGTCTGAGCTCTAGACCAGTTCTGTCGAGTTCTCTTGGATAACCCATCTTTTTTCTTTGGCGTTCAGTCCCAGCTCGACAAGTAATATTGTTATTTTGTACTCTTTATCTTTTACTCCTTATCCTCTATTTAGCTCTTCTTTCATTGTTTTTAGTATATTGTTTTTTTAGTATTTATTTGTGTTCTTTATCTTTTAAAATTGTGTTAATTTTATACCATTACTATTTTTATTTTTAAGCATATGTATGATTATATCGTACCCTGTACAGCACTTTGGTCAGTCAAGGTTGTTAAAAAAAAGTGCTTTCGAAATAATTCAAGAAATGGATAAAATAATTCCTGATTTAAGGGCAGGTTCACAGAAATGACCAATAAAAATGTTTCCTCACCTTCTAACTTTGTCTAGAAACACCATCTAAGTTAATCCACGTCAGTTACTTTGGCCAAACTACTTGTGAAACACCACTACAGTAATTATGTTGTCTCATATTTCATATGGGATCCATTAAATTATAATTCATTACTTTAAATATGTCTAAAAAAATCACTAGACCTATAATATATTTCGTTGAGTTGGCTATTTACATCAGCCTAAATATTTCCAACAATTTCCCAGAGAAATCTGACATTTAAATCAAGGCGTCGTTGCTTCATATCAACTTTGAACATGCATTGTTTTGTTTTGTTTTTTTGTCATATTTGTGTGATACACATTTCAGATCTTGGTGGTTTTCGGCTGCATGAAGGATTCTAGTCATTGGACAAATCTTTAAGTTATCAGAGAAACAGGATGAGCCACCATCAGCAGTTAGCAGCAGCTCGGCTCATGATTTTTAACGTGAAACTGCTTAATTCAGTGTTTGTTTTGGAGAGGAGACCTCTTCTGATAATTAATAAATGTCTTCAGTGAGGAACACTGAAGGAATCCTAACCAGGAGGAGCTGACTGAATGAAGTCTGCAGCTCCCATGATCCCACACTGCTTAACGACACCATCAAACTGCCGTTTGTGTTGAAGTATTGTTTTGGTATTGGTACTGAAACTCAGGTAATACATCGCCACCAGAACTGAGAGATGTCTGACGTCACATTTGCACTTTCATTTTTGTCCTCGCCTTGCTGGAAAGGTCACTGATCCCAGTGTGAGAGGTGTAAAGAAGTTTCTGTCTTCACAATCAGTCAATACTTCTTTGACAAGTTAATATTGGAATCAACTCACTTTTATTAAGTCATTTTATGTCAGTATGAACATGTTAAAAATAAAAAAGACAGATGCTTCTGTGATGCAAATTAATCTGATCCGCCCTCAACTAAGACTGGTGTTCTTTAGCCAGTTCAGTTTGTGCTCACAAACTCAAAATGCTGAGAGAATGAAAGCATCTGTAGGACATGTCAAAGAACAGCCTGCAGACTTGATGCTAACTGCTGTCTCATTATTAAAGCTGAGCTCTCAAAATGAACAAAACCAGATGCTCATAAGTTTGGCTGCAGACAAAGAGACCGCTTAAGCCCAACCTGACAAAAACAGACAGTAAAACAGCTAAACTGTGCTGTATTGATAGACAGACATCAGCACCTGCTATTGAAACCATGTGTACAGTCCTCCCCCTTCTTGCTTTACGCTCATTAAAACAGCTGGTTCGTTCATCAAAAGATGCCCTGTGAGAATCCTGAATCTCCATCTGTCTTCAAAGACAGAACCAGCTCTTAGTTCACCTGTTTGGTTTTGACGACCACGATCTAAATCACCCACAGAGCAATCACTAAAGGATTACTATTATTTATCATTAGTATTTCTGGTTTAGTTTAGCAATGAGCTTCTCTTTGAGGGTGTGATTGATAACATTTACTGTCAAATGTCTTATGTTTCGCCACACTGGCAACTTGATCGCTGACACAAAACTACCTCATTTTACTATTGGAAAGATATCAACAAAACATTAATTTTGGATCAAATATCACATATGTTATCAGTACTACTTTTAATCTGAAACTAAAACTGCAAAAAAATGGAGTTAGACTGTTAAAGCAGCAATTTAATGCTAATTAAGGGACAGTACCAGATGATGACACGTTTTTCTGCTTGTTTAGTAACTTTCAAATAACTCAAAGAAAAGATGCTTATCTTCACACTGGCACCAGACGCTCAGTGCCTTCCCCTCCAAATCCCAAACCATGCCCTATCAACGGGACTTAACCTTGGAGGAATAAAATAAAGCAGGATAGAAAAACGAAGCATCAGTTCACCTCTTCTCCTCTCATGGAGACATGTGTTTGTTTGGAGAGGTGGAGGAGATGCATCCAGAGAATAAAACAGAGATCCTCTGCTCGTTCCACCACCGTCACCATGTTTTCTCCTAGCAGGCGAGGAAGCATCCTTGTCTCTTCTAAACTTTTCTTTCTGAGTGGAGAGGAGGAGTAGAGGTCGTGATGGAGTAGAAATATAAACCCCTTCACATCCTTTGTCCATCTTAAGCGATAAGATTCTGCTTCTCGTTAAAGAGTCTCAGAGTTTCAACCGTTCAGTGCGACTGCTCCTGGAGTCACCCAGCTGGCTGACGGTTCGGCTGGTGGGCTGGTTGCTCGGTAGGTCGTCATGGCAACGGCGAGATGCGGTAGGCGTGGCCTCAGTCAGACGGGACGGGGACAACGCAGATGTGCAGGAAGTTGTCGGGGTGGCTGAGGTGTTCGCTGAGCCACTGCAGTGGCGTCTCCAGCAGCGGTTCGATGCCGTGGATCACTACCTGGTAACGCTTCTGCTCACCTGGACGGACAGGAGAGGAGGAGAGACAGTCAGTCCAATGATAACTAGCTAGTAGCATCTTTTCACCCATTTCTTAACACTCACTTTTAACAGCCTTTCATGAGACTCGCTAGGAGGGTGCAGCATGGGCTGCAGAAGAACCATCATGACCACACATTATTTTCACTTATTGAAACTGCCTGGGCAGAGGTCTGCTCTTCATTTAGTTCACTCTGTTTCCTGTTCTTTTAAATTTTACTCGACAAAAACTCCATTCCAGCATATACTGTAAATTATTATTTTTGTCTTATTTCGAGGAGTACAAGCAGAAAAAAGAAGAAGAAGAAGAAGAAGAAGGGACTGAATAATTAAACAATAGTTGTCAAAAGGCAGCAGAAGAAAAAAAGGATTGGAGGAAAAGAGAGTGAGGAGAGGAGAGAAAATTAACATGAAGGAGGAAATGAGTACATTCAAATATAGCAGAGAGAAAGGAAGGTAAAGAAAAAAGAGGGGAGGGGAAGAGAGGGAAAGGTGGACAATGAGAAAGGAGGACAGCAGGTCTGAAAATGAAAGAGAGAAGGAGGGAGAAAAAGAGGAAGAGATGTTAGATGAGGTGAGTGAGACCACATCAGACACTGCAGTAATACCACTGCTGTGGTGAGAGAGAGAGAGGTAGAGAGAGGTAGAGAATGACAGCGTTCAGTTATGAAGCGGAGTAAAGTGACAGTTGATAGTTTTTTGTGTTTGGAGTTGACAAGATTCAAATTTGTAACTTTCACTCTGACAGTCTGTAGTTTCAGGATGTGTGTCTCTGGCTGTATTCAAGCCTCCCGACTAACCCCGCCCACCACTGAGAGGCCGCGACCGCTGGTCGTTACGAGCAGCGACCTCCTCGACCTCCTCGACCTGCAGGAGTCGTCAGTTTTGCAAAGAGCGCACTGACAATTAGTGACATTCAGGTGGCCAGTAAGTTTGAGCTGCAGTACTTTTTGTTTTTTACGTAAAATGGTCTGAAAGACACAAACAGGAAGCGTCTTACTGAGGACTAAAAGTCAGGAGATGTCAGCTTTTCTTTGCTGTTGTGGTGTCGGTGTCTGCATTACTGCCATCTAATGGAGATATAAATGCCTCAAATATAGCTGAATGAACAATGAATAAATAAAATAGAATATAGAAAATAAATATTGGATAAAATAGTCTTTATTTCACACATTTACACCCTAATATTTACTTAACATAATTTAAACTGTATTATTTTTATATTTTTACAAACTCACATGTAAATAGTTGGTAGGTAGAGTGATTGAGGACATTCTCTTAAATACTTAAATTTACTTAAATACACGTATATGTCATGCTGAAATGTGCATGAGCTCCCTGACAGTGAGGTGAAAGTAACTCCACTACAAACACAGCAGCCTGCATGCACACAGCTTATCAAGGGCTTCTAGTACTGAGCATCACATTCACACTAACAGCTATAGAAAGACTGTTTCTCTCTTGCAGTTAAATCTGAAAATTAATACTTAAACTATCCCTCTCTAGTGATAATTTATTCTAGTCACTGCAGCTGAGGTCAGGAGGTTCTCACACTAATCAGCCTGTTTGAAAAACACTGACTGAACAGTTTTATCAGTTTATGCTTCACCTCCTACAAACCAGCCAAACTTCAGCGAACACTCACTATTTAAAGATAGATAAGAATTTTATCTCACCTCCACACTGATTCATGTTTCAAGACAAATATTTTTGTAGTTGAGCCGGAAGGTGACAAATGTTTTTGCTCAGCTGTAGAACAGAAACTACATTTAACATTTAATTCAGCCGTCTTCTGCTTGTTTGGAACAAAATGTTCTGTTAGTTTAGGTTTAAGTTTAAATCACATACAGTATATCATTTTATTTATACGTTTTTTTTTTGTATTTCAGTTTTCATTAGAAGCTTCAAGCTTCTGGTGAATTATGACAGGATGTTTTGTATGAAAGACAGTGATGGGCTTTTTGCCGTCTATCACTCTTGACCACACACACACACACACACACACACACACACACACACGGCATGGTACTGCATGGCACTTTAGTTCCACGTAATATCAGGAGGACGGTTGAGACCGAGCGCTAACCGATGCTTTGAGAGGCGGCTCCACCCTCCACCTGCTGACTGGCAAACGGTCACGATCAGGAAACAAGAAATGAGCTCGACACTGAAAATCACAAATGTGAACTAGGGCACAACTGATATGGATCTTTTGACGGCGATTCCGATATTGATATTTAGCACAAAAAAAAAATCCGATAACCAATTACTGGTAGCATTTTTTTCTTCAGCCCTTTAACACTCCTAACAAGGCAAACACTTCTTCTACAACTTTAATTTCACAACTTTCAAGAACAAAGAAATGAACTTTGTGTATGAAATAATGTACAAAATTGCAGTAAATCTCTGGAATAAAATAAATAATAATGTCAACATAAAATGAGTTATGAAATAAAATAAATCACTGATCTCAGCAGCCGTCTGATGCCCTTCAAGGTTAAATCACATTTTCTCTGACATGACCTCATGACGGTTACTGTGGAAGAATAAACAACAGGGACGTTATTCATTTTAACTTTTCATGGCTGCACTGCGTAAAGGTTCGTTCACACTGAATATGACTGCGTGAAATTAAAGTGAAAGTGTTGTGGTGCAGACTGCTGCATCGACTGGATAAATAGTGCTAGGAGAACATTTAATGCCCGCACTGTTTATGAAAATTATCAGCGTTTAATCAACAAAATTCTGGCTGATGTTGATTATTTTGAAAAGAGCTATAATCAGCCGATTAAAGCAGCCATAAAAATTAATCAGTTGGGCCCTAATGTGAACATACGAGCTAAAGGTGGGCTGACCAGCAGAGGCTTCTGTCATAATAAATAATAATTCATCAGTTGGACCTGTTGTTTTATAAAGTAAATGTCGGCAGGTACAGAACATCTGCCAGCCACACAAACCAGAATGAGCACTAGGGACACAGGCAGGTCACAGATGAAGCTAAAAGGTGAGGCGTGGATCATTTCTGCAGGACGATTCAACTTTTTTTTTTTTTTTTTTTTTTTTTTTAATTTACCTACTAATTTCACTAGCATGTGGTGAATGTAGGCGTAAGCAAAAAGAAAGATTACTGAATTGTCGCTGTGTATGGATTTTCTGCAGCTCTGGTGATTTTGAACATGACTCAGACCATGCAGAAAATCTGTGGAGTAGATGGAAGATTGAAGGTAGAGTACAGTTAGTTTATGACACCAAGACCACTGAGCCACAAGCTCATAATTCAAGCTATCGTAGTCCTTTTCCTGGTGCCTGTGACTTCAGACTGATGACAATATCTGAGGCTGACCAGAGGAAACATATTCTAATAATCATGATCATAATTTGTGTTATGTTCTATTTTTCAAACAGTGTTCTTTTTTCTGTATTCAGTGTGCATGTAGAGAAATCAAATTAGGTGAAAAAAAATATCAATGCTGTAATGTGAACTGGATTTTATAACAAATCTCTGGCTGCATTACAATATCCAGGGGTAAAACTGTTCATTAAAAATAATCAAGGTATTAAACCTGGAGCAAAATGCTGAAAACTATAAATAATTAGCCTTCATAAACAGTCATGTTTTATCTATAACTACAATTTATTTTTTTTTAAATGCGTCATGTTATGTTGACTGTTTTGTGCGACAGATTGATGATTGAACACAGAGGTCAACCTGGGCGAAGCTAAAGAAAACGTTGAGAAGCACAGAAAGTAAAAGGTGTGATCCTGCCTTCATGACAGCAATAATGAAAATATACTTTCTCTGGTTCTCACACACACACACACACACACACACACACACACCATCCATTTCTGGGTGGTGTTTCTTATCCATCTCTACAACCTTTAGCGTCTGTGCTGCATAGCGACAGGCAGGCAGATGTGGGTGGAGTAGGCATATTCTTACGGTCTCATTATGAGACATGGGGGAAATTCACAATAGGCAACACCCCCAAACACACACACACACACACACACTTGGATGTGTGCGGAAACTGCAGATAGACCGAATAGCTGTGACGATAGCGTCAGTCCAGGTTATGACTCCGCATGATTTATCAGACCTTGGTCGTCATCGTTGGTATGAATTCCTGCAATAAACATGTTGTTAATGTCCGTGACCTCAGAACAGCTTTGACTTGTTAGGCCACAAACTTGAGAGAGCGGAGAGAAAAAAGTCTTTTTGTGCAGAAACATGGCAGACACATGGTCCTGGTGTTATCAGTTAGAAATAAAACTGTTCCAGTAACGTTACAGGACGGTCTCTGATGCTCTCAGGCCTCTTTATGAATATCAGCTCTGTCATCGATTTTGGAAGAGTTAGACTTTGGCTTTTCTTGAAAGTGGAGCAGAAAGAATCACTCAAGTCATCTGTTTTAAAGAAGGATGTATTTGCTGTTTTGCTGACTGGTTATGGCAAAACTCTAATATACCAGCTGGCTCTGCCGGTAACTAAAAGGAATATGTGACATTGTCCGTTGCTCTGATTGGTCATAGCGCTGGCCTATTACATGCGGAGACAGTTTGAATGACAACAGTTGGTCCCACCCACAGGCTTAAACTCTGCCTATTGACTGCCTCCAGTCTATACATTTGATGTCATAGTCTGGCTTGTCAGGCTAGAAGCCTTCCCTTTTCTCAGACTGAGTCCACTGATAATTAACAACAACAAAAATGAGAACAGTTACTCTCATTTTACACTTATGTGAAAACCTTGATTTCTCGTGGAACCACCGGAAAGAACAGGTGAAAAAAAAAAAAAAATACATCAGCTGATTTGTCATGAGATCGACAACAACAGGGTGGCATGTTAATTACACAGAAATAGAAATTTACAGAGGTGTTTTCCCAGTTTGACTAACACTCAGGTCTGATTCATTAAAGCATCTCAGTGGCGACCGTTAACAGCAGGAACAGCTGCATTCGAAGACAACAAACAGTGATGAACACAATATTGGTATCTGAGAGAGATCAATTTCAAGCACAGCAGTTTTGTTTTTGATCAATTGTCTATGCTGCTGTGGCGGGTGAATTTCCCCCTATGGGGAATGAATAAAAAATATTCTATTCTATCAATAGTTTTTTTTGTTCCAAAATTTATTAAAGCTACTATAAGGAACTTTTGACCTTTGTGTTGCTTTTGGAGGCTCCTGTTTTTCCAAGCACCAAAGTCTTTTTAAAAAACTTTTAAAAAAATTTTACTGCAGCAGGTCTGACAAAACCCAACATGGATATAAATGTATTTCATGACATATTTAAAAGCTGCCTGTTGGAAACGTTTCAATGATGAGACCACACCAAGAGTCACTTCTTTCCAAACTTTCCATCAAATTAATAACTCACTTGCATTGTATTTTTACTCAAGCCACAGTTTGAGTAAAAATGGTATGATGACACACACACACACACACACACATACACACACACACTGTGGTTGTGTAGTGAATGACAGCCGGCCAAAACGACATGCTTTGTCAGCCGAGCGAAGCCAAACACTATTTAGGAAGACCGCAGCGCTGCACTGTGCTCAGAGCCAAGCACACAGTCTGACTGCAGACTGCTCACACTGACTGACAGAAATACTGATTGACTGACTGGTGGTTTAACTGGTACAAAAGAAAAAAACTTGGGAAAGCACAAATAATTACACATTAATGCAATTAGTCAGTTGGTTAGCACACAAAATGTCCATAAAGTAGACTTTTGCAATTTCCCAGATCTTTTGATTCATCGTGCCGTCAAACTGACAGTCCAAAATGCAAATACATTTCTCCAAAAATACAAATACAAATCTCCAAATATATAAAATAATCAAGGAGAGAAACAAATACTCACATTTGACAAGCTCTGTACTTAAAATGATTGTCTGTTGCTCGACAACCAACAGTTTGATTGAAAGAGTGAGTGATGGGAGCAGAGCTGCTCAAAGGTCTATTTCAGCATCATGCAGCTCATGTCTTACAGGACCCACCAAACATATATTACTACTAGATGATAAGTGCATCCCAACTGTGGCTGGGATACACAGAGAAACAACTACTGAACTACTGTTCTAGTGTATTAACACACTGTGCAATATAATTTCATTTATTTATCCTGTACATAGTCTAACATCCAGTGCAATTCATTTTTTACATTTCCTGTTTATTTTCTCAGTATTTATCCCTGAGAGGACTTTTTTTTGAGATTTATATACTTCTTTTCCATACATATCTCTCATTTTTATACTTATTTTTTTCTTGTGCACTGAAAAGGAAGAAGCTCTACAATTTTGTTGAACGGCTGTATAATAACAATAAAGGGCATTCTATTCTATTTTACTATTTACATCACAAATAAACATTGTTTGTGACATTTCTAATAATTTACATTATAATGATAATAATTTGTGTTAATAAATAAACTTCAATAAATAAATAAAAAACACACAGGTTCCTTGATATTATAGCTTAGTTTTTAATGACCTAATGTTGTATTTCTGTTTCTTCATAATGTAATTCTACAGTCATTACCTCTCTGTACATACTGCACATATGTGCATCCTGGAACTAATGCTGGGTCTCGTTTGACATTTTTTGATACCAGTGTGATGTGATACTGAAGTTTCAGAACCCTTATTTGCAAAACATTTGACCTTTTGACAAGAGATGGCAAAGCTCTTGTGCTCTAACTGTTACAACACAAGCAAGTACTTTCAATAAATTATTCTAAAACAGGTGTGAGCAAACTTTTTGACTACAATGGGTTCTAAAATTTGACAGAGGGGCTGGTACACAGAAAGAGCGACATTTTAGCAGCTTACTTATAAACTTGTATATTTACATATACTGTATGTACATATATACAGTATGTAGATTAGCATATGTGTGTGTGTGTATATATGTATATACACACACACACACACGTATACATATACACATACATACATACATACATACATCTATGAGCGCTGTGTTTGTGAAAAAATTCTCTCTTTCCTTTTTGTCGATTTCAACAAAATTATTACAAATTAATACTTTAACGATGATCTCTGGTGGATTATTTGTTTGCTGAATTAAAGGAAAAGTTTGGTCAGATTCAGAGAAGACGGTTAATCTAATTTTATCAACATATTTGATCGTTAGTTATGACTGCGTTGTTAGTTTCTTGATTTTTTTTAATGGAGTTCTGCTTTAATCTTCTGTAGTTGTTACACATTTCTGGCAGTCCAATTAGACTTACCTTTATGGTGGCAGCCTTACATATAATATAACTGAATTGAATAACATAATTTGGACAAGTTCGGCGTGCCGGATTAAAAATCCCAACGGGCTGTATATGGCCCATGGGCTGTAGTTTGCCCATGTCTGGCCTAAAATCTGCTAATTCCTTACTTCACACTTCTCAACAGGATTATGAATAAATAAAGGTATCACAGTCGGCATGTCTTCCAAACCTGTCACTGACTTTAAAGTGGGCAACGAAGGAGAAATATTTGCCCAAAGGTCTCCCTGGAATCTACCAAAAAGTTGGCAGAATTAGAAAGCAAAAGCATTTGATCGACAGTAGGCCGAGGCATGGAGTCGGCTTTCTAACCATTCTGAATTCCCCTGTCTGATGAACACTTTTCACGCCTGCACACACGAAACACAAGCCACTATCTGCTGTATCAAAACAGCCACTGAAACCTGCACTCCCAACCCTCTCATCTCTGAAGTGAGCCGAACAGTCTGATCAGCACGAGCTGCAGTGGCTCCTGATGCCAGTAGTGAGTGGGCTGGACAACAGATGTGACTGGGACAGGGGTGTGGGAGGAGGAGGTTCGACTCTCAAAGTATTGCAGTGTGGATTTGTCACTCAAAGAGAGGAGGGAGGGGTTGGGGTGGGGTTGTATCTGTGTGTGTGTGGGGAGGTGGGGTGGAGGGTGTTGGTAAGATGGCGTGGGGGGTTTCCTCTGCTTATTCCCAGACAATTATAAGTGCGTAGGTTTGGGCTCACCTCCGATAAAATCTGAAAAGAAAGAAAAAAAAAGAAGCCATGCTTACGAGAAGTGTCTGTCAGTGTGTGGGCAGCAACGCCCTTCAGGTTGTGATTTCTGCAGTAAAGCCAGATTCCTGCCAAAAAACCTTGCTCAACAACACACCTGATCTACAAAACAAAACACCGAACCATGAGACAGCACCAACTGACGTCAAAGTTGACCGCTGGTTTCAGTAACATGCTGGTTTTGTCGGCCTTGCGGCAACGCAGACTTGCTCGTCCCCTGCTTGACGATGAATTTGGGAATCCCCTTATTTCCCCCCCTTCATTCAAGCTGCCCCCATTTGTTTGCTGTGGCTGGTTTCTGGGTCCCACAGGGGTCAACTCCAATCCTCTGTCAGACATAACAGAGGAGAGGATTGCAGGAAAAACCTTGTTATTTGATGTCTGAAAGATCACAGAGCACCCCAGATTTTCTCTTTGTTATTACATGTAGGGTCCCAGTTGAAAAAGAAAAAAGTCCTCTGAACTCTCGAACAATACTACCAGCAAACCCCTCGAACGCCACCGCTCCGCCCCAGCCCCTGAACGCATCTCTTAATGCAAACACGACGCCGTAATCTCTGGCTATCAATCCGAGTCATCTAGCAGCCAAGGAAGAGGTGGAAACCAAACAAACAACAAGAGACAAAAGAGCCACTTTCACCTTGATCATCCAGGCAGGCAGGCTCCACTGAGAGGGAGGAGAGCAGAGAAAAGCAGAGATTTAAAAGTCAAAGACATGAAAGACGTCCAGAGCAGACAGGGAAGATGTTGAGGACTACACCTGAGAGAAAGATAGAGGATCAAAGAGGGGAAAAGGCATCTTAGATCAGGTAGACTACAGAGAAAAAAAGAACAGGAAAAGAAGAAGAGGATATCTATCTGCACCGAGTCACACAAGTGCATCTTAAAATTTGGCAAAAAAAAATCTGAATGAATTTATAACAACTGGGCTGAAGTGGATGAGTGCCAGAGAAAAAAAACATCCAGAGACAATATGACTTTTCCAATAACATCCTGAACCTAAGCAGCTGTTATTGTTCAGGGCTGTAATTCACACTGAAGCTAAAACAAAGAGATGTTCTTGGCACCGGCTAAAGGCAAAACACAAAACACTTCCATAAAGGATGGATTCTGATATTTCCGAGTGGAAGAAACAACAGTTTTATTTTAGTGAAAGCAGCATTTCTTCAACTGTCTCGCACGACTCATTCATGAGCAGCTATATTAAATAGTGCCGCTTTTATTTTCTGGGAGTCTTTGGCAAATAGATGTTTTTACGTGTTCATTTTGTTTCATTTTTTCTGCTTTTTTTCATGCTGAATGACTAAAAAGTCACATCTGAAAACATCTCTGCTAAACACATGATTTACAGCAGTGCTTCTGTGTCATTTTTGTGGAGAAATCAACTAATTGATGAGTCGACTCAATCATAAGAGTGTTAGATGACTAGAGTGTTCTGTATTTTGGTTTTTCACGTGTAAACAGGACAAAGCCAGGTCACAACACAAATCACAAGAGTGGAAAAAAAATGATTTGGCAAGAAACAACCCAAAAAGAGTACACTGAACTCCTCCTACCAAAAGGACCCATGTCCTCAGTTTCAACCTGAAAAAAGTGGATTGACTGTTTTCATTTTATTGAGTGTGTTTCAGTCTCAGTGTGTGTCATTATGAGTGTGTTGTGGTCTTACTGAGTGTGTCATCTTATTGTTTTTACCATGGACTTTTATGGTGTCCTCGTGTCTGGAGCACTGGACTGAACAGATTTCAAAGTGTGGGATAATGAAGTTCATCTGAATGGGAATCAAAAGCTAAAAATGACCACCAAAGCAACACAGTATTGTCATTAAAATGGATTTTCTGAATGAGTGTGACGTGCAAACAGACAGGAGTGTGATGAGGACAAAAAAAGAGAGAGAATGAGAGACAGAAAGGCAGACAGAGGAGGAGGAGGAGGAGGGAGTGTTAATGGGCCTGTCTCCTCCGTGCAGGTGAGTCTCCTGCGGGTCCTCTGTCCTAACACACCATTGTCTCCTTATCTACTTCCTGTCTCCTCCTCTGCAGACACAGCCTGTTTAGACTGTCTCTCTCTCTCTCTCTCTCTCTCTCCTCTCATCTCTTCTTTCATCATCACCACCTTCACCACAGCTGCAGCTCAACCGTACGCCACCAAACCTGCCGTCCATACGTCTGCTTACAGGTTTACCTAGAAATGGTAGATTGACATGGATAACATGCAGTATACTGTACACTATGTGTGTGATCACTTATATACTCTTCATGTGGTTCCCTTACTGTGCTCTACTTTATTTCTATTGACGAGTATTTATTTTTCTTCCATTTATGTTCTCTTTGTTTTTAATTGGGCTGGGGCGATCCGTCGACGCAGCGCTGACGTTTGTAGCTGTTATTATCACGTTTATCGCTTTTGTCAGCCTGCACCCGCTGGCGCTGCCAGCAGCTCGTTAACGGTGAATGGTTACTCTGGATGGACGAAGAATGGACACAAGTGTATACTTTGATCACGGCTCTTTTTCTCTGGAGTCTGAAGTTTTTTTTTTTTTTTATTTTTTTTGTGAAGAAAATACTTGAATTAGGACCAACAGTATGTCTGCCAGTTGTGGTCCGATGTCCAAGAAATATGAAGTTAAATGAAGTAAATCCATTGTTATATTAATCGGGTAATAAAAAAAATAATCATTAAATTAGTCCATAGATTAGTCAACTAATCAAAAATATAATCATTAGATTAACTGGTAAAAAAATAATCATTACGTACAGCCCTAGTTTCTCCATAACACCGAGGGCGGTTATATTTGCCTGCAGATCCTGGATCTCCTGTCATTTTTTATGACATATGTGTACAAATACATAGGGGTGTGACGACACACTCAGCTCACGAGATGACTGACAATCAGTCATTTAACTCCATTTCTTTTAATAAACAGAGTTTATTTAACTCCTTAAATAATTCAAAAAACACTTTTAGTCAAAGTCAGTGTTGTACTTTCAGCAGCATGAGGTGAGATGTGTCTGAGCTGAATGTGGTGATGCTACAGCACACACATCGTTTTGGTAAAAATACAGTTGTATCTCATCATGTACCTCACCTACATAGCAGAAATGCATCGTTTACATCTTTAGATCATATTCTATTTGACGTATTGATCCAGGAAGTTCAAATCTGCCCATGTCTTTCTAAAGCTGGTATCAAAACAAATGCAGAAAGTGTGGCGCGTTGCACGTGGTAGCGCGCAAGCGAGTGCAGAGAAGGACAACTGCGACCGCGTTGCTAGTCTACGGATCGAGAGGAACGCCCTGGCTTTATTCATGCTGCTGATGATGATGAGGAGGAGGAGATCAACAGGAAGAAGAGTTTAGGTACATGCCACTTAGAGGCAGGCAGGATGTGGGAGAGTTTTGGCTCGTCCAGGAGCTACAGTTTGGTGTCCCACAGCTCACCAAATTACTATACGGCAAGAATCAGCCTTTCCTCCATCCTTAACACACATATGCTTTCCCTCCTTTCTGTGCAGCTCCTGGTATCTCTCCTGCAGCGAGCAAGAGTGTGAACTCCACCCCTGCTCTGCGCTCTCGTCAGTTCTCCTCAGTGCAGACCACTGCGCCTTTGCATGGCTCAACCACATACACAATGAATGGGTTTCTCTCAGCGCACCTGCACGTTTGGTGTGAAACCAGCTTAACTTTGCTGAAGTGCTGCAGCTGTTGCTTTCCTTCTCCCTCTTCTTGTCAGTTTCTTTTACTGTCACCAACAGGTCACACCAGGAGCATGGACAGCTCAAAGTCTTTCACGAGACATCTTTTCACTAAATGAGAAATATCGTCATAATTTAATCTTGTCACACCCCTACAAATAGATAACATTAAATAACTAAATTACATTGTGTTGTATTGAGGTTCTCAGAACTCTTGAATATCTCAAAACCTGGACATAGACAATAAAATACTGCATATCGATTTATCACCCTGCTCACCTCTGAACCCCTAAAAGCAGTTTAACATTTGAAAATGTTTACATTTGTTTTTTGTTATTATTATTTCAGTTGACGTTACCATTTTTGAAGATATGCAAGACAGTAATCCTCATCATGTGTAATCTCTGGGCAGGCAACAGTTCAAAGCACAGATGTTAACAATAAAAACACAGAAAACACAATCAGTGATAAAAGCGGTGGAAATAAATGTGCAGATATGTAAAGAAGAGAGGCCGCACTAATAACACACAGTCTTGTATTTATATTTGAAAAAGACATGATGCTGGTTCTGGTTTTGTCGTAGACCTGGTCTTGGATCTGATATTTTAAAGTAACTAAACATTCTCCATCTATCCATCTGGACTCTTCCTGTTGGGGCGAGCTGTTGTTCACATCCCTTTTTCCTTGTTATGTTTCCTCACTTTCTAACCAAAAATAAAACATGGCTGCTACTGTACTGCTCACTGTTCAGACTTGTGTGAGCTAGTTTGGTAGTATTCTTAATTAGTATAATGACATTAATATCATCATTTGCGATCACAGTGGGAGATCTGTCCACTTCCAGAAAAGAGAGAAAAAAAAATAATACTTTTACGCTCCTAGCTGTTTGTGTGTGAAGACTTACCGTCGTTTGGTAAAGCTGCTGGGTACATCTCTTTCAGCAGGTCGCCAAGTGTGTGTGCGTTGCCTTCAGGTGAAACGGGGCGAAACAGTTTCTGGATGAAAGGCCTGTCGCTCATTGTCTGCAATGAATTAAAGCACAGCAAATTAGCAACAACAACGACACAACTGTATAAGAAGAGTGAGTCTAGTATAGACACCAAATATTTAAGGGTCAACTGCAGCCATAAAAAGCCCATTGGGGATATAAAATTATTTACTCATCAGACATGTGATGTCAATTCAAAGAATGACGGGAAAAAGCAGAGGAAATATCCAGTAAAACAGTTTGAAGTGAAGGGGAATTTTAAGGTGATGAAGACAGTTCATAAAGTTGAGATAGTGGGAAGGATCCACATCGCATGCACGCAAGAGCCGTGAATGGTCTGCTCAGCTGAGCAGGGAATGTGGTGCTTTGATGAGCCCGACCGCTCTGAATCTGATGTTTTCTGCAACATTTCAACAGATCACAGTCACATGGGACACTGACATGATTTACTGATCCGAATTAGTCTGGAAGTCATTAACTGCTGCTTAAGTATGTACTTGGCAGAATAAGACAGCTTCTACACAGAATAAAAACATCTGGCACTCCTGGAGATTTCCCGATGGAGCATGGCAGCAAATTAGAGCCATTGTCAGTAAAAAACAATAAATAAAACTCCAGAGGCAAGGTAATATTCGGACTGAGGACTAACTGGCAGATTTACAAAATCAACCTCATCACACTGCAGTCAAACGAGCGCTCTGAACTGTGTTGTATCCATATACTGATTTCATGGTAAGTGCTTTCAAAGGCCAGCCCCAAGCTTCAGGGGAGCGCTAGTGCTGGACTAAGTGGACAGTTAAGTTAGCAAAGGCTACACTTGTGACTACATATGATTTTTAAACTTTTTCAAAATAAGTTCCTAACAAAGGGTATATACCAAATACATGAGATTAACTGGATTCACAGGAAGTATAAAACATGTTACCCATGTCCCAAAGAAATGAAAAATAAAACATCACTATATTTGGAAGAAGTGTATTTTTTCTTTGATGCTGGATGCTGATTTTTTTTAATAAATAATTCCTGACAATGACTGATACATTTGAGTCAAGGACATATGTCACACAGACAAAATCAATTCATTTTACCGTATTAATTTAGGGACAGGCAATGGGCCTCATTGACACCAATATCTTCCTAAGAATCATCTTAGATTCCTTCTTAAGCTGTTCTTATGGGCCCGTTGACACATACACGGGTATTTGTAAAAATGGAGACTTTTCCCTTCGTTTGTGCCTTTCATTTACACACAAACGACGATTTCTTCTCTGAATACAATTCTTTCTAAAAACTCCGGCAAAAGTGGAGATTTAGGAAAACTCCGGTTTTGCGTTTGAATGTCAACAGACAAAAACAGAGTTTTAGGAAATCTATGCACCAAAAGTGTGATCTTTTTTGTGCTGTACGGCCATCAGAGTAGTCTATGAGCAGTCAAGCATTCCGGGTATCAGTAGCACTTCTGTTGGTGCAAGCATTTTTAAGTGTTTTGCAAATATAGCTCCTCTATTACTGTATGTACAGGAGCAGAGACATATTAGGGCTCGGAGGAACAGGGAGTTGCTTGTGTTATGCGTTGTTATCGATGAGGCTTCTGATTGGCTTGCATGGCTTTCTCCTTCTTCCTACACTGTCACTCATTGGCTTGCCGTAGTTATGATGGCTCTCGACAACATATTTATGTAGGTCGATGTTAACGGAAACTTTTTTGAAAACTATGATGTGTGCACAATGTTATTTTGGAAAATGGAGGGAAGGAAATATTTGTTTATCAAAATACCATGCTATGTGTAAAAGTACCCGAAGAGGGATCTTAAGAAAACTCTATGTGGCATTCATCAACGTGTTTTTAAACTGCAGAATTGTTCACAGCTGTGTTCGTAAATTGATGAATGCCCTCTCCTCGTTAGTTGAGAGTGCGTGCCAGGTAAGGCTAATTAACGTAAGATTTGCATAGGTAACCACCCATCAATGCCCATAAAAGAGACTGCAGGGCTGTAAGCAGACACAGATGTCACACAGTGGAAACAGCAATGATACAATACCAAAAGCAAAATGCTGCAGCAGAACTAGAGGTACTGCTGCAGGAAATAACCTACAGGAAAAAAAAGTTATGTTTAGTAAGCCTCACTGCGGGCTACACAAACACAAATAAAAGACAAGCATGGGAGATGGTCACACAAGCAGTGGACACAGTATCTGGTGAAGGGTGAACAATAGAGGAGGTCAAAAAGAAGTGGTTTGACTTAAAATCCGAAACAAAAAAAAACATCGCAAAATGCCGACGGGAGATCCAACGGATGGATGGGAGGTGGAACAGCCACCATCTGAGATGGACCAGCGCATCGGGGCCATCTTCGGGGAGACAACCCTCTCAGGTATGCTGTGTGGGAAAAATATAAATCACAGTTTTTTTTAAATTTTTTATTTAATTGTTTAATTTTTTACTTTTTAGGAGTATCGTCGACTGAGTGTCTGGATACAGACCTGGGTCCCGAGGCAACGGTTTCATCCCCTCCCTGTGCTATGGCTACTCCAGAAGAATCGGAAGGTCATTTATTTATTTTCTGAAATAAAACCTTTATTTAAAAGGTGTGTCCTAAAGGCAAGAGTTTACCATAATGTGTGGAGGATCAAAACACGTGTTAGTATTGGACTGGGGGTCGCTACAATTGATTTGTTATTTATTCACTGATGAAGTCTCTCCTGCAGCAGTACCTACACGCGTGCTCGGTCGCGTGCCTCTCCATGCCTCGGGAGGCTAGCGATACTGCCCCCTCTGGACTGTGACTTGCTCTTCTATTATATGGAAATTTGATGTACTGTGGGGCCAGTTGATTAATTGCATGTATTTTATTTTAAAAATTAATTAAAATTAAAAAAAACATTCTGTAAATTACCCAAAAAGAAAATTAATAAATTAATAAATAAATACATGTGACAGAAAGATCACTGTAATATCATATTTTAATGAACTGCACAAAAGAAGACAGCATAACCATGCCAACATGTCAACACATTTGTGCGTAAGAGTACTCCTGAATGTTCGTAGGATTTGTTCTTTTCTAAGAACAGATCCTGAAAAAGAAAACATTGATGAATGCCACAATCTTCATAAAAACTTCATAAGTAGGACTCAAGAACAAATTTGTTCTTAAGAACGGTTCGTGAATGAGGCCCAATGTCTTTTTATAGCACCTTGAGTAGTTAAGAGTCTCTGAGAAGTTTTTTCCAAACAAATTCACCACTTTCACCTCTGGAAATACAAAAAGTTTTTTTTTTTGTAAATTTAAGAATTTAATCTCTAAAATTTTGTAGTTTTTTTTTTTTTTTTAACCTTGTATCTCTCGATCTCTCGATCCATCTCTCTATCTATCTATCTTTTTATGATATTGTATAGACCAAACAACTATTCAACTCAGTGAAAAAATACTCAACAGATTAACTGAATTTGTAAATAATTTGCAGCCGTACCCAAATCCAAAGAATGAAAACGCAAAACACGAGAAGAGTGTCTGAGTTGAGAATAATAATTTCTTCCATATGATCCTTCCTGACAGAGATCCTTCCATCTGGCTTGTGATTTGCCCCCCGCCCCACACTGTATGTGATCCATCTACAGTCATGGTGACACAGCCCTGACCTGTGACCTCCTACTTAACATGGTGATGATCTAGGAACCAAAGCTTATCCCATCGCTGACCGCAATGCATATCACCCTGAGTAAGAGCAAACACTGAATGTAAACTGTCCACGTTGTGAAGGGACAGCTAAGCAAAAGTGACGTACGCTGCAAACATCCTCATGACTGTTCAGCTCTGATCTGCAGCCCTGCAGCCAAAACATTCCTCGGCTCAGAGGTGCGGGAAACATGGTGGGAAATTACAGCCAGACGCCGGACAAAAATCTGGTAAACTACGTCTAAAGCTGGTAATGGATTCTGACTAGAGAGATCAAGGACAGAGAGTTTGCCCTTTGAGACATGCAGTTAAATAAAAAAAAAGATCTTCTCTGCACTGCTGACCAGAATCTAAATATAAAAGGTTTTACAATACACCATTTGCTATGATACTAAAACAGTAAAAAAAATATCTCAGATTGGATCCAATTTTCTCACAAATAAACTTGGTAGATTTGAAATTGAAGTTCAGGCTGTTAAATAAGTGAAATTAAAGAACAAGCTTTATGTTACAGTGGGCTCTCCTATAAATCCAGTTTTCCGGTCCAAATCTGACGTGTCAGCAGGTATGTTCTTTGTTTATGCCAAGAGTCTCACGATCACTTCAGAGTTCACTTAAATATTCAGTGACTCTGGTTACCAGGTGATCCTTGTGCTCAGGGCAGGGGACAAGGTGCTGGGCACTGGACACTGACCAGGAGCCACTGTGAGTCACTGACTTATAACACTATGTGATTAATCAAGCACCTTGTTTCAGCAGAAACATAGTGCCATAGTGAGTCAGAAGCACAACCATGTTCAACACCACACCAGGCTAAGCACGGTGTAATTCATGCAATCAGTAGCAGTCATGAGGTAGGCTTTATGGTCAAATCAGAAACACAAAGGTAGTAAGATTTGGTGGTGAAATCTAAAAGAACACATCAAATAATTCAACTCTTCTCATGTGCTGACTGTACCTAAAACATACAGTTGTGGTCAAAAGTTTCCATACACTTGTAAAGAACATAATGTCATGGCTCTCTTGAGTTTCCAGTTATTTCTACAACTTTGATTTTTCTCTGATAGGGTGATTGGAACAGATACTTCTTTGTCACAAAAAACATTCATGAAGTTTGGTCCTTTTATGACTTTATTATGGGTCAACTGAAAATGTGACCAAATCTGCTGGGTCAAAAATATACATACAGCAACATGAATTAGCAATTTTGGTGTCAATGAATCAAGCTCCATAGCATGGCCTCTTAACTTCTTGTGAGTGATCATGAGTGACTACAGCTGGTGACTTCTCTGAGGCCATTTAAATAGGACTCATTGGATACAAACGTCCACAAACGCTACAATGGGAAAGTCAAATGAGCTCAGCACAGATCTGAAAAAGAGAATCATTGACTTGAACAAGTCAGGAAAGTCACTTGGAGCCATTTCAAAGCAGCTGCAGGTCCCAAGAGCAACAGTGCAAACAGTTGTTTATAAGTATAAAGTTCATGGCACTGTTTTGTCACTGCCACGATCAGGAAGAAAATGCAAGCTCACCTGCTGCTGAGAGAAAACTGGTCAGGAGGGTGAAGAGTCAACCGAGAACCACCAAAAAGCAGATCTGCCAAGAATTAGAAGCTGCTGGAACACAGGTGACAGTGTCCACAGTCAAGCATATTTTGCATCACCATGGACTGAGAGGCTGCCGTGAAAGAAGGAAAGCCCTTGATCCAAAAGCAGCACATTAAGGCTCGACTGAAGTTTGCTGCTGATCACAAAGATACACAAAGATGGACAAAGATAAGACCTTCTGGAGGAAAGTTCTGTGGTCAGATGAAACAAAAATCCAGCTGTTTGGCCACAATGCCCAGCAATATGTTTGGAGGAGAAAAGGTGAGGCCTTTAACACCATGCCTACCGTCAAGCACGGTGGTGGTAGTATTATGCTGTGGGGCCAATGGAACTGGTGCTTTACAGAGAGTAAATGGGATAATGAAGAAGGAGGATTACCTACAAATTCTTCAAGATAACTTAAAATCATCAGCCTGAAGGTTGGGTCTTGGGCACAGCTGGGTAGTCCAACAGGACAATTACCCCAAACACACATCAAAAGTGGTAATGGAATGGCTAAATCAGGCTAGAATTAAGGTTTTAGAAAAGTCCTGACTTAAACCCCACTGAGAACATGTGGACAATGCTGAAGAAACAAGTCCATGTCAGAAAGCAACAAATTTAACTGACCTGCACCAATTCTGTCAGGAGGAGTGGTCAAACATTCAACCAGAAGCTTGCCAGAAGCTTGTGGATGGCTACCAAAAGCATCTGATTGAAGTGAAAATGGTCAAGGGACATGTAACCAAATATTAGCATTGCTGTATGTATATTTTTGGCCCTGTAGATTTGGTCACATTTTCAGTTGACCCATAATAAAGTCAGAAAAGAACCAAACTTCATGAATGTTTCTTGTGACAAGGAAGTATCTGTTCCAATCACTCTATCAGAGAAAAATCAGAGTTGTAGAAATAACTGGAAACTCAAGAGAGCCATGACATTATGTTCTTTACAAGTCTATGTAAACGTTTGACCAGGACTGTACAAAAGTAATGCACTATATACAGCTTGTATACTGTATATCCCACATAAAAAATTTGTATTGACTCAAACAAATGCACAGTAGCATAAATGTGGCCAGGGAGGATGATCAAATCAACAACCAGTCTGTCGCAAGTCAGTGTTGATTTACTTGTCATGTAACTTCCGTATTAAAGTTACACCACTTTGGCAGTTATTTTTCCCCTATCTAAGCCACTTCCTAAACCTAACCAAGCAGTTTTGTTGCCTAATATTTCTTTGAATCATTTATCGAAAAACTAATTTTGTAAATTATGAAATAAAGTAATCATGTCTACAGCTGCAATGCTGCCTACGTAATTATCATGCAATGCAGCAATGCCCGCTTTTTGCATCAACGTAATTATGTAGGCAATTATGTCCACTACGCTGACGAATCGCCCAAGCCCTAATTATGTCATCACTGTTCAACAGCACTGAAAGATGGAAGACGACGGCATTGAATTATGGCCCAGCCCTCGTTGTGGTCAATAATGATCAGAATTAGTGGGCTCAGATACTGTCTTGCTGTACCCACAGAACAGCACTGTATCATGGGAGAAACTGTGTCCTTCGACACAGAAACACAACGTGCAGGATGACACCTAACCTGAGGTGTCAAAGGAGAGTCTGACACACAATAGGGTCCAATCATGGAGCTGTGAAAAGGAAACCAGCGAGGACGCAGATCGAGTGACCAAAGGGTAACTACACACCACTGAGCCAGGTGTGAACCAGCAAGAGGAAGGTGGCGGTGGAGGCGTGAAGCCGCCGCTCAAGTTACGCAGAAAGACTGAGTCACTGGCAGGAAGCGCTGCGTTTCGTGTGGGACCACCGGCAGGAGCCAGAGCAGAGAGAGTACGCTAAGTGACAGCTACTTCATTGCATTTTTAAACAGCCAACCATTAATAATTGAGCTGTTCACCACACAAAGCCGGAGCTATTGTTCCCTAGGGGGAGAAGCGTGATATTGCTTGGATGAAGACACTTTCTTTTCAGCAGGTGCGACACCTTAGCTGGCACGGCAGCACATGGCAACACAAAGACAGTGAGGTGTCATCAGGATGAAGGTGAAAAGAGATGGCTCGCTCTCGCTGAGTGAAAAAAGCAACGGAACTCAAGACATCGCCTAACTGACGGAGGCCATTCGATCCACCTAACTGATGGTAAAACAATGGACGGGGAACAGAGCAACGTCAATCAATGCAAGTTTCCGTGAATTGAGAGGGGGGAGAAAGGGTTTCCACTGAACTCCATTCGTAAATTAAAATTCCAACTTCCAATTTTAGCAGTGTTCATTTCATCACAGAGCTTGAAATGCACACCTGGAGAGGAGAAACTCCACCAAGGGACACCGAATCAAATTCTAAATTATTCATCCCTTGAGTGTTACACGCTAGCTTGATCTCTTGTACTTCATCTTTCTTCTCCATATTTTGATGCCAGTCTGAAATTACCAGCTCCATTAGGTCAGCATTTGTACTCAGATATTTTTCTAAACTTTAAGCATCACTTCTGTTGTTTTAGCTTGGCTCTTTTTCCACCTTATGAGGATATTTTAATGGTTTAATGGTTTGTGTTGTGGTTTTATCTGCCCAGGGTTTCAGCTATCTATGGTGCTGAGATTTGGCCTCCTCCTCAACACCAAAGGAACACTGTAGTTTCTATGAAATATGCTGAGAGTGTGTTCAGAGGAGGTTTTGAAACAGGGTTCCCTAAAAGCATTGCTTCCTAGAAATAATTAAAATATTGTTAATTAGTCATTTCTAAAAAGTTGATTACCATTAATATCTTTTATTTGTGGAAGATATCTGATATTTGCTTTCCACTTCTAGGAAGTTGTGACACCTAGTGTTATTAATGTTATAAACAGCATCTTCACATCAGATCAAAACTGTCTCCATGACGATGTACCACTGCAGGTAAGACAGAAAAGATATTTCTTGTGGCTCCTTAATGAGACATCTCAGAAAACCAAAGATGTGGAATTAATTATTTATCTAATGAAACCTCTGTCTGACTCTGCATGATGATGCACAGATCACCAAGGTCTGCCAAAACCACAACAACAACACAAAAAACTGAAGCCTGTAAGCCTATTGGCTGCTTGGCAGCAGTAGACTTGTTACAAACCTAAAGGTTTTCCATGGACAGTCACGGCTCGACCAGACACCACTGGTCTGAACGCAGCAGTGCATTCCTCCCCACTCCAGCAGGCACATCACCTGTTGCCTCTGGCATTCCCATGTTTTGTAATTGTCTGTGTAGTCACCACCTCCCCTTCGTCCCCGTCAGCCATTACAAGATATCTGGGGAGGCAATAAAGCTGCATTCTTCGAAGCAGGCAGCTTCCGCAAAGCACCACAACACAGGGCCGGCCTGCTCGGCTTCGGTTTGTGAGTCAGCGTTTAGTCATGGAGCAAGAACAGAGAGGTGTACCTGTAGCGCAACAATGTAAGCTGTCTTTAAAAGAAGCATAGTAATTTTCACTTTCCGTGCAGCGACCCCCCCTAGGCTGTGTGAATCACAGAGTGAATGGCGTCACCGCTGGAGCAGGAAGATGCACTGGCATCCAAACAAGTCCTGTCGCCAGACGGAGCCGAGGGCGCGGCGGCACGGCGGCCTGATGTCCTAAGACACACGAGCGACGCTTGAAATGAGGGGAAGCAAATGAAATGGCAAGAGACAAATACATGAAACAGACAAAACACAAATAGCACAGATGATGAACATACGGAAAAGTTAAAATTTAATAAAGGGCATAAAAGTAACACTGGAAAGTATAGTGGGCTTATTATACATTACAACAATGTCACGAATATGTGAAGAGTGTATTGGAAACATTGTAAAAGTAAAAGAAAAATAAAGTCAGGCCAGGAAAGGTGGTTAAATTAAGGACAGTAGGCGTGTCGTCCATGCC
The DNA here is from genome assembly GCA_029721515.1 of Synanceia verrucosa. Classification (NCBI taxonomy): domain Eukaryota; kingdom Metazoa; phylum Chordata; class Actinopteri; order Perciformes; family Synanceiidae; genus Synanceia; species Synanceia verrucosa. Next base: position 6,239,495 of record CM056557.1, on the reverse strand, counting down.
CATGAGGTGTCTTTGTCTCCATGAGGAGTGCAGGCCAGACGGAAATGAGCCCTCTGTTATTTGGACGGGGAGTGTTGTCATTAATTCTGTCTGCATCAAACACAGCACATGTTATTTACACTAAAGACCACAATCTGGCTTTGAAGGACTCTGAGCGTGTGTGTGTTTGTGTGTGTGTGTGTGTGTGTGTGTGTGTGTGTGTGTGTGTGTGTGCGTGTTTGTGTGTGTGTTTGTGTGTGTGTTTGTGTGGGAGGGGGGATCTTTCTCAATGTAAGAGCAGCCTCCTGTAAGTCACCATAGTGACTTCAGCTTTGTTCTTCTCCGCATTCTTGCACCTTTTTTCACATCTTGTCAATCTAGTTCCTGGTGTTTTTGCTGTTTTTTTAATATAATACTTTGTGCTTCATGTTGTCACGGCAACTCCGGCTACAACATAATGTCCTTAGGCTTCCTAGACACTTTGAAACCTCAGTTATTTCCTTGACTTTTGATTTAATGTGATGTGTATCACTTTGATTAGTGTATATTAGAAACCAGGTCATCATGAGTAACATCAACATTGTACACAGTGTTAAATGTTGACATGTTGGTATGTGCAAACCATAAACTTCTGTGGACACTTGGACAGTGAAAGCAGTCACAAACTGCCGCTATGCAGATTTTCAAGCTCATAATGAACAGATTTAGTTGCCAGGCCCTCTTTGGTTGTAAATAATTTAGCAGTTTGTAGCTTGAAAACCACACTGTCTCCAAAACAATCCAGCCTTTTCAGGAACGATGCCTTCTTTTTTTCCTCTTCAATATGTGTGGAAATCACACAGTGAGGCTGTAACAGGCTTTGATGCCCCAAATGTCATGAAACCAACTCGGCTCATAAACGACCGTGGAAACTTTCAATTCAACCATGCAAAAAGAAAAAACTGGAACGGTCTGGGTTTGTTCTTGCCGCCGGCAATCACAGCTTTTACAGCTGCAACAAGTGCATGTCTGAGAGGGCGGGAATGGAGCTGGTGAGACTGCATGTTTCAGTCCACCACTTTAAAAGAAGTGTGTTTTATAACCAAAACACCAGGAATGTTTTTGTCCAGGCGTACAAAAAAATGGTTTATTTAAGCGTCGGGGATGTGAAAGTAAAACAAGTATTTATGAGCTTTTCACACAAGACAACCAGCATTGAGTGACAGCTGGAATATGGCTGGTAGGAGGGTTCACCAGCACAGTCCTGATCTGCTTCATAAGACGACACTCCTCTCTCAGTCGATGTGAAGCTATTTCTGCCCTGCTCTACTTTCTTCCATTATTTTTCCACACTTGTCATGACAGGCCCGACAGTTTTAATTCCCTCGCAGCGCTCCGTCGCAGCGAGGAGGCCCGTCTGTTTGCTACGATCTGAGATCAAGGCTGAAGAGCAGCCACTAGACTCCAAGCAGACTTGTCAACATGTTTTTGTTGCAAAGATCCAGATGTTTTCCAAATCTTCATTTCCCTGACTGGATAGGAGCAAGACTCCTCGCTGGGATTGAAGATGACTTTAAATTAGCTTTAATTACACCGTTGCTTTAGATTACTTCTTCAGTCACTCCATGCAATTCCTGGAAATTGTGAAGTTAATTCTCCTTTCCTCTCCTGATCTGCATAGATCCCCCCCCCTCAACACTTGAGTCAAAGCGTGGCACTTTCCACCCCCCCGCTGTCTGGCTCGCAGTGTGCTAATGTTTTCCATTTCAGAATCAGTTGCTTATTCATCCCCTCCTTCTTTCTTTTCTGTCCTCCAAAAAGGGAATTTTCACCTGAGTCAGGATAAAGCTGTGGAGGCTTGTCTGCCTACCTACGCCTCCTGGACTGAACTGAACCCCTGAGGTTTGCCTACCACCTCATATCATTTCAGCTGAATTGCACACGAACATGGGGAGAGTCACAGGTATCAAATGTACAGGAGCTGATGAATAGCCTCTGAGATGAGGGCAAAGCAGGGACCCATGTGTCCATGAGTTTTAATTTCTCTGCCTTTAGAGCAAAAACTCAAACAGCTGCAAACATTCATAAGCACATACACTAGAATATATAAAGATACTATACTGTCTTAATGTTTCATACAAACATCAAGTGAAAACTGAACTAATGGCAGCAGAAACAACGTCAAGTTTGATTAAAACTGGACTGTGTTACCTTCAAAAAAAAAACAAAAAAAAAAAAAACAACCTGACTCATGAAGTTTCCAGGTGGGTATTATGGCAGACATCAGGGGTGTTTGTCTGGATTATAATGAAGCTAGTATTGTTTTGTTGGAGTGGTGAGTATGTCAAGAGAAGGTCACAAACTCCAAGGTTACACAACATAGAAAACTGACAAGTGATGAAATGGTTTGTGTTTCACTGGTGTTCAGACTGCCTGCAGGTGTGTGTGGGTGACAGGGAGAGGTCCACCTTTATCCATAAATGGACAATCTGCATTACTTTTTATCTTCCAGCCGCAGGTTTTGAACAGCCTGTTGTTGTCGGCTGAGAGTAGTAAGGTACGCGACTAACATGAGCCAGTGTCTGGCTACATCTGCTGGGCTGACTGACAAACATCAGCTTTAGAAGGAGCAAAGTGATGTTTTTAGTGATTAGTTACCTGGTATATCCTGAAGGGGATGTACCTGAAGCCTCCCTCCTCGGTGGGATACTCCATCAGTTTCCTGTTCATGGCCCAGAACTGATCAAATTTATCTGTGAAGAGACAAAAGACAACACAGAGCTCAGCTTGTAACATGTAAAATGATCTGGCTTCTCCACAATATCTACAGTAACGGGAGACCTGAGAGACAAACAAGACTGTTATGTCTATAGCAATGGCTATCACAGCTCTTGCGTTGTTTCATTATTCTCTGATCAGATATCTCATGATTTAAATTAAAAGGGCTTTGTATGACAGAGTATTAATACCACTGTAGATTAAAATAAATAATAATCACCAAAGTAACAAGGTCAAATGTTTATGAGAGACATATCTTGGAAGTGGTTAATCTCACAAATTTACAAGGAAAAAACTTGGATGTGAGATTTTATTTAAATGGTAAATTTATGAGAAAAGTCATACATTTGTATGAAAAAAAATCTGAAATTGTTGCAAAAAGAAGAAAAAAAAAGAGTGAAATACAAAACTGTGATAGTGAAAATGGTGGGATTCATTATTCATTATTTCATTTTGCAAGGTTGGCTCAACCTCATCACACTTTGGCCAGCAATTAACTCTTTGAGTGCCAAAGATTTCTATGCATGTCCTTTAAAATAGAACGTTTGAGTGCCATAAATACATCTGCTTTTTTCAGCAGCATGAACAAAACAGCACTCTCACACAGCCTGTGAGTAATGTTGGGGCTTCACAGAGATCCACAGAGATCAAAGCAGGAAGTGGAGACAATCGAGATTAGAGAGTAAAACTGAATCTGGACAAAAAGTGGTGATTATAAGTGGTGATATTTTAGCTCTGATAAAACAGGAATGGAACAAGGTAAACACAAACACTTTTTTCATGACGAAACAGAGAGTCTCTTCTTTCATTTGAGCTATTCAGTGTCTTCAGAGTCATAGTACAAAATGTTCTGTGCATCATGAAAAATGACTCAAAATGGCCAAAAACGCTTTCGTTTTTAAAAAGGCCTGGCACTCAATGAGTCAAACACCTAAATATATCATTCATGTTATTATCATTATTAGTATTATTACTATTAAATGTGCTATATATTACATACTGCAACTGACTCTCCCCACTCATTCATTAAACTGATTCGTTCAAAGTGATTGCTCTTAGCACACATGGATGAGATGCACTGTGGCAGACAGAGTTCTTCTTTTTGTCATGCTTTGTACAACACCCAGTGCTGTAATCACACTTCAAAGCACAAAGAGCACTTTGGATTTGGATTGTTGAATTGTTGTATTGTGGCTCTGGTTGTCTTGGAGAACGACAGTAATGCCATTAAAAGCTCACAATGTGACATGTTATGGAGAATAATGGCAGTTTGTGCTAAAATTGTAAAATGTGAAAGAGACTGTAATTGTACTTTAACTCAAAGAAAAGCTCATTTCTGTACACCTCCGCCTCGTCCATATGGGTCAGTAAAAAGCTGATGGATGCAGGAGCTTGAGCGTCTCATCATGATAAAAACTATTCTGTCCAGCAGATACCAGTTTAAAACTCTCATGTCTTGCTTTCACACTAAACCTCTATTTTCTCTCTCTGTTTCTGGTCTCTTTTGGACATGAAAGTTCTTGTTCACAAAAGGTTTCATCTCTCACTTTCATGTGGAACAGGTCAGGCCAACTCCTTCTGTTAGGATTAATGGTTTACCAGTGTCTGTTTAATGTGTTCACAAACAATCCAGCTGCTCCCTGAACTTCTCAAAGCAGTTCATACCATCAGCTTGTCATCTCTTAATTTACTATTATAATTTTTTTCCTGTAGTAAAATGTGTCCATGCTCTCTCTTTATCTGTTGCAGGGGAAAGTGGAAGAGAGATGAGCAGCTGCAGTTCTCTGGGTTTGTCAGCAAACCTGTTGAAAAAATTGTCAGAGCAGCGTGTACGGTTTGGACGGTTATACGACAAGTAAGTACACACTGCACACAAATTATTAGGTAAACAAATTACATTTTACGCCACAATTTTGCATAAAAGTTAGCTTATCTTCTTCTAAACATGGTTGTTTTGTGTTAATTTGGTCTTTTAGTTCTTTTCAGCAGTAAGTGATAAAAATGTGAATTTGACCTTGATGAAAATGTAATATAAAGTTTTACTTCTAATCACAAAAGTGATTGATTATGAAAATGATCTTCATTACAACCTAATTCAACAGAAATAAGAGAAAAGAAGAAAACAAAAACAATGTGTTTATTTTTGCCTGTTTATTTCGCCCACACAAACCATCGCCATCACAACCAACAGCCAATAAGAAACCAGCCTGTCTGGACAGAAGAGTGGACAAGGAGGAGGGTGGAAAAGGGATGCTGGTGGGCGTTCAGTGGGAGAGCTTTGGAAGGCTTCAAAGACTGTTATCTCTGTGTGTGTGTGTGTGTGTGTGTGTGTGTGTGTGTGTGCAGGAACAAGGAAGTAAGGCAGGAAAATGAAGATAATCTTTGCATTTGTAAAAGCACCGCCAAACTGAGCTAATCTTTTGAAAACATTTACAAAGATATGTGTTTGCTAGACCATGAATTATGAAGTGTGTGTGTGTGTGTGTGTGTGTAGGTGTTTGAGCTGCAGGGAGACAACATGTGTGCATCTAAGTGTTAATGAGTGAATGTGTGTCACTTCCCCAACAGCTGCTGTGGTCTCTCAGCTTTGAAGTGTGTGTGTGTGTGTGTGTGTGTGTGTGTGTGTGTGTGTGTGTGTGCGTGTCTGCCCTCCTCACCTTTTTAGCATTTTTTTTTAAGCATGCTCACAGCTGCCTGTAGAAATGCCCATGTTGGTGTATGTGTCTCACCGTTCTGCAGGCCCATCCACAGCTGCTTGTGGTCTTTCTTCTGCATGTCATTGACGACCTGGCTCTTGTGCTTAAGGGCGTCAGCCTCCTTGATGCTGGACATGAAGTGGGCCTCGATCACAGAGTTGGATGGGCAGTGGAGCAGATCACGATCTGGGAAATTCTGACAGCCAGAAGCAAAATATTGTTACTCTCACTGTTTTTTTGATGTTTGTTTCAGCCACTAGAGGGCAGAGGAGCTTCTCACACACACACACACACACACACACACACACACAAAAGATACAGAATACAGAAATAAGAGCAGGAGAGCACAGAGGAGATATTATCAAACAATAGAATTATTAAATATATATATATATATTCTAACTAAAATACGAAATCCTAAAATATATGCTATATCAAATCAAGTATCTGTGTGTATATATTCACACACATACTGCACCTACTGCACACAGCAACGTTACCATTTAAGAGGAGTTGTGTCCAAATATTCATAAACTCTCCTTTCAGCTCTGTTTTGGTCTGTATCATTTCCTGAGAGCAACCTTCTTCATCAGCAAGTTTCACTACTAACTTGAATGCAAAACCAAAATAATTAACTATTTTTTACTTTAAACTTTATTTTACATATGAATATACACCATTTGGGGTATCTATTTGATGTAGTTTATTTATTACAATTATTATTATCATTATTATTATTGTTTTCTCCCTGTAAGAACTTCCACACCTTATTGTAGCATTGTACTACTGATACTTTTTCTTCATGTATAAAAGCCCAATATCATTATGCAGCATTGACTGATTGTCCTGCACCAAATAAAAACTTGAGTAAAAAAAACACAAGCAGATGAAAGAGGCTAGAAGAAGTCAATGTGTCAACATTCATATCAAAATAATCACGAGTGAAGCTTTACAAAATGTATTTTTCTGTATTAGGAATACAATACACTAAACATACAAAGGGCACATCATGTCCAGGTCAAATATAAGAAAAGATACAGTAAGTGAACATGAACACACACTGTTGACTCTAACCTTAAAGTGCACAGTGATGCTCCAGGGTAAGACGGTGTTGGATGCATGGAGGTCAAATAGAACTCCGATTGGATAGTGCCTGGAACACAAGCAGGAATCAATGTCATTTAAGAGCATAACTCCCAGCTGTTATGACCTGTTCAATAAGCCATTTCAAGAACTCAGTTTAGCTATAACTTGCTTTAAAGTGCCAGCAAACTGAATTGCATGTTGATTCCTCTGATGTGGTTCAGCTTTTTTTGGGTGCTGCATGTAAACTTCAGCAGACAGTTTACATTTCACTCCCCAGCATTTCTATTTGTCACTTCCTGAGTGTCAGCCAACAGGGAATGGAAGCTTTTTCTTTATCGCAACCTCAAATCAGATGAGTGTCTTTAAGATATTTTCATGGTCAATCGCACTCATGAATCATGTTAGTCATCCAGACTTAGCTCCCCTGAAACCAACAAGATAATTTATATCAAATCTGTAACTTAAAAAATGTCAAAACTAAAGCGAAACAAAAACTTACTAAAACAGGTTACCAGACCAAAAGTAATGCCTTAAAATTGTTTTTCAAAAACAAGTATTACATTACATTTATATCAAATTTGCAATGCTTTGCAATAAACAGTTTAATATTTTTTTAAGATAGAAAATGATGAAATTAATATATCAACACTAATATCCTTTCTTTATATTTTTGTAGCGCGGTTTATTCTAGTTGCTGGAACTTTGATGGTGTTGCAATACTGACACCTTGTGGCTGAGCTGTGTACCTGCAGTCTGTTTAGCAGCTGTGCTGCTGATCTGAGCAGCCCAGCAGATCAGGTGTCCATGGTTAACACCAACATCCACCCAGTTTGCTGCTGATGGCGATGGTTGGAATATGCAGATCATATAACATAGAAGTGATTGGCTGGGCCAGCCCAAAGGCATTTTATTAGAGGACATTTATACAAGAAATGTACATTCATGATGAGAGAAGAACGAGACTGATATGAAAATATGTTCAACATATGGACAGCAAAACAATACAACTAGGGACACAATGAGACTGAAACTAACCTGACAGGGTAGTCAGTGTTCCCTCTAATTTTTCATGTGTCTGAGCAAACACACAAACTCCCTGAACATTCCTTGAACCACTGTGAGCAACATCACACGTGCATACTGTGGCCACACCAGTATCACAAATGTCTAAAACCTAAGAAAAAAATGTTTTTCATGAGCTGTGTACATTGTATGTCAGGGTGGGGATCATGCTCTGGAAGAATTGAGACACTTCCACCTTTCAGTAGAGCTTTTTGATACAATGCCAATTTCAACAAAAGTTTTTTTTAATACCCCAATAAGTTATTTTTTTTGTAATTTGGGCTTTAATTATGGTAATCATCAATATTAAATATTTTATTATTAGTAGTAGTAGTAGTAGTAGTGGTTTATGATTTCAACTCAATAGGTTATTTTGTGTAATTTGGGCTTTATCTTAGTAAACATACTAGACAATTGTCTGATGATGATCAACAGGCACAGATTGCTACCAGTTATTCTTTAGGACACTGGGGAGTGAGAGTTTACCTTATGGTGTGTTCACAGCAAGTGAGAACTTGGAGATCAGATCATCATAACCTCATAGTTTAGTGCTCCCAGCTCTCCCAGCCTTACAACAAAACATGTAGCTACTGTTTACATCAGTAGCAGATAGAATGACTTCTATGTCTGGTTGGTGAGATTAGTCAGACTGACTTTCTGATTTGGAGATCTGACTACGGGGGGCTCTAATTTAAATTCTAACTTGGAGCTTGGAAATTACGACGTTCTTGTACACCTTGAACACACCATGAGGCCTGGGCTCCCAGTGCTGCTACAATGACATTAATGCTCTGCTTTAGCGGCAATGTTTGTCTCCTTATGCTGGGAAAGTGGGTGGGCGGATCAGTGTTACTACGACTCTGAATGGGACATGTCCCCCTGTCCTTCGTGCCATCTGAGAGCATGATTCAAAGAAACCTCAGTATCGGATTTTGGCACCGAAAAATTACTAATTTTTTGATACCCAATAGGATGACAGCTTTGGTCGGTGCTACAAAAGTATCAAAGTTCATACCCAGCCCTAGATGTGATGTGATGTTGTTCACATTAAAACATTCACATTGTGCACAGGGAGATGTGCTGAAGCACCAGCATGTGACACAGTATCAGTTCCTGTAACACGTTGTCTGTAAAATATTAAATTAAGACTTTTTTTAATTAGCATTTCTATTACTCATAAGCTAGTAACAGCATTGATGATTAATATCCATCAATGAAAATTCTTCATAAATGACACATGAATAAACACTCAGGCTGTGGCATCAAGTTGGTGAGTGGATGAGCCACAGCCCGTTCATTTTGCCATAATAACAGATTTGCCAGCATTTACCTGCCAAACAGCAGCATGTGCGAATCAAGTGCTGTTAATGACATTGATTTGCTGGTAAGTAATCTATTTGTGAACAGCATTATATCATTGGCTAATGGTTATAAAGCATTAGTCACTGATTTATTTTTTAGTTGCACTGAAAAATGGTACAGAATAAATAGTCGTGTGTTTATTTTCTGCATGCTATGTAGATTTGCAGTGCACGAAGAACGCAGGAGCAGTGCGCAACTGCACACGTGTGTAGCTTAAAGGGAACATTGAGTGTATCAGATCTCAGTGCATCCACACATACTAGTGACATCAGAACATTCAACGGTTGTTCTCTCACCATTTCAGTGGCGTTCCCTCGTACTCGAACCACATCTCCTCCACATCCTCGGCCCTCATTACTTTGTGGAAGTGTTTCTTCACCTTGTCTGTCACCAGAGTCAGATAGCTCACCCTGGGCAACAGCAGCTGAGAGATGATCAATTATTGTTAAAAGAGAGCTGCAATCATTGATCTTTAAACCGCACATATTGCACTTTCTCTATAATCTGTGAATATTATACATTATATGATATTACGTATACTTCTGTATATACTGTAAAGATTTACATACCATCCACAATTTATGTACGTATGCATATTCTTATTATGTATCTGTTATAATTTATTTATTTACTGCTTGGATGCACTCTGCATTTCATCTCCTGAATCTAATTTGTGTTTATGTAACTGTGGTACAGAACTGCAAGTAGAGGATTTGCAGTGGCAGTGGCTGAGCTGCATGTGTTTATTGATTATCAGAATGCCAAGGCTTTCCTAATCATGCTCTGTGTTAGATTATGTTTTTTTTTTCATCTCCACAGCTTCTGACATGTATTTCACATTGTTTGAGGGGCTTCATCAGCTACAGTGAGCCATGTGCTTTATACCACACTCAGGAATACAACATGCCTTTTATTTATATCAAGAATATTTTGAGATATTCAGCACAGAGGGGCATATCAATTGCAACCTAAAGCACCCCCTTCCCCTGTACTGTAACTGAGCTTTTAATTATTGCACTTATGGTATTTGTGCTGTGTCTTCTTGTTGTTTTATGGTATTTTATTGTTGCACCTTGCACCATGTTCCACAGTGTTTATGTGTAGTGTAGTGCCTGTATTTCTGTATATTTAGATTGTATATTGATGCTGCTGCAACACTGAAATTTCCCCTCTAGGGATTAATAAATATGCCTACCTACCTTGAATAATAAAGCCCTCACTTTGCTGGTTACTAATTAATATTCGTAATTACCAGGCTGGTGTAAAGAAACATACATAGAAAGCAATAATGTAATAAATGAATGAGCATTACTAATGACAGTTAGATATTATCTTAGTTATTAGATATTATCTTAGTAGGGCTATTACGCTGTAGGTGAAAATACAGGATGCATTGCTTTACGATTTCATCTGGTATGTTTTCATCCTAACATACTGATGTCAAACGCAGACCTGAAGGCTAAGGTGAGGCATGGAGGTGAATCTTTTTGCATTAGTGACAAAGCAAAAGCAAAATACAGTCCTGGTCTTCCATTTCGTGGCCATGGGAAGTCACCGTCTGTACTTACATAGTAGGGTTCGGCCTCTCTCTCAGTGACCTCGTCCTGGTTCAGAGTGAAGCAGGTAGGGATCCGGCCAAACCAAACGTCTCTCAACACGTCCTTGTCATCTGCCATGTTGTTGCTGCTCCCAACGGTACATTAAGAATAAGTTCTCCCAGCAAAGACCCTGAAGTCCAATGGCTGACAGCTTCCTGCTGTCAACAACACAGCGGGCCAGATAGGCAAGCATTAATACAACTTTTAGCAAATCAAGCCCCAAACCACAACGAAGTAGGCAGTGCTATATAAGCTAGCACCACATGCTAATAATTCAGCTTTCTGTCAGTATCACGTGTCTTTATTCATTCATTTGTAGAGTTATTACTAAGTAATACTCCAGGAAAAGACGTCAACTCGCCTACTCGACTTCCAAACTAACTCCAAGCCAGTCAAACTACGCAGACGCAATGCAGAAACTGACGTTAGCTTGAGTGCTAGGTAAGCTAACTAGCTTGCTTAAACATAACACAGACTTTATAACAGCAGACACAAGCCCTTGCTTCCTGGATGCTGTTATGCCCATAAACAGAGATGTGCTCTGTGCGAGGATGACACGGATATGTGTGAGGAAAGCTTACTTTATGTCGATGTTAGGGCGCAATCGGCTTGAATGGAAGTCGGGCCGTAACTGTCGATGTTGTTGTACTACTGCTGTCACCGGAAAACAGCTAACGTTTGCCGCAGCAACAGCGATCCTTAGAGGACAGCTCTATGTACTACAACAGCGACAACAAACATGCTAACTTGGTACTGTTTTGGTTTTTTTTTAATTATCGACACCTATGAATGAAAGGGCAAATTTTTAAATCCATGTGTGTTATCATAAATGACCAACCGTATTTGAAACTCAATTGCGCCCACGGGTATGGCTGCAGCCTGGAGACTCCCGTGTGATGGCGCTCGTCTCATGGCGTGGGCGTGTACAACAGCATGCACTCAATGGAATTCCCTTGTTTCAAGTAAAATGTCTGCAACAAAAAAATCTCAACACCATGCTCATGAATATGTTTTTATATGCACAAGCATCCAGAAATTAAGTTATGGAGAAATTATTCAACAAGATTTATTCTTTTTCAGTTCAAGATATATTATGTTAAATATTTTGTATATTTAACTAAACTCTGGATAGGCCTATATAACAAATATAAAATATACAATAGTAAGTTGTACGATAAAATCACAAGGGAGTCTGGGACTCTGGGTCACCCCAATGCCCGGGACTTGGGGTGACCACTGAGTCTGGGGCTCAGAGAAAAGTCCATAGTCTATGTGAGAAGACTACAGGCAAGGTGTCAGGGACACTTAGTTTACAACCACATAAAGGGAAATGAAATTAACACCACTTTATTTTACTTCACTTCACTTTATTTTTATTCCAACTTTACTCTTTTGTTTTTAAATTATTTATTCCTTTTATTTCTCGTTGTTGTTTCTTTGTTTGATGTACCAGCAATTTCTGTATGAAAGTTGCTATACAAATAAAGGTTATTATTATTATTGTTATTGTTATTATACAATAACATCTTGTTCTGAACATACATCATCTGTACTAGAGAGGGGTTTTTTTATTAAATATGTTTTATCTTCTCATTGTAACTTTATACACTCATATACCATACTACATACTACCATGTGGCGCCAGCTTTAATTCTGAAATCTAAAAGCACTCGGTTCCTTCTCACCAGAGGAGCCATGAGATGAGCGCCATCACACGGGAGTCTCCAGGCTGCGCAAGATAATTTAAGTGATGTTTGTGGCGAGACATTTTCATCATTGTATAAAACTCGGACAAGACTTGAAAAGAGGAAATGTCCGGACCTTTATTTACCCTAGATAAAGAAATGCTATTTGACGCCAGCTTTTATTCTGAAGTCTAAAAGCTTGAGGGGGGCGTGGCTTCCTGATCACCAGACGAGCGCCATGAGACGAGCGCCATCACACGGGAGTCTCCAGGCTGCAGCAAAAACAGAGGAAACGCTATTACAAAAACGTCATCAACATGCGACGTCGCTTTTACGTACGTACGTAAGGAAGAGTGTCGTTTTGTTTTGGTCACCACTAGTAGCTTCAACGATGGACCGAAAATTGGAGACAGATAATCTGGAAATGCGTCTTCAGGCGCTGGAGAGTCGTATATACGGCGAGAGGAGAAATAAAAGTGGAAAACCTGTTAAGGTTCGCCCAGTATTATATCCATGCAAATCAGTAGGAGGTCTAGTAAAGAAGCTAGTCAGCTGTTAGCCTAGCAACAGCTCTGTCAACGGGCTGGAGTGAACGCCCTTGTTATTTTATCCACATTTACTGTTTAGGAATACATTTTGATAGGAATTGTGATAGCAGTTTATTCAAATGTCAAACATCAGCGAATTATACGAGATTAACAGCTGCTAGTTTAGCTACTTAGCTTAAAAGTGGCATATTAACGAGAAATCCAGTTGGTCAGCTAGCTAACTGTCTGGGGTTATAACGATGTTTATGTAATTAACAATGCAACAGCCCCAAATGTATAAACGACAGTTTATACACAAGTACTAAATAGAGTGCGCTATATACTTCTGTTCCACTATACTCTCGACTCCATTATATCTCAGGGGACACTTTGTGTTACTTTCCATTACATGTTTTCACTGTTTTTCTGTAAAATGAAGACACAGTATAGTGTTTTTGTCATTGATATTACTCGGAAACGGAAAGATGAGATGTTCCTTTAAGGGTTGGTCCATTTATAGCTGTGGATGACTGGTACATTTACATTTAGTAGCAAGTCTTATATAATTGTACTTAAGTAAGTGTTTGAATGCAGGACTTTTTGTTGTTGTGGAGTTTTTCACAGTGTACCATTAGTGCTTTTACTGAAGTAGAGGGTCTGAATTCGTTACCTCCATTGACAAACAAATAGATACGAGGCATGAAAGCTGTGTATGGATTTAATCTAGTTAACAGTCACTGCAAATCCCTCAATGCTGGCAACTGCTGTAGTCGCACAAATTTGTTGTATATACAGCATAATTGCACATTCGCCTTAACCTTACCTGAAGTCACCACAGTTATTAGGAGTTTAGGACAATTCATATGACATTCTGTGGTGTACTGTAGTAATTATAATAATATCAATATTCACTCAGCACATGTACATCTTTTAGAGCAGATTGGCTGGAAGTGTGGATCATGAATGGAGAGTCTTATTAGAGCATCATGTGACATGAGGAAAACTGACTGTGATTTCCCACAATGTTGTTAATCAGTAACATTGAATCAAAATCAATGTCTTTGTCCTGCAGTGTGCTGAGTCGTTAGCCAGAATCCAGGCAGGTCTGACCAACACAGCCAACAAGAGAGAACGAGTGAAGATCCTGCACAAGAAGAGTGAGTTGCACACAGCCTGGATTTATTTACAAGCTTGATCTAACTCTTTCGCTGAAGAATAGATTTTTTTTCTTGGCATGTTTCCTTTGTTTCCTTCATTTGATGGTCAGTGTAGGGATGAACAGGAGACACAGGGAGAGGGAGGCAAGAACTGTGGATGTTTCATTTATTTATTATTCTTTATTCCTTAGCTTCTGGGGCTCCATAACTATTGAAATATTTGACAAACGGATCCATCAATGGCACCCACTGAGCATTAAGAAATATGAATGCTGGCATAAATGCCTCAGGTTCTGCAAAGTGCAGGCTTAAAAATATAAATTGCTTGCAGGATTCTTTCATGCAGTTAGTTTTAAGACTGGATTTGGCAGGTCTTTGATCATATACAGTGTATTGTTGTTGTGGCACAGTTGAAGACCTGCTGAAGTACCTGGACCCTCAGTTCACAGACCACATCACTGTACCTGATGCCATGAAGCTGGAGTTCATTCTTGCCGGTGAGGACCCTGGAGTGGATAAGTCTAATATAATTTTAGAAGACTAAATCTAACTTAGTGCTCACTGTTTTATGTTTGTCTGCAAAGAGGAGGATTTCTTGCTTTCCCAGGCTGCTTTGCTGGAGCAGGTCAGCAACATGCAGCCCCTGCTGGACAGCACCTACATCAGAGGTGAGTTTCACCTGGTGGAACTGTGCATGAAACAAAGACAAAGTGTTTCTCTGCTGTTTGATCACCAGAACTCTTTAAACATTGAGATGGACATAGCTGGAATCTGTTGGACAGGTTGACTTGTTTTTCTTCTTTTGTTGTTGTTTTTTAAGTAAAATCCATCCATCCATCCATTATCTACCACTTATCCTCATAGGGTCGCGGGGGGGCTGGAGCCTATCCCAGCTGTCTTAGGGCGGAAAGCAGGGTACACCCTGGACAAGTCGCCACCTCATCGCAGGGCACATAGAGACAGACAACCACTCACACTCACCTTAGCAAAATCTATCAAATGATATTTTTAGTGCTTAGATCCAGGATTTTAAAAACTGCAGCTAAATGGTGTAATTAAGGTTTCAGCTGTGGTAATTGTTTTTTTTTTTCATTTTCAGAATACTGTGCTACAACTCTCAGAATCAGTCACTTCTACTTTTTAATCTCTTGAACAACCGTGGTGTTTTTAATCATTTTCTTTGAGTGCAGTTTCCATCCACACAATACTGAGCAGCAGTGACACTGTTGTCACAGCACATTCTAATGCTTTTATTAGCAGCATGTCATTCACTGGGACACCACAGTTTATGTATAGATTTTTTTAAATTATTTTTAGTCTGTATTGGTTGGATATAAAATAATCAAGCTGTGTTTCTCCACACAAGCCCCTGACAGCATGCCACAGTCCCTGTTCTAACATTTTTCATGCTTTACAGACAATTAATTAATACACTGCCTGGCCAAAAGAAAAGTCGCCACCAAAAAAAGGTCACACACTCTAATATTTCGTTGGACCGCCTTTAGCTTTGATTACGCGCTGTGGCATTGTTTTGATAAGCTTCTGCAATGTCACAACATTTATTTCCATCCAGTGCTGCATTCATTTTTCACCAAGATCTTGCATTGATGATGGTAGAGTCTGACCACTGCACAAAGCCTTCTCCAGCACATCCCAGAGATTCTCAGTGGGGTTAAGGTCTGGACTCTGTGGTGAAAATGATGCGTCATGCTCCCTGAACCACTCTTTCACTATTGGAGCCCGATGAATCCTGACATTGTCATCTTAGAATATGCCCGTGCCATCAGGAAAGAAAAAAGTCCATTGATGGAATAACCTGGTCATTCAGTATATTCAGGTAGTCAGCTGACCTCATTCTTTGAGCACATATTGTTGCTGAACCTGCAGTAATAATCCAGTAGAAGGCTCGTACCTATTTGCTTAGTCAAATCCAGGTGGCGACTTTTTTTGGCCAGGCAGTGTAATAATAATGAATAATGTTCATCTTTATTCAGTAATATAGTGTTTTGTAGTGCTGTAGTTACAGCTTCTGGATCAGTTCATCCTGTCAGGTCTGTGTTAGTGGTGTGTTTTCTTGCCCACAGATGTTCCAGAACACGCCACCAAGCTTCAGCGCCTGTCACAGATCCACATCAAAGAGCAGGTTAACCCCTATTTCTCTGTCTAGATCATTGTGTGTCTCTCTCTTGTTAGGTTTTATCTGTTGACCTGATGTTTGTCTCTGTTGCAGGACCAAACTGAAGCTCAGTCACTGGAAGTGAAGAAGCTTTTTGAAGAATACAACAAAATGGTAAAACTTACTTTTTGTTATTTCTTTTCTTTGTTTTTGAAATTACCTCAAGATAAAGTATTAAACAAAAACGGCTAGTTCAAAATTTCTTTCATACATTATCCCAAATGGTAACGGTCCGTTACACTTGGTCACCTGTCAGTGTTGTCATATCCCCTTTGTGCAAATTGGGTAGATGTGAGTAAGGAATGAATCCTAACAGGGAGAAGCTGACTGCAGTGACGGGAACAGTGGTGAAAACTACTACTACCACGCTACTTCACAACGTCACCAAAATGACTTTTTTTTTACTGTTTTGATTGAGTGACCGCTATCTGCAGATAATGACATACTGTATGTTTAAATAATCAGTTTTGCTTTTCTGTTCCTCAGCTAATTTGTCTTGTAAGTGTACATGTATGATCTGGTTTTGTCTGGTGTCTCACCGACCTCATTGTAACATTAACTCCACCCACTGAACCCTGACCTCTGATTGGCAGATGTTCCTGCTGTCGAAGCAGTTCACCCAGTGGGACGAGACCCTGAGGAAGCTGGAGGAGGCCAAGGGCATCAGACCAGTGGAGTAGCTCCGCACGCACGCACACTGCAATGTGGTGGAGTCCATATGTAGCTTGTCCTTCCCCAGTGAGTCAGAACAAAATTAAACAAAATGATGATAGACATAATACATAAAGTTTGTGAATTTGTAACCAGAATTGAATCAGGTAACATAACATTAACACCTTGAATGCTCCACTGCATGTTGGTTTTAGAAAATTCTCCAACCCTGGCAAGTTATGAGATTTTTACAGTTGCTTCACTTGAAAACGTTAATAAAAACTGTCTAAAATGAGAAGGAACTCATGTGACTCTTCATCACTCAGCGATGCTTCTGATATTTTTTTCAGACAGTAGAGCTTTGTATGCTCCTCTTGAAACACATTCCTACACTGAAGTCACAAGACTTGTTGTCCTGCCTTCCACTCACACACACACACACACTCTGACACTCTGATCAAGCTGACATGTTGATCAAATCATAGATATTATTACTACATTGAATAAATGTGTTGAACACTAGGGGTACGTTTCCCATCAGCATGTTCATGTGAAATGTGGCACTGCCCTGTTGTCCAGCATGCTGTCATTTTTATTACTATAATTTTAATGATCGAGATGAATGGAATAACTCCAGTTAATTTAATCACAGGCTGTTTCTAGTGATACGCTATCTTTTCTGAATGTCAATAAATCTCCTGCAAAGACCAAAACCAAGAATGAATTGTTGGAAAAATCATTGTTCATAGCTCCAGTCTGATGCACCACTAAAAATATACATTATGAAATATACTCAGTAACATTTGTTCAAAAATACATTCAGGAAATGGTCGAGAAATATAGGATTGAGAGACAGATTCAAACTTTGTTGGGGTCAGTCACTGTCACTGTTTTATTCTTTGAAACTTCTTTTAAACTGTAGGAATGATGCAGAGGTGCAGAGTGCTATTTTGTTAAATATATTGCATATATATTATTATTACTGAAAAGCATTTTATTGTTCAATATGAATATTGTGAATATGAATATTGGTGGTGTAGTGGTTAGCACTGTCGCCTCACAGCAAGAAGGTAGCAGAAGCAGACCAACAATAAAAGACTGAACTAGCTGGCTGAGTAACCTGAGTCATGATGTATTTTTTTCCACCACGTCTCTGATGAGAAGAGCTTCAGTCAAACTCTTGTATAATATTGTGTATGCATCATGCTCTGAATGTGGATCTATTGCTGCCTGTAATGTTCAGGTGCATGAACGCAGCTCAGTGGCTTCAATCATCACATCATCCATGACATAGACGACCTAAACACCAACATGCAGCCTCATCTATTCAGACAGAAAGAAGTGACCAGGGGCCATATTTATTATTGTGGATACACACTTTTTTTACACGCGTTTCCCTGATTTTGCGTGCACACGCTTTTCTCCACCATATTTGGGATCTATCAAACCAAGACCTGTGGGGAAAAAGAGTGTATGTTTACGACCAGTTTGACCATGGCATACCGTTTACACCATAATTTACACTCTTTTTGGAGACAGGGGTATTGGCGATGCAGGTGCAGAGTTGGAGAATTGCAATCTGTGAGGGAGAGATGAGGTGCTCCTCTTAAAAAAAAAAAAAAAACATTTAACCGATCATTTCCTCTATCAGACCCAATTAACAATAATAATAGGCCTAATAATACTTATTTATTGATAAGTATTATTTGTTCTAATAATACTTATCTATTAATAAGTATTATTTAGCCTGCATGAGGTACGCCTCTTGTTTTTACATTTTTAATATTTTTAATTAATTTTTATATGCAAATATTAGCATTTTAAATCAATAGCTCTTCAATAGCCCACATTCTTATTTTGAAAACAGGAAGTCGGTACACGCTGTAGCCGTCTTCTCTGTCCCTGTGTTTACTGTAAAGACCGCAATACGGGTGCACTTCAAATTTTAGTGCGGTGGCAAAGGAGATCTTTACCCAGTAGGAACGTCTGTCTAATATCCAACTTAAAACTAACTTCACTTCGGTGTGATACCGACTCACTAAACTGAACACACCATCAAACCAAATGACAGTCGGCTAATCCATGGTCATTGTCATCAAAATGTGATCAAGCACACATCTCCGTGCTGTAACCATATAAATATCGCTCCGAGACCTCCTGTGCGTAATGGAACAGGATAGATCCAGCAGTTCTCGGGTGTTGGATGAGCTTGCGCGCGCTATTGCGCACAACGACGGAGACGGTGCGGGGAGGATCAGGAGGGAGCGGGTGTTCCGGGACCAACAAGATCTGCTGGCCCATGATGATGACTGGCTGCTCTTGGAGCTGTGTGCTGAACTGAAGTGTGCATTTTTGCGCTTATTGCTGAGGCCGGGGCTGTGGCTGATAGAAGAGATATTTTTAATTTCCGAAGGGATGTTTGGTCCAACATCATACTGTGTTTCTCTGTTATGATTCTCCACGTGTTCTTACTGTTCCTAAATAAACCACAGGATAAATAAACAACAAGACAAACGAATCAACTGTAGCAGTAATCAGTGCAAGTACCTGCCAAAGAGGACTATTTTCCTCGCCTGCACCTCACCAACAAGCACGCTGATCTCCGTGTCTGAAAGGTTCCTCTTCTTCTGGCGTTTCTCCATTTCTTCAGAGTTCACTCCACTAATCCCACAGCGCACATGGCTACTTTATATTCAACTGGCGAATTTGCATTGATCATATATGGTTGTGTTTGGGCGTGTAGAGGGAGGGATTTGAGATGTGTTCATGTCTGCGCTTTTCTCGACTCATGTGTGATTCATTAATGGAAATTGGCGTACCATGTGTACACACAGTTTGATAGATCTGAAAAGGGTGTATATTTATAAAGGTATACTTAGAGTATACTTTATGGTGTTATTTTAAGCAAAAGCACACTTTGAAGATATACTGCAAGCAAACCGTACAGTAGGCCACTATCAGCCATTTGTGTTTTTTTTTTTTTTTTTTTTACAGGAACGATGTCGCTATTCGACCATTTATCTTACAGCAAAAATATGATGAACCTCACAACCAGTTTCATTCATGGTGCCACAACTGTCAGATTTTAACAAGCCAAGTATAGGCTACTTCACTCTACTATTCTTAAGTATGTAAAATATAGTATGTAAAAAGTAAACTTCAACTCTACTGCCTCAGTTTTAGTATAAAATAAGTATACTTATTTATCCTGTGGTTCAGATGTGGTCCTAGATCAGACGCTCCCTCCTCATCCTGTCCAAACCGTCTCCGTCGTTGTGCGCGCGCGACATCATCCAGCATCCCGTGCCATTACGCACAGGAGGTCTCGGAGCGATATTTATATGGTTGCAGCACGGAGATGTGTGCTTGATCACATCTTGGTGACAGTGACCATGAATTACTGTCATTTGGTTTGATGGTGTGCTGTATTTAGTGAGTGAGGATCAATGCAGTTTGAAGCAGCAAAGACCAAATGTGAAAGATGAATCCATATGGAATAATATTTGATGTATTTGCAATTTTTACCACTGTGAAGTGCTCAGGGGCACCCTGTAAAAACCTTAATAAATAAGATGTATTATTATTATTATTGTTGTTGTTAATTAGGCCTGATAGAGGAAATGAATGATGCTTTTTTTTAATACCCGCTCCTCTCCCCTTCACAGATTGCAATTCTCCGACTCTGCACCTGCGTCGCCAATACCCCTGTCTCCAAAAACAGAGTAAATTATGCTGTAAACGGTACGCCATGGTCAGACTGGTCTAAATATAGGCCTACGCTCTTTTTCCTGACAGCTTTTGGTTTGATAGATCCCAAATATGGCGGAGAAAAGCGTGTACGCGCAAAATCAGGGAAAAACGTGTAAAAAAAGGGTGTATCCACAATGACAAATGAGGCCCCAGTAGTGAAAGCTACCATTAACAGATCAAGTCCATTTTCAATGACCTAAACCAAATAACCATGGCAACAGGACAAGGGAAGCCATAATAATAATAACATGGAGATATGTGTGACAAGCCCAAAATTACGTCATAAAGATTCGTAGAGAAAACTGCTGTCTGATGACCTCATGAGAACGCTGTAGATCAAAGGCAACATTATGCTCCTGTAAAGAAACCAGATCAAGTAACATCAGTGCTGACCCAGCTGAGAGACACACTTCACTTTCTGAGCTACGATTAGCCTACGTGACCATATCATAACTGCCATGTAAGTAACAAACTCAACCTGAACCTCCTTCTACTAGAGCAGACCACAGACCACTTAACCAAGAAAAAGAAAGTCAACCTGACTCCCCAAATCAATAGGGCCACATCAACAGTAATAACAGTGTTATTAACAGCAGTATTAGAAACTAAATGACACTTTCACAAATATATCGGCTCTTTTTCATCTCAGTGAGCAGAACGGTGCTGCTTTTTCTGAGACATCAGGGATGAAATGTGTAGCTTCACACTGGAGAGTTTTGCTCTCATGTCAGGGTCCACATTGATCTGGTTCTGCTGCTTTTGTTTTCAGCCCAACAAGTGTGGAAAATCCAACTTGTAGGTTTTTGGAAACAGCATCAGTAGCTCCAGAGGAAAGTCACAGTTTATGTGGTTGTATTTTTGTTTCATTTAAGCACTGGATTTACATGTTGATGCAGAGTGTCAGAGGTTTCATTTGGTTTTCTTATAGGTCACCTATATTAAGCCACTCTCCATCTCATCAATTTGACTGCACCAATCATTTTTAAGTAAATTATTATATTGGTGCAGATCTTTAGGCAGTTATACTGAACATTAATGATGTACGGCAACACAGGAAATAGCCAGTTCAGACACTATGTATTATGTTTTAATTCACATGAGAGAAAACACATCCAAGCTACTCACTATCAGACTGTGGAGTCACTTTGTCCCAGACAGTTTGAGAAAAACCTTTCATCTAAACATGACATATTACATATTAAATCTACTCGTGGGCATCACTTTATGAGAAAGAAGTCATACTATATAAAGTCCAGAAATTTAAAAAAAGGGCTAACAATGAAAAATTAAAAATGAAAATGTGTCTTATATTCACAGCCTAAAGACCGTACACGAGAAATGCCATCCAGAATTCTGTCAGGGATGACAGAAATGGACAGAGACAGAGCTGAAAAGGAAATGATGGAAAGACTCTTTCCGAGTGTGAGCAGGCTGTATGCCACAATGGAAGCCAGGAAGGCCTCTGTTTATCAGAGGCTGGTATTACCTCACCAGCAACATAACGGTTCACCTCAGCTCTCGGATGATCACATAAGCTACCCTGAAGCCTCTCTGCCAAGAAGGAAACACATTTCACAGGAGCAGTCACACGCCAGATACAACAAAGAGACATGCTACCAAGTCACCAACAGGACCCCGGGTGCAGACTGTTTCCTGAAGAAGAAGTCAAGTCAAACAACCCGGACTCCTCCATCAAAGCTGCGTCGTATCCCAGTGATGACTGGCATACCTGGTGGAGAATGTATGCTAATAATGCTAATATGGGGTGTCGTTTGTAAAGCAACTCGTGCTGAAAATAACAGCAATATTTTGTCACATTTGGTGTCAAACAACGTTTAAAAATGTGAATTTTTGAGGTCACTTTTTTGCACATTTATAACCATATTTGTTAATTTATAAATATCTAAAAATCTAAAAAATGTTGCTGTTATTTTCAGCACGAGCCGCTTTACAAACAGCACTCCATATGCTAACACTGTTGAGTTATGATGACTTTCTCGACAGGAACTTGAATGAAAATGAACCTGATCATAGAAAGTGAAGTGGAAATGTCACTATTTTTATGTTAATTTTTACAGACAAGGTGGAGGCTGGATACAAGCTCCAGACATGTAAAAATAAGATGGAGGCCCTTGTGGAGAAATTCCAGCGTGTCATCAGTTCCTCAGTTCAACCCAGAGGAAACGAATGGACACCAGTAGTGAAGTCCAATGTTCCAGCTCCACCAAGGACACCTGCCCCGTCCAACAGAGGAGGACCTTTCTGTGATTCCTCAGAGGTGACGGCCAAAATCCCAGCTCCACCAAGGACAGCTGCCCTGTCCAACAGAGGAGGACCTTTCTGTGATTCCTCAGAGGTGACGGCCAAAATCCCAGCTCCACCAAGGACAGCTGCCCTGTCCAACAGAGGAGGACCTTTCTGTGATTCCTCAGAGGTGACGGCCAAAATCCCAGCTCCACCAAGGACAGCTGCCCCGTCCAACAGAGGAGGACCTTTCTGTGATTCCTCAGAGGTGACGGCCAAAATCCCAGCTCCACCAAGGACAGCTGCCCCACCCAAGAAGACAGTACGTTATCGTAGGAGAAAGATCCTCCCTGCAGAGAACTTCACATCACATGACGATGTGATGGGTTTTGACAAGCCTGAAGAAAGCATGTCTCTCTGCTTTGAGAAGCTGAAATCAGACAACTGGTAAGACATGGTAACCAGCAGGAAACAACAACCTGTTATTCCTAAAGCAGTGGATTAAAACACTTAAATCATTTTTTTACTTCATCTAAACATAGGGAGGAAAAACTGGATGGACTGAAAACTCTTCAGGCTCTGGCACTGCACCATCCAAAAGTGCTGCAGACCAGGCTGTATGAAGCCTGCTCGCTCCTCACAACAGAGGTATCATAAACATCTCCCTCTTTATATCTTTGTGCTACATGCTGTTCTCATTTGCTTCCACATGCATGTATCTGTACCATGTACGCAGTAACATTGACTGATGTTCTTATTTACTATCTAGGTGAGCAACCTGCGCAGTGCTGTGGCCTGTTCTGCAATGAGGACCATAGCAGACCTCCACATCAACTTGGGGAAGGCCATGGACCCTTTGGCAGAAAGGACAGGCAGCACCCTGCTGTTGAAGCTCGCACAGACAACCAGCAAATTGATTCACCAGGAAGCCAACTTTGCTCTTGATGCACTGGTGGAGGGCTGCAGCCCTGCAGTAGTAGTAGCTGCTCTACTCAAGGAAGGGCTGAGGTAAGACGAGAGGATTTGATCCGAACATCCATCCATCCATTATCTACTGCTTATCCTCTCATAGGGTTGCAGGAGGGCTGAAGCCTATCCCAGCTATCTTAGGGTGAAAGGCAGGGTACACCCTGGACAAGCCCCCAGTTCATCACAGGACACATACAGACACAGACAACCACTCACACTCACATTCACACCTACGGTCAGTTTAAATTAGCCAATTAATCTAATCCCCATACATGTTTTTGGATGGTGGGAGGAAGCCGGAGAACATGCAAACTCCACACAGAAAGGCCCCAGGACCAGGATTCGAACCCGGTACCTTCTTGTGAGGCGAAAGTGCTAACCACTACACCACCGTGCCTCCCTTGATCCGAACCTATACACACACACACACATACATATATATATATATGTGTGTGTGTGTGTGTGTGTGTGTGTGTGTGTGTGTGTGTGTGCAACTTCTTTTTTTAATCTGAGAAATAATCACAGGAATCCTTTTCAGTCATAATTTGTCTGAAAAGTCATTCTGATAAAAAATCATTAGAAAATCGCATCGTTGACCCAGTATTTGAAATCAAATTGAATCATGAGTTGAGTGTATCATTACATCCCTATCTGACATCATCTTGTTTTTGTCCTTCTTCAGTCACCTTAATGCTGCCGTGAGGGCAAGCACAGCAAAGCACCTCCACCAGCTGGTCAACATCACTGGAGAGAATAAACTCTTGAAGATTGAGAAAATCTCACAGAGTTTCGTTGGTGCAGTCTGTACGATGGCGTTAGACGCTTCCCCAGATGTGAGGTGAGTTACCAAGTCTCATGACTCCAGTGAAAAATACTTGTTTCCTCAGTCTATGTCAGTATTGTATAACCTTTTGAGCATTTTGCTTGTACACTAAATTTCCAAATGTAAATGTAAATCTGCACAGGCACTATGGACTGATGATGCTCCAGGAATTAATCTACCACCCAAAGTTCAAGGACATCATGGATGAGGTCGTCCGGCGTGCAGACAGGCATCCTTTGCAGAAGGTCATCCGCAACTTGAAGCAGGGGAAAGGGAAGAAACAGATGGCATGAGAAGGAGTGGCACCACCATGCCACTGCTTCTAATGCCATCAGAAGGACTGGTGCAGTGGTGCAGAGGTGAGCTGCCAGTTTGGCTTTTCTCCGGGTGCTCCGGTTTCCTCCCACAAATTGCACATAACTGGAAATATCTGTCTGTCTGTGACTGACTGGTAACTCCACAAATTGCTTGTGATAAGCTAACTGAAAAAAATTAGAATATTTTCTTGTTGCTACAGTGGGTTTTTACCAGGTGCTCCGGTTTCTTCCTGAAATTGCTTGTGATAAGCTAACTTTAAAAAAATAGCACCCGTGACGTCACTCATTGGTTTGGGGGAGTCCGTGTTGTGCTCCTATCATGGGCATTTGAACTGCGCCATCTTGGATTTGGAGGAGAGGCAGTAACTTTACGGTCAGCCGGCTGAGATCCCGTCCACTGAAATCAAGTTAACTGCGCCAAACTGAGCTAGCCTAAGGCTAATCAGCTAGGCTAGGCTAACAAGCGGCTACAAGCAGTAAACCTTTTTAGATCGAGAGGTTGTAGGTGGAGCTGCAGGGTTTGGTGGAGTTGTGGGGGAAAATTCATTTGTACTATTTGATTGTGAAACAATGGTTTATTTATCGCGTTTCAACACTGCCTCCATCCACTAATGTTATCCATCACAGCAGCACACAAACAAGAGCAGGTTTCCAGTCAGTCAGTCAGTCAGTCAGTCACATCACGTTAACAATAATAACAATTTAATATAAAAAAATTAAAAATACAATTTTAAAATAACATTGAAATGAAACAAATATGCTGTGTTTATTCATTTGTTTTTACTTAATTATATTTTCTGTGGTCTTTTAATTGTTGTAAAAAGTGCCCAACATATTGCATATTGCAAACAACTCACAGTTTTGAGGAAAAAAATGTCAAATGACTCATTTGTTTTAGTGCACAAAACACTAAATTGTGACACCATAACTTGTCCATCCATTGTACCATTTATTATCCTTGTAGTGGCTATTTGCCTTTAATCAAAAATAAATAATCAAAAGTCAAAAGAATAAAGAAATAAAATGAAATCAAATAAATCAAAGGACCACTAAGGCACCCAGGGGATTAATTTACGCAGGTGAAAAGGAAAGCCATTGTCCAGGCAAAGTCAGATTTCTGCGGTTTATTTCCCACTTTTAAGCAAACAACAAAGAACAATGGCCTCTGCTGCCTCTCTTGCCTGGTAAAAAAAACCATAGCCCTTCCCGGTGCTCAGCTCACCTATCCCTGCCTACCCCTACATATAGATTCACCCAGTGCACACCTGGCTACCCGGTACTTTCAAAATAAAGGCATTAATCACTCAAATGAACTAAAATAATTATACTAATTCTATAATGAAACTAAAGGTGTATACTTCAAAACCCCCCAAAAAATAACTAAATGTATATATGTAATGTATATATATTGAATATCACAAAATAACAAATAGCTCCAACACACCGGCCCCTAATTGTGAAAAATATAAACTCACAATTACTTTTATTCTATAAGGGAGCTATTCTTTCTTCTTCTATCTCAACTATACTATGTAGAATCTTCTGTCTTCTTCCAGATGGCTGTTAGGAAAAAACAAAGACAGAGGGAGGACAGAACAGAATGTGAGAGAGAAAGAATAAATTAATGTCTTTGATCCTAGACTGTGGCCTCCAAGAGCAGGCAGATCTTCATTATGGGCCTCTCCAGGACACTGCTCTTAGTTTGGAGACACACAGAACGGACCAAACCTTTAGAATCAGACTTGGTGCTGAGAACTCGGCCCATCATCCAAGATCCTCTTGGAGCTGTAGCATCAGCAATAATGACAATGTCTCCTGGAGAGAAGCTGCTTCTTGACCTTGTCCACTTTTGCCGTTCCTGCATTACAAGCAAGTATTCAGATATCCATCTTTTCCAAAAGAGTTGCGCAATATACTGTACTTGCTTCCATCTTCTCCTGGCGTACAGGTCGCTCTGCTTAATGATTCCTGGTGGAAAGATGGGTTTTCCTTTTAACAAAAGAATATGATTTGGTGTCAAGGCCTCAAGGTCGTTGGGGTCATCCGAAACCTTTGTAATGGGTCTGTCGTTCAGTATTGCCTCAATTTCACAAAACAATGTTTGCAGGCCCTCATCATCCAATACCTGCTGTCCAAGCACAGAGGAGAGTATACCTTTTACTGAACGAATCAGACGCTCCCAAATGCCACCTTGATGTGAGGCTGCTGGCACGTTAAAGCTCCACTTAATCCCATCGTGAATCAAGGCACCTTGGATTCTCTCATTATTTAAACCAGCAAGGTTTTGCTTTAACTCCTTGTTTGCTCCAGTGAAATTTGTTCCACTGTCAGACCTCAAACTTGACACTGGACCTCTTCTGCAGATAAATCTTCTCACTGCATTCATGCAAGAGTCTGTATCAAGGGAGTGTGCCACCTCCAGGTGCACTGCATGACTGGTCAGACAAGTGAAAAGCACTCCATACCTTTTAAGAAAGCTTCTTCCTCTCTTCACCTCTAGGAGACCAAAATAATTAACTCCCACATCTGTGAAAGGAGCCTTGTCAGGCATGACCCTCTCCTCAGGCAAGTCTGCCATCTTCTGCTCTCCAAGTTTTCCTCTATAGCGTCTACATACAGTGCATTCTGTGATTGTTATTCTCACAGCAGAGTTGGCATTGATTATCCAATATCTCTGTCGAAGCCTGTGCAACATGTGGTTTCTACCAGCGTGTCCTAGTTGTTGATGGATGTGACGTAAAATAAGCTGGGAAACATGCAGATCTTTTGAAAGAATGACAGGATGTTTGGTCTCTGATGGTAAGGCCGATTTGTGCAAGCGACCACCAACTCTGAGAATGCCATCCTCTAGTATGGGATCCAGCTTGTACAGTGGGCTGTCCTTGGAAAGTTTATCTGAGCCATGTTTCAATGAAGCAATTTCGCTTTTGAACCTATGTTTCTGAACAAATGAAGTATTGCCTTTTCTGCCTCATCACAACACTGTGGAGTCAAGATTTTCCCTCCAAGTATGGCTTTGAAGCTCCGAAGTTTCTGTTCGACAGAACCTTTACCACAGAGCAACCAGTCTTGACTCTTTTATATTTGTTGCCAAAATTTTCATCAAGAAGGGATTTAGCTCTTTGGTATCCCATGTTAGGTGGTAAATGCTGGCAGCTCTTTACAAGGTCTCTTGGCTGCCCCCTGGTGTACTGTTCCAAAAATGTCAAGCAATCACTGAAGTTGTTGGTTTTTCTTTCTACACAGTTTTCAAAAGTTCTCATAAAGGACTGAAACTGAAGAGGGTCACCATCAAACACAGGAATATTTCTCATTGGCAGAGCGGATGCTTGATTTTGCTGAACCAACAATTCAGTGATGTTATTCTGGCGTTGCATGATGTTCACAATATCATTGCAGGTGATGTTGTTACTGGCTAGATTCAGCGTATCATGAACCACTTGTGCTTTGTGTTCTTGAATTTGGCTTGTCCCTGGGCTGCTGTCAGTTTGTGTCACTACTGCTCGTTTAGGTCTGACAATATAGGATTCACATCCCGTTGACTGAGCATCATAAACCATCCGTGTTGCACTCATTTGGGTATTAGTTATTAATGGTGTAATATCAGTTCGTGTCATTGGCACTTGTTTAGGCCTGACAGTGACAGCATGAACACCATGATGAGATCTACGCTGAGACTTATTTGCATCATCCCTTTCCGGAACAAAATTATCAACATGAGGATTCAGGCGGCTTGTTACATGTGCCTCCTTCTGCTTCCCTTCAAGATATGAGTTCATTCCATCAGATCCTTTAGAACCACACTTTGAGTTGATTTCCAGCACGTGAAGTTTTGCATTGGCTGCAGCCAGCTCAGTTTCCAAGGCCAACTGCTCCTTTTCCTTTCTGAGTTCCTCCTCTTTGGCTTCCAACAAGTGTTTCCTTTTTAATGCAGCCATGCGCTCCATTAGTGCTGCCTTATCAGCTTCTGCTTTTATTCTTGCAGATGAAGTGGATGAGGCTTTGGATAACTGCGAATGTGCTCTGGAATCATACTCCTTTTGACATAAAATATTTGAAGCACTGTCTTCAGGATTAATCTCATTAGAAACCACACTTAGATGATCAGGATTTTCCATATCATTGTCATTTGATTGCACATATGGGTGACCGGCATCAGATAACCAACTCTTTACATTTGTAATGAAATCTGAAAACATGATCCTTTTTGCTTGAAAATATGTATTTTGCCGTTCAACTTCATCTTCTGGCAAATTCATATTTAAGATGGCTTCATGTATGTCATTTGCGTCCTCGTAACACTTGACAAATTTATTCAGCTCAGACTGCACAGAGTTTACATTGTCAGCGGATTCCATCAAAACATGCATTTGTTCCATGTTCCTCTTTGCTTGTTTGCATTTGAATGACCTCTTTTCTTGGCACGTGGTGACATAAAATGCCAAGCCCTTTGATGTAAACTTGATATTCCGCTTGGAAAGCGCGGACGTAGTGTCACTCTTCACAACTGATGCAACTTCAGACATGTTTCCTTTATATCAAGCACTTTTCAGAATCCTTTAATTTCCATTCTTTATTTGCAACAATTAGGGAATGCAGGGAAAACGCTCGTTACACAGACACGGCTCCGATATTTTATGAATGAAATAAAGTGTGGCTGGCCGGAGGCGTAATGCGCAACCACAAGCGCGTACAATCCATACGTATCTTCAAACTTCCCAATATTCATCCAGTGAAACAATAACTCAAAACACTCCAATAGTTAAGCCGTTTTGCTTTACAGCCTTCAAGCAAATAGGTTTCACATACCGATGCTGTTGGGTAGTTTTGCGATGTAGGCCACACACTCTCCAAACGCCACGTCTTTGTCCATCAATCCTTGAACATGAGCGCTCCCAGCTTCCAGAAAGTCCATCCACAGGAACGTTAACTTTAGGGTGGTTTTTTACTTTATGTAGTGGCTATTTGTCTTTAATCAAAAATAAATAATCAAAAGTCAAAAGAATAAAGAAATAAAACGAAATCAAATAAATCAAAGGACCACTAAGGGACCCAGGGGATTAATTTACGCAGGTGAAAAGGAAAGCCATTGTCCAGGCAAAGTCAGATTTCTGCGGTTTATT
Organism: Synanceia verrucosa; assembly: GCA_029721515.1. Taxonomy (NCBI): domain Eukaryota; kingdom Metazoa; phylum Chordata; class Actinopteri; order Perciformes; family Synanceiidae; genus Synanceia; species Synanceia verrucosa. Next base: position 6,209,533 of record CM056557.1, on the reverse strand, counting down.
TCCCATTTTTAAGCAAACAACAAAGAACAATGGCCTCTGCTGCCTCTCTTGTCTGGTAAAAAACCATAGCCCTTCCCGGTGCTCAGCTCACCTATCCCTGCCTACCCCTACATATAGATTCACCCAGTGCACACCTGGCTACCCGGTACTTTCAAAATAAAGGCATTAATCACTCAAATGAACTAAAATAATTATACTAATTCTATAATGAAACTAAAGGGGTATACTTCAAAACCCCCCAAAAAATACTAAATGTTTAACTATTGAATATCACAAAATAACAAATAGCTCCAACAATCCTCTTCGAACAAGGAAATGTCTACCTTTGAGAAGACATGAGGGGTTCAGCTGTTAAGATAAGAAAACAAAAACCAGTGTTGCTTCCAAAATAGTGAAAAATGAAGATTCTGCTCTGAGATTCTGGAGACAAGGTAGAAGTGATGGACACAGTAAAGTGTAAAAACACACCAGTCATAGATGAGCTCAAGCAGCATTTTTCCAAAAGAACAGCTTCTTTCCCTCTTGAAACATTTTACTTTTCCAAATTAATGTGGGACCCCATGGAGCAGTTTGTGGGACTTCTTGTTGCTTTGTGGTACTTTAAGCCAAATGTGTAATAACCAGCACAAGATTTACAATTTTTGTGAAGGAATTATTTTAATTTTTTATTCATTATATGAAATATTTGCTGAAAACAGCAGAAAATTAGTTGATTGTGTTAAAATGGTTCGATATCAATAGCCTAAATTATCATTAAATGAAAATAAAACAAAATGTTTGGGAGTAAATACAGATCACAAACTCAGTTGGAGGCCAAATATAAAATATATTAAACAGAAATTATCTAAATCTGCTGGTATTATCTCCAAAATAAGTAATCTGTTGGACAACAAATGTCTGTACATATTGTATTTCTCTCTTATACTACTACTACTACTAATAATACATATACAACTCATATAGACCCTGTAATTAAACTCCAGAAAAGAGACTATGAAAACATGTTAGAGCAAGCATTTACTTTAGCGTTACACAATGATGAAACAACTATTTAATTACAATTATTTTCACTGATACTGAGATTACATTTTGATTAGTTGTTTAGCCCTAATTCACATTTAAAACAGACTGTTATAAGGACAGCATAACAGCCACTGTGTGGTCAAATGGAGACACCACATCTCTATGCAAAAAGTGTAAACATTGTATTAATGCACTGCACAGACATCTGACAAGACTACAAAGAATGCATCTGTGATGCAGGGTTGTATTAACATGTGGTAGACTTTAAAACTGTCATTTAATTACATGAACATGGACATAAAAGCAAGGATCAATTCCATATAGATTCTATTCATCCAAAATAATAATACAACTCTGACACAACATAAAAATGTGAATCACATCCATATGACATCTGGGCATCAACAGGTTTGAAATGATCTAATCTGTCCCTTTCTAGAACCAGTATCTTCCCAGGGTTTTTTTTCATGGAAAAAACTTTACATCATGCAAAATGATGGAGGCTATTTTGCTGAAGATCGGCATGTTTTCACTGGTGCCTGTGCAAATGAAAAAGCCAGCGTGATATGATTACTGCTTGTTCAACAGTTTTGCTCTCAGCTCTTTGACTTTTGGAGTTTCGTCTGTTCTGCCTAAAACAGTGTTGTACACTGCAAAAAATGTGTCAGACTGGATGGAGCATCGTCATATTTAACACTGAAAACAAAGTGGGACTTAAACAGCTCATCAAATGAGCCAAGGATGTTCATGACTGACACGGAAGAAGCTCTCTATCCAAGACCATGTAAAAGCTGGAAACCTGTGCTTTTGAAGTCCCTGAGGCCAGAAGATATGGCTGGGGCTTTCTTTCAGTGGTCATGAGGTGATCCTCCAGGCTCTGGCAAGACTGAAACACAAATACAAGCATCTCCATATCACCCGTTTGTTTAAAAAATGTTGCATGAACCACTATATCTGCTTGATCCTGTGTCGGTTAGACTTGGGGTGGAAGGCCCTTCACCATCTTGCTGCAGGAGTGTAAAATGTGAGGATCACAAATAACACCATCAGGTTACAGGGCACATACAATCAAAAATCAAGTAACAAAAAACTACCACATACACCAGGGAGCCATGGAGGAACAACAAATAGCACATTTTCACCTCAGCTGGTGATTTCACTGGTAAGTTCCTACATTTTCTGGAAAGGAGTGCTAATCAATGAAATCAGCATCCCATCTCTGATGTATGTAAACTGTCAACAGCTTGATATTGTCCAGGTTTCGTTTACCCAAATGACAACTTGCTCTACAGTTCACACCACAGGTTCAGGATTATCTGAGCTATGTGTGGCTGTAATAACAGCCCTTTTCATGCAGTGCCAAATGACCATTTTGTATTTTATGATAAACATGTGAGTGTCACAAATTCTGGCAGGTCTGGGCAGTCAGTGTTTTTGGATGATTCTGCAGGTGGGATGCCTGAAATGCACATGACACAGGAGAGTTAAAATACATTTTTTGATGACTTAGAGTATCAGACAAACGTTAACACTGGTACTCTCTGAGTCGAGATACAAATCTGGAAAAGCATCTCACAGAAACAGAAATTTAATCACCCTACAGTCATCAGAGGCGATGACAAAGCACGTCTTTTCTTGCAAGCTCTAGAAAGACGTCCTCATTCACGTCTATGCCCTGCTCATCTGTGACTTTTTGCACTTTATCTTCTGATATGTGAACTTTTTGATGCCCTGAAGCATAACAGTCAACATTTCCTTACCAAAATTATGATTACTTCTCATTTAATTACGTCATACAAAACATGGTTACATCATTTACCAACGTGAGGAGCTGAGTTTCACATATTTTTTTGTCCTTCCATGTTTTACTTTTAACAACATCTTGACCACTAAATGCTAAAAGAACAGTTAACAAGAATAAAAGCAACATATGGACTGGAACACTGTAACAAGAGTCTTTGTGGTAGCTGTTATTGAATGTAAAGCATGTAGAGCATAATATTCAGTAGTGCATTGTAAGTACATTTACTCAAGGACTGTACTGAAGTACAATTTTGAGGCACTTGTACTTTGAGTATTTCCATTTGAAAATGTTGTACTTTCTACTCCACTACATTTATTTGACAGATTTAGTTACTCTTCAGATGATATTAAGGTTTTTGTATGACATAATACATTTTATTATTGTATTATCCATATATTATTGAACTGTTGCTCTTTTGTTTTATTCTTTAAACAGTATTTTATTGATATGACGCACAATTGCTCTAACTTGATCAATCTAAAGTATCCTTTTTTATCTCTCCACGTAAATTACAGACAGAATTAAAATGTCCTTACATGTATTTGTTCATGCTAAAAACGAAAAATATAACTGTCTGCATGATGAGTATTTTTATTTTTATTTTTTTTACTTTTGATATTTTGAGTACATTTTGTTGATAATACTTCTGTACTTTTACTTATCAGTTTGAATTCAGGACTTTATGTGTCATGAATCCAGTTCAACTGCTAGCTTCCTAGCTAGGGTAACACTACACTTAGCAACCGAGGCAACGGTGTCCCTGACATTTACTGTAAAATAACTGTCGTCTAACCAGGCGAAGCCTCTGAAACAGAGGAAAACAGTATTACAAAAAACAGATCCAAGGTCAGCGACAACCATGTGAGTTTGAATTAGCCTTTAGAAATATTCAGAAAGACTTTTACCTTAGCTTATCTAATACATTTGTTAGCTTGTGAGATGCTAAACATGGAAAGTAAACGTAGAACACTAAATATGTCCAACAGAGTGACTGGTCCTGTTCTGCATAGAGGATCTTTGGCCGCGGAACTCTGCTCTGCAGTCTGCACCAGCAGGACGGCTCGTGTCAACAGACGGCAGGAAGGGACTCCGGTGGCGGCTGGTTGAGGAACAGCCGATCGTCATGGACAGGACGGCCGTGGTGAAGGTCGGAGCAGCGGCCAGCGCGAGCTTCTGTGCCCTGTTTGGCGGCGTAGTTTTGGCCCAGTACATTGTCGCCAAAAAAAAGCGAGCAGGGAAGAAAACCAGGATCATAGAGATGGTGAGTAAAATCACGCACACTTTGCCAAGAGGCAGAAGCGATAAGAAACAGGAAGTGGGGACGTTCTACTTTCAAAATAAAAATGCGCATCCATTGAATGCGTTGGAAAGTTAACTATTAAGATCAATATATAACAACTGGAGGGACATTACAAGGAGGTGGCAGTGTCAACTGGTTTTTGCGGTAGTGTGATAATAGATTGTGGTGTGGCAATGATATAACCATGCTATGGGGAGCTGTCTTTCTATCATTATATTGTGACATGAAGCATGTAAACAGCTGCACTGTCTTAGTAGATTACAGATTTATAAATATTTAGGAATCACAGGAGTTTTTTAAACTGGATTTAGATCGATCAAGTTAGGCATTAATTACTCCTGGCGACACCCAGAGGAGCTCTGTGTTTCTATTGTGAAAGTCATGTCTGGAAATGAAACACTGGTGCTGTAGGTGAGTTGACAGCAGACTTGCTTCATGCTCTGCGCAGGCGTGTAGGTTTCCTAAAAACAGCAGCTGTGTTTAGAGGTCAAATGATTGTTTTTCTCCAACAGAAAGAGCAGCAGCTTTTCTGTTAGAGTCCAGGAAGCTTTGACAGCAGCTCACCCTCTTTGTGTCAGAGATGCTCTCTACCTCCACGGCTCTTTTACTGTACTGAAAACAGCCAGCTTGGAGGTTATGCAAGATGCGGCAGGACGGACAGGGACAGTACACAGTACACTGGCAGTATACTGACCGTACACTGACAGAATACTGACAGAACACTGACCGTACGCTGACTGTACACTGACACAACACTGACGGTACACTGACAGAACACTGACAGTATACTGGCTGTTCACTGACAGAATACTGACAGTACACTGACAGTACACTGACAGAACACTGACAGTACACTGACAGTACACTGACAGTACACTGACAGTACACTGGCTGTTCACTGACAGAATACTGACCGTACGCTGACAGTACACTGACAGAATACTGACAGTACACTGACAGAATACTGACAGTACACTGGCTGTTCACTGACAGAATACTGACCGTACGCTGACAGTACACTGACAGTACACTGACAGTACACTGGCTGTACACTGGCTGTACACTGACAGAATACTGACCGTACACTGACAGTACACTGACAGAATACTGACAGAATACTGACAGTACACTGACAGTACACTGACAGTACACTGGCTGTACACTGGCTGTACACTGACAGAATACTGACCGTACACTGACAGTACACTGACAGAGCACTGACGGTACACTGACAGTACACTGACAGTACACTGGCTGTACACTGACAGAATACTGACCGTACGCTGACTGTACACTGACAGAACACTGACGGTACACTGACAGTACACTGACAGTACACTGACAGTACACTGACCGAACACTGACAGAATACTGACAGTACCCTGACAGAACACTGACAGAGCACTGACAGTACACTGACCGTACACTGACAGAATATTGACCGTACACTGACAGAATACTGACCGTACACTGACAGAATATTGACCGTACACTGACAGAATACTGACCGTACACTGACAGAATACTGACCGCACACTGGCTGTACACTGACAGAATACTGACCGCACACTGGCTGTACACTGACAGAATACTGATGGTACACTGACAGTACACTGAGAGACTACTGACAGTACACTGACCGTACACTGACTGTACACTGACTGTACACTGACAGTACACTGACCGAACACTGACAGTACACTGACCGTACACTGACAGTACACTGACCGTACACTGACAGAATACTGACAGTACACTGACTGTACACTGACAGTACCCTGACAGAACACTGACAGAGTACTGACGGTACACTGACAGTGCACTGACCGTACACTGACAGAATATTGACCGTACACTGACAGTACACTGACGGTACACTGGCAGTACACTGACAGAATACTGACCGTACACTGGCTGTACACTGACAGAACACTGACAGAACACTGATGGTACACTGACAGTACACTGACCGTACACTGACAGAATATTGACCATACACTGACAGTACACTGACGGTACACTGGCAGTACACTGACAGAATACTGACCGTACACTGGCTGTACACTGACAGTACACTGACAGAACACTGATGGTACACTGACAGTACACTGAGAGACTACTGACAGTACACTGACAGAACACTGACAGTACACTGATGGTACACTGACAGTACACTGAGAGACTACTGACAGTACACTGACAGAACACTGACAGTACACTGAGAGACTACTGACAGTACACTGACAGAACACTGACAGTACACTTACAGAATACTGACTGTACACTGACTGTACACTGACAGAACACTGACAGAACACTGATGGTACACTGACAGTACACTGAGAGACTACTGACAGTACACTGACAGAACACTGACAGTACACTTACAGAATACTGACTGTACACTGACTGTACACTGACAGAACACTGACAGAACACTGATGGTACACTGACAGTACACTGACGGTACACTGGCAGTACACTGACAGAATACTGACTGTACACTGGCTGTACACTGACAGAACACTGACAGAACACTGATGGTACACTGACAGTACACTGAGAGACTACTGACAGTACACTGACAGAACACTGACAGTACACTGAGAGACTACTGACAGTACACTGACAGAACACTGACAGTACACTTACAGAATACTGACTGTACACTGACTGTACACTGACAGAACACTGACAGTACCCTGACAGAACACTGACAGAGCACTGACCGTACACTGACAGTACACTGACTGTCGCTGTAGCTGAATATACATATTTATTTAATCACATAAGTTACAGATAGGTAGATAGAGAGAGATAGATGGATTGATACTTTATTAATCCTGAGGGAAATTGAGGTAACCAGCACAATATGTTAAGAATATGGAAATAAGAGCAGCAAAGTGTACAGAGGAGAGGTATCAATATATCATAACTATGTAAAAAAATATACATACTAAAACACTAAATGTGTGTATTTATGTGCTGCATGAATGTAAAACGGATGCTTTTCTCCAGGGTGTACTGAAGATATTTTACAGGCGGTATAGGGAATCGCTGTATACTGTCTCTCTACTAGAATCTATATGATTCATGTCTGAGTTATTTGGCCCCGCCTATGCAAGCTGCAAACTTACTTTCACTGTTTACCCACACAGGCGCATATGAGCTGGGGTGGCTAGCATCCTCCTGCTTGAACCTGTATCAATCCTGTTACAGAACCGGATGAACTGATTTGCTCTGTCACCACACCCTCTGCTGAGCTGGTCTTCTTGCACCCCGTGACAGTTTCCAGACTCCTTTGTCTCTTACAGATAGACCTTGAACTCTTCTACTTCCATGCTTTGTCCTCTTCCTCACCTTTAGCTTAGCGTCAGCACTGTAGCCTCGGTGTGCACGTCTCCTTAGTAAGGAAAAAAACAGATGTTTCTGGTTGTTCGGAGAGAGAGCAGCTGTTGCCACACATAAGGAAATGTAAATAGCTACTAGAAAGGCTGCCACTCACAAAGTAAGAGCAGTAAGACAGTATTAATGGCAGAAAACATTTTGAACTAAATGACAAATAGTTTTGTGAGTTTGTTTTTGTGACTGACTTCTCCACTGATATTTTCTGCTCATGTAAAATATTTCCTTTGTTAGCATTCCTTGTAAAGCAGAAGTTGTGGATGTAAAACATCAAAATAACCTGAGAGTAATCTCTCATCTCTGAAGGGGAGGGTTGTCAACTTGTCCGCCTGCATCCTTGTCCTCTCATGACCTTGTCTCTGATTCACCACTGGTCCTTCCTTGGACCACTTTTGATAGATCCTGACCACTGCAGACCAGGAACACCCCACCAGAGCTGCAGTTCTGGAGATGCTCTGATCCAGTCCTCTAGACATCACTGTTTGGTTCTTGATGTCAAACTCAGCTTTTTCCATTTTTTTCTGCTTCTAACATCAACTTTGAGGAAAATATGTTATTTGTGGCCTTATATATCCCAAGTTGGGTTATGTCAGTGTTATTCACCTCACCTGTCAGTGGTCATCATGTAATGCCCGACCTGCGTATTTACGACAGCATGATCTGTCGTGATCTTCCACTGAGGCTGTGTTTCCCTATAAGTTCCTCCACCACAGCTGTAGTCAAAGCCTCTGGATTGAAAGAGACAGAAATTCCTTAGCAACCAGGATGAAAAGGCAGCCATCTGCCCTTTATTTGCTTTGTGTGTTTTGTTTGTTTGGGAACGACAGCAACTCAGCCACGAAGTGGTAGTCCATGTAAACTGATAGAGCGGGGTCAGCGGATGCTGAGGCGCATAGTGTGAAGAGGTCACCAACTTTCTGAGTCAATCGCTACAGACCTCCAAACTTCATGTGGCCTTCAGATTAGCTCAAGAACAGTGCACAGAGAGCTTCATGGAATGGGTTTCCATGGCTGAGCAGCTGCATCCAAGCCATACATCACCAAGTGCAATGCAAAGCGTCGGATGCAGTGGTGTAAAGCACGCTGCCACTGGACTCTAGAGCAGTGGAGACACGTTCTCTGGAGTGACAAATCACGCTTCTCCATCTGTCAATCTGATGGATGAGTCTGGGTTTGGTGGTTGCCAGGAGAACGATACCTGTCGGACTGCATTGTGCCAAGTGTAAAGTTTGGTGGAGGGGGGATTATGGTGTGGGGTTGTTTTTCAGGAGCTGGGCTTGGCCCCTTAGTTCCAGTGAAAGGAACTCTGAATGCTTCAGCATACCAAGACATTTTGGACAATTCCATGCTCCCAACTCTGTGGGAACAGTTTGGAGCTGGCCCCTTCCTCTTCCAACATGACTGTGCACCAGTGCACAAAGCAAGGTCCATAAAGACATGGATGACAGAGTCTGGTGTGGATGAACTTGACTGGCCTGCACAGAGTCCTGACCTCAACCCGATAGAACACCTTTGGGATGAATTAGAGCAGAGATTGAGAGCCAGGCCTTCTCATCCAGCATCAGTGTGTGACCTCACAAATACGCTTCTGGAAGAATGGTCAAAAATTCCCATAAAAACACTCCTAAACCTTGTGGACAGCCTTCCCAGAAGAGTTGAGGCTGTTATAGCTGCAAAGGGTGGACCGACATCATATTGAACGCTATGGATTAGGAATGGGATGTCACTTAAGTTCATATGCGAGTCAAGGCAGGTGAGCGAATACCTTTGGCAATATAGTGTATGTAAAAGTGCATTTCTGTAAATATATCCATCATGCACAGCAAAGTGTTGTTAAATTAAGCGGGTTGGTGGATGGTTTCATGATTGGAGGGATTTGGATTGCTTTAGTTCGTGCTCTCGGGTGTCTCTATGTGTCGGGGGCATGTCCCTTCGGATTCGTGGTGGTGCTGGTCACTGCCGGTGGGGCGGAGCATTGGAGTGGTCGCGGCACTTACACTCTTTCATTCTAATAGCACTGCCTGCCTGTACCCTCCCCTTTTTTGTTTTATCTCCAGGCGGTGGGCCAAGGGGAGATTTTGTGTATTTAAACGATCCCCACCGAGGGAGGACCTAATTTTTTGTGGACAACATCTTCGTTTTTCAACAAATGAAACAAAAATTGTTGGCACTCTTACCTCTTGCACATTTTTTGTGTATCGGTAACGGCGTCTGAGTTACCTGTTCTGGCTAAATGCGCGGGCAGCTATGCTCGGGGTCCGACATGCATGACGTAGTTGTAGTTATTGTCCAATGACACGTCTCGAAATTTGCAGGTTACCATGGATACATTGTTAAACTGCTGCTGTGGCTGTAAGCTAACACTGTAGGAGTACAGTACATAAACAAGTTAAAGATCGCAGTACAGGCTTACACACACTGCTAATATAACAACAAATTTAAATATCAATCACTTAAAGAGGAGATGAAATTAATCAAGTTAACTGACAGTTCGTCATCAAGCTTGATAAAAGCAGGAAAATATATAATTTAGATGTAGTTCTGTCATCCCTTCTTTTGAAAACTTAAGTCTTCTGAAACAATGTCATTGTGAACTTTGCACATAAAACTGACTGATTTCCAACATCTGAGATCCAGTGAGATGTTATTTTTTTCACCTCTGACAAAATTAGCATAATGTCATAAAAATTAGCCACACACATACTACATTTCTCCTCTTGAAACTACATTTGCTAGCAAACCACATAAATGGAGTGCTGTATGCATCTTTTGGATAAAGATGGTCCTGTAACCTCCTTTATAGACACAGGATGGAAGAAAATTTTGACTTTTGCTGTGTTTCTGTGAAAAGACTTACCAGATAGACCAGAGAGAGTACTGTGGCAGAAGATTAGATTTAACCTTAAAACCAAGGTTTGTTGTCATACTAAATAGTCGTTGTGTTATGTGGATGGCTTTAGCTTGCTAAGAGAGTTTGACTACATATATGTTCATTAACTGTCCTTATATATTTTGTAATTGTGTTAATTTATAATCATTTGTCTCTGCATTAAGATAAAAAAAAGTTTAATGGAGCTTTAAAATGCTACTAACAGTAAGATTATTTTAATATAATGTATTGTACTTGAGGGTGGCACAGTGGCGTAGTGTTTAGCAATTATAAATAAGTTAACTGTAAACCTCAAACTTCAGGAACCTGCTGCAATCCCAGCAAACAGTGGCTATCACAGAGACTGCTACAGCCACTTTACAAACATGACAAACATAAAACGAGCCCAGAGAAGATGTGAAAAGGCACCTTTATTTCACAAAGAGGCTGAAAAACAGGGTAGGTGTCAAATAAGAACACTCATGTCAATGTGAATCTTGAACTTCAGCTGTAAGTCTCAGACAAATAATAGAAATTATCATTTTTTGATTTGACTTCGCCCATAGTCAAGGCAATACAATGACCAAAAAATGAAATACAAACAAGAAAACAACAAAAACATTATACACCTCCTGAAAAAAATACAAAACATGGATCGGAATGCAAGCTATTATAACAAGGCACATGCAGACGTTTTTGTCCCCAACTGTAATCTTTGGAAGTGTACCTGAAAGTTAAAATAACAACAAATATGGTGCCACTAACCTGACATGTTCAAACTGTTATAATGTAATGAAGAAAAGCCAAACTGTGTTGTCTGCTTCTTGTTTTTTAGAGCTAGAGGTAGAAAGAGAAACAGACTATGGTGAGGGAACTGCAGCAAAGACACAGGCTCTGAGATCACACACTGGTGACCTCCACACATCCAAGCGGGCACCACACCTTCTGCCAGCACATAATTTGCAAACATGAAAAATACAAAAATGAGTCATACACCTGGAAAAGAATTAAAGATAAACTGATTCAGTGTGAAACAATCATAGCTGGTAAACTGCTTCTGGCAGCTGAAGAAAGAAGAGATGAGTCTTCTTCTGCACATTCGGGACAGAGACTTAGTGGCCAGTGAAGCAAGATACCACTTCACCTGTTTCACAGACTATACTCGGTACCTTCTAAAAAGACAAATGAGACAACAGAGAGCAACTTGTATGAAAATGGGTACAAGTATTTCTGCGAGACTGTGATTTAGGAGAGGCTTTTAAAAAGACGACAAGTGTTACGACTCTGTAAGTTGAACATGCTTTTTAAAAACATTGTAAGAGAAGGGAAGAAGTGGACTGGATGACACTTCCCCCAGCTCCAGAGGCAATACTGGAACTGGTGCACTGCTATTTTAAAAAAAAAAAAAAAAAAAAAAAACTGTAAAGGGGAGATGCACCTGCAAACTGCATGAGCTGCCATGCACAAAGCTGTGTCAATGCACAAACTGTGGCAACAGGTCATTTGAAGATGACTCGGGGTTCCAGGGCCAGCATGAGATGCTAACCCTTCTTATCAACCAGTACTGTGTTTATGTGTTAATGTTGTTTGTTCCTGTCAATGTGTTCCTTAGCAGATGTTTGATGGTGATTAGAATTAGCAGATGTTTATTAGAATTAAATAAACTCACCAACAGTGTGTGGTTTGAGCACCATTTCTCATTGTCTGTCATGGGAGGATTACCTAGTGGGAATATAGTTAGTCTGTTAGTGCTTAATGAATTAAAATTTCACACAATTGATGTGCCACTAAGCTGATTAAAATACAACTTACACTTAGACAGCAAGGTTCATGTTGTATCAAATATTAGCCTAACTACTAAAATATATAATTATGCTCAGGGTTTCCCCCAGAAAACTTGCTAAATCTGGCGTCTGATGTGTACGGGGGGGTCGCAGCTCGCAGAAGGCTGCTCTGAGTGACCACTGACTACGAGCGACGCTTAGACTGATGGGGGGACAAGTAAAGTAGTACGGTAACACCAATAAAATACAGTAAATAAACTAACTAGTAACGTTAGTTATACTCACACACTGTGAGTGTGTGGCTTTCAAGCTCTTAACGACTGACGCTGACCAGCTGCTAAATTACCACACGCTTGACTTCCAACACTTTGGGTTATTCACATCATGTTAAATGAATAATGTAATATTGATTCGATTAGAATAGTTAGCGATAGCGAAATATAGATTCAGGTCTCTTGAGCTTAATTGACTGATTAAGTGAGCCCAAGTTGTTAACATTAGGTAGGATTTTAGCTAGGCTAACGGTTAGCGTTACCTTTACAATTATAAATGTCGCCTCGCCAAAGGTTACACATCAAATAAATACCATAACTAGCATTAATACTTACCTACATACGTAGACGCTGCTTATTTAGCTCACAATATTTCGTGTAGTTTTTCCATGGCTGTATCTCTGTCTCCACTTCGTATCCACGAGTTGGAACTTGAGAGCAGCAACTGTTCGCATATCTACGCCTGATTGGCTGAACAATGTCACGTGATTTATACAGTTGCGTGCCATTGGTTTAGCCGATATAGTAAGCTGCAGCGTTTGCCTGCAAATTTAACGAACTTTAAACTATGATCATGGAAAAATGTGCAAGAATCATGAGTGCCAACAAAGAAAATCTGATTAAGAAAAACATAATCTTTAAAATGTAAAAGATCCAGGTCCTCCCTCACTAGGGATCATTATTTTTCAAACTAAAGCAGATAAGCGGCCTCGGCCCACCGCCTACACGTCTGTCATTTGTTTTCCCCTCTTGTCACCGAGGTGCAGCACTTCCCTCTCTGGCTTATAGTAGGAAATTCCAATAAAGATTGATAGCTTAGTTACCAGGGCCGGTGATGGTCACACACACTCACCAAATATTATTAGATTACTAGATTTTGCTGCAAGACTAAAATATGCATAATCTCATAAAAGCTTGACACTTTTTGTGGTGTTTAACAATGAGCCCTCCACTAAAGTTACCGAGCGGCTGCCATTGTTTCTCCTTGCTAACTTTTGCAAACAAATTGAGAAAGTTTGGAACCAAGCACGGCAACTGCTCTGTTGTTGGCTGCTTCAACAAGCACAGGAGGCTATTTATACTCTGTTTTTACCCTGTAGCATTAGCACTGGAGCTACCGAAGGTCCGGAGCTTGGTTAACACTGCAGCAATAGCGCCGGTGAGCTTGGTTAGTACTGCAGCAGTAGCTTCGGAGCTCCAGGTGGCAGCAATAGCTGCAGTGTTAGCACTGCAGGACTGAGCTAGCCAGAGCTATTGCTTCAGTACTTACCGGGCACCAATGACTCTGACTATTGTCAGCTACTGCAGTGCTAACCAAAGCTCTGGTTAGCTCGGCGCTCGGTTAGTACTGCAGTAATAGCTCAGGTTAACTCGGTGCTGCAGTGCTAACTAGAGATGCACCGATCAATCGGCCGCCGATTTAAAAAGCCGATTTTACATCCAATCGGCCCCAACTGGTGACCGGCCGATCACTGTCGAAATTTGCCGATTTTCCCTGAGCAAACTGACTCGCATGTGCATGCACCGCGCATGCGGGTCACGCACTGCGTATCAGCTCAGAGCAAAACAGCTAAAAACTAGCAAGACTCAGGCAGAAAACATGTCGGTGATGAGGACTTATTTCACTGTGTGCCAGAGCGACCCAAAACACGCTGTTTGTAATGCTTGCAAGTCAAAAGTCAGCCGTGGAGGATCAACGCCTAAGACATTTGGAACAACACACTTAATACGCCACTTGGAAAAGAAGCACCCAGGCTTGTTTAGCAAATATAAGGACGACACTGCCGCTAAGAGGAGGGATGCAGCAGAGTCGCAGCAACCACAACAACCCTCTGCCGTGGACTGAATGTTATGATCAGTGTTGAAAATAAATCTGCTCAGGAGGCACTGTTGAAGGTTTTATTCTTGAAAAGGGGGGTTATGATAGCATATAGCCTACCATTAGTTGTGGTTTTAATTGCAGTTATATAAGCAAAAATGTTGTCTGGGAGAGGGGTACTTGTATTAAATTTGGGAAAGGGTACTCAAGCCAAACAAATGATTTCTATTATATGATCATAATTATTTCTTAGATAGAAAATCGGTATCGCAAAAAACGGTTTGGCAGGTCAGACCTCCTTTAAAACCGGAAATCGGTATCGGCCAAGAATTTTGCAATCAGTGCATCTCTAGTGCTAACCAGAGGTTAGCTCGGTGCAAAAGTTTGGGAAGTTCTGGTGGTTCTTGAGTAATTAATATCAGCAGACATTCAACATAAGCTCTGTGAGCACAAGGCTCATTTGAAGCTAGCGTTATACACTTATTTGTAATTTGGGTGACTGACTACTGTTAACGGTGCTGTCCATGCACTGCAGAGTAACGTTAGCCTCTTTTGCCAGTGCCAGTACACATATAAGTAAACAGAAGCGCATGGTAAGGTGAGAGAGAGAGAGCCACTTCCTCTTTCCAGAGAGGGGGCGTGGTCAGACACAGCTCAGGAAAATTTAAAGGTACAGACACAGAAACAGCCTGTTCTCAGCAGAGCTCAATACAGTGATTTTTAAACTGGCTGGAATTCAGGACCAGGGCTGAGTTTGGGGTAATACACTTTGAATACAATAATGTTGGACATCTGAGACCTGTGTAAAATTGCAGAAAAACTGTATAATATGCCCCCTTTAACCTGTGTCTCAGCCCGCTGGCCTCTGGAGGGCAGAAGAGTCACACTTGAATTGTAGGTGAGGTGGGTTTTTCGCCACACCACAAATCAGATGTATATTTGTGGGAAGGAGTTGCACAGATATTTAGGGAATGCTGTACACTTTATGACTACAGTTTCTTCAAGGGATACATTTACACACTGGGTTCATGTTCATGTTTTCAAGAAAGTTTTTGAACTCATGCTTCTCTCCTAAAATGAATAAATCAGCAAAGCAACAGTATTCACAGTTTTAGAATTACCAGAAATATGGCGTTTCATGAAAATGAAACCTGTAGTTTTTCAAAACTCCTGCTGATAAATGTGTCAAAGCACTTAGGGCTGCAACTAACAATTATTTAATTAATTAATCAGTTGATTATTTTTTCATTTAATCAATAAATCAGGTAAAAAGAAAAGCATTGTTTGATTTCCATCTTCTTATTCAAAACCAGGACATTTACTCAAATTGAGAAAAAGTTACTTTTAACAGTAACACTTGCTGATGTAAGTAATCAACAAAGTAATTGACTAATAACTGTAGCTAGTCAGTATTTTTTCAGTAACTAGCACAACACTGATCAGCAGTATTAGCAGTAAACTTTGGTAGTGGTGCAAGTCACAAAAATAGTATCATAAGTGTCAGTAGCAGGAGCAAGAGGAGGAGGATTAAAGAAGCAGCAACTGATATATTGTAGTAATAGTGGTAACAAACGTAGTAGTGTCGTCATTAGTAGTAATTTTACTCGAACTAGTGGTAGAATAAGCTGCAGTATTATCAATACTGGATGAAGAACAACAGCCCGTGACCTGTCAATGGATGAAGGAAACCACACTGTCCTTCCACAGTGTGTTGTCCTTCCACTGCTGTGACCCCGGCAGGCCTAGCCTGGGTCACAGCAGTACAACATATCCGTAATCCAAAATATATTTTTAAAAAACAAGGAACAAGAATGTGATGCAGCACATCTAGTGATATCATGTTATGATGTTATGCCAGTGAACGATGTATTCAATGGGTGGAGTACACTACACTACAGGTTCTGTGTGTACATAGTTTAAGTTGTTGGTCTAACAATGACTTTATTTGTCTGTCTTCTGTTTGTTTCTCCTCCTCCAATCCTCAACTGTCAAAGTTGTCATAACCTTTCTTATGTGACTATGCTGACAGTACAGGATATATATGTATATACGCATGTGTGTGTGTATATATACACGTGTGTGTGTGTGTATATATATATATACACACACACACCCCCACACCCACGTGTGTATATATATACTCAGCAACAAAAGAAATTCACGTTTTTTTTTTAGCGGCCTGTGCGTGGGTCAGCCTCTCTGAGCCGCCTGCGCACTGTTTGAGCACTGATACGGGGTTGGTGACGTCCAGGTGTCTCAGCAGCAGTAACGGTGGCGGGAAGTGTCCGATCTCTGAGATGGTGAAGACGGAGCTGGTGATCCTGAATGTTGGTCGTCACACGTGGCCTGCTGCTGCATAGATGATCTGAAGTGCTGTTCGTGGCATGGAATCTAGTTCTGGGACGACTAATCGTTGATTCATGAACGTTCATTGCCCTTGCCGCCACTCAGCATTCCAATAGCACATTCACGTTGGATTTGTGGCATCATTACAAAAGCACTTAGAGAAAAGATTTTTTCCCCATTTTATGCAGGTTGGGTAGACAAACAAAAGTGACAATCCCATTTTCATACGCCAACACTCTGGTCGTCTGGGTAGACCACACCTCCGTTAATCTGGCCATCGGAATACAACGTCACAACATTTTTGGCACATGTTACCATTCATGCGGAACCTTTTGTCCAAACAAGCATTTTCATATTGCTGTTGAGACAAACGGCAACAACTAGAATTTACTTTAGAAAACTTTTTTTCTTTTTCTTTTGTTCAAGACTGGACTGGACAGTTTGTTGAAGACATTTCTCCTCTCATTATCCAAGAGGCTTCTTCAGTTCTAATTGACTGATGGAAAGTCTTTGCTCAGGCTTGTGTAGATGGGGTGCGATTTCAGAGGAATGCTGGGAGCAAGGCTCATAGTCCTTCATGTGATGTTTGTTTTGAACCCTCAGGAATATTGACATCCACTGTGCTGTTATCTTAGCAACACTCCCTGAAGGCCCAGTAAGTAAAACACCAGAATGCTAATGTGGCATGTGACATGCATTCACTGCAGATTTATGGTGTGGTCACCTTTTCTCCTCGTGTGCTGAGGTTAAAGGTGAAGTGTGTCAGCAGTGTGTTGAGCGGTTTTCTCTGCTCCATCATTCTTCACCTTTTTTTTTTTTTAGTTTTAAATATAATGGTCACACAAACAGTCTGACACCAACACGAGTTAAACCAAACTCTACCAGTGAGCAGCCAGGATGTTAACATTGATCACAAAGTCACATTAAAAGTGACATGACCTCATGATGGCTACTGGAGAAGAATAGATGACAGGGACGTTATTCTTTTTATTGCTGCACTTAGTAAAGGTGCATTCACACTAATGGCAATCTGTTGATGTCAAGTATTAGCACCGGAGAAATCTGTTGAAAAAGCAGTTCACAGATATTTATTCAGGTACCATGTAAAGTATGGCAGCGCTGGGTTCTCAATGACAGAGGTCTGGCAGGATCTCAGCCACAGAGAGCCCTGAACCCTGAGTTCACATCACATTTATCTTCCAGGACTGGCCCAACCGAGTGTAATTGGCCAGTTAACATCAACATGAGCAGGCCAACCACTGCTCATGTATTATTTTGAAGTTGTGATACTCCGTGTGTGTGTGTGTGTGTGTGTGTGTGTGTGTGTGTGTGTGTGTGTGTGTGTGTGTGAGTCAGGCATGTGTCTACTGTGACAGACCTAACTGCTAGATTGAGAACATCCTGTCATCACATTATCAATCTCAAGCCAGCTTATTCATTGTGATTAACTAAGAACATCCAGTCAGTGATATGAACTTAAGTAGAGATATATCAGGCACACAAAGTCAGAGATATATTCAATATGGCATCATAAAATATATTGAATATAACACAATCCCTGTTTCATATTCAGGCATTGAGATGAACAGTTAAGGTGATACTTGAACAGACATTGTGTGAGTTGACCTGTTCAAAGATGATGCTCAGTTTTTATGCATGTCAGTAGGGGTGCCCCCACATGATATTGCTATCGGATTTCAGTCAGATATCAGCAAAAAAAAACCAAAAAAAAAAACCATACAGATCACATAAACAGGATAAAAAAGAGTGAGATCAACTGGACAGATTCTATCAGGAAGAACATTTTCCTCATCCTTCACTATCGTCTTATAAGTATCACTGAAGTCTCATCTGGTGAAGCTTCCCATTGGCCACCAGCAGGACACTGTGGTGGGTGGGGCTTTGAGGAAACTGCTGACATGCAGCCTTCTAGCACAGTGACACTTTCAGCATGCTGCTGTTTGCCATCATGGTCTTGATTTGGTGCCTTAACATTAAGGGATCTGATAGTGTTATTAGATATTGGTCCGAAATGGGATTATATCGGCCTGCATCTAAAATCTCTGATCTAATCACTGTGATAGCGTCAGTCCATTCCAGACTCCAGTCCAGCTCTTCTATCCAGCAGCAGAGTCCAGTGATCACAACAACAGCTGTGCTAAGATGCTAACATAGTAGAAGGAGGAGCAGTGTGGCCGAAAAAGACGTTGAAGCTGAGAGCAAAACTGGTCATGAACCAGTTTCCTGTGGAGGAACAGAACCAGGAAGTTTAATAAGACCAACCTCATCAGCATCACTAAAAACAGCAGGAGCATTTTCAGGGTCTTCTAATCTATTTGTATTTTTTCTATTCAACTGTAGAATATTATTATGTTTAGGTTAAACTAGTGGTTATTTTTTTTGCACTTTTGCACTTTACAATTTTTTTGTTTTTATTGGATTTATTGAGGATATTTTCATTTATTTTTTATTTATTTTATTCAGTTGTAAAATGCTCTTATGTTTAGGTTAAAATTGATGTCACCCATTGATTAATACTGAGCAGGTCAGTTTTTCTCAGACCTACAGTTGTTGAATATTGTTCTCTGTTTGAGTAATATCCCATACTACAAAATAATAATAAAAGTCTGTATGTTTAATGCCGATATCAAATCAGATCAATATCGGTATCTGCCAATACTCAAGACTGCAATATCGGTATCATATCAGAAGTGAAAAAGTTGTATCAGGACACTGCTACTTATCAGCAACAACTACTAAAGCTTTGCTGTACTTGTTGCTGTCGCTCCAGGCTTCAGACAAGTGCAGACTCGTACCTGCACTTGTTTTAAATGCAAAGTAATGTTCACGCTCCAGTGTGATCATCTGCTCATAGCTATTCAAGGTGTTTAGAACACTTTGCTTTGTGGTTTACATGTTAAACCAGTGAACTACGAACCAGCCCTCATTTGCCCATCATGTTGAAATGCTGAGAGGATGGAGAAAAAGACTGAACAGGACAAGTGGAGCAGAACGGTGACTCCAGTGTTGAGCAGGGCTGTACGCTGTCATCGTGGTAACGTGTAATCAGAGAGCGTTGACCTGGTTTTGGGGAGTCGTGGAATGTGAGGCAGTCGAGGTCAGCAGAGGAGCGGAGGATGAGGTTGTCTCATGTTCCCGTCCCTCAGAGGACAGCAGGGACCTGAGCCTTGTTCAGCAAAACACTGTCAAAGTGCTGGTGGTGCACAAATAGCTCCTGTTTTCATCACTGATTGACAGAACACTTGGACTTAATGAAAGCATATAGACAGACAATACTTTTAATCCCAGGGTCCCAAGGTATTATTGAGTTTGCTGTTGTTGCCCAATAAACAGTAGATTTACTGTATATTAACTCTTTGTGTGCCATTGAAGTATTTCGACATCAAAGTGTTTTTATGGCAGCAGGGTCGCCGATCGTGGTCTCCCACAGCCTGTGAATAATTTTGGGGCTTCTGGGATTTGTAGTCAGAGCATAAAGTGATGGTATACGCCATAGAGATCAAAGCAGGAAGTGGAGACAATCGAGATTAGAGAGCGAAACGGATAGAATCCGGACAAAAAGTGGCATTAAGGGTGAAAGTAGCCTCTACTCTACCTCTGATAAAACAAGAATGGAACAAGGTAAAAACAAACATTTTTTTCATGATGAAATAGAGAGTCTCTTCTTTCATTTGAGCTATTCAGTGTTTTCAGAGAAATAATACAAAATATTCCGTGGAAATAAATATATATAGAGTTAAAAAGAAGTGAATTCTGTCTGCAAACTAAAAAGAGGATCAGTATAGAATTCAGATAATGAATATTGTCCACAAATTCCTAACCATACTCTCTTGCTGCCAGCAGTTACAGGTGTGGTCACAGGTGAACAAGGAAGTTACGTAGTAGAGCTATGTAACCTCATTACTGAAGCCATAGATGAGCTCGCTCTCTCTCTCTCTCTCTGTCTGTGTGTGTGAGTGTGTGTGTGTGTGTGTGTGTGTGTGTGTGTGTGTTAGCAAGTAACCTAACAACCTGATGCTCACACTGAACCTTGACCCTCCAGACCTTTTTGTGTCTCAGCAGCAGTAGTGCTGCAGCGAGGTTCCTTTTCCTAGGGGTCAAAGGTCACATTACTGGAGCAAGAGTTGGTTACTAATGTCACTTTTCCTCCACTGGCCCCATTCCACATCTATTTATTGTGAGCCGTGTGTTGACACAGGGAAACTGAAATACTGTCATTGTGTGTGTGTGTGTGTGTGTGTGTGTGTGTGTGTGTGCCTGCCTGAGGCTATCCATACAGAGGGAGGGCTCATGTTGTTTCATACGTTTTAGGCGACGCCCTACTCCCTCCCTGACTGTGCTGTAGATATAAAAGAGCTCTGCAGCCATACACTCTTTTCCTCACTCTTGTTTTTGCTGACTCAACAGACCCACGGTAAGTGTGTGTGTGTGTGTGTGTGTGTGTGTGTGCCTGCCTGAGGCTATCCATACAGAGGGAGGGCTCATGTTGTTTCATACGTTTTAGGCGACGCCCTACTCCCTCCCTGACTGTGCTGTAGATATAAAAGAGCTCTGCAGCCATACAGTCTTTTCCTCACTCTTGTTTTTGCTGACTCAACAGACCCACGGTAAGTGTGTGTGTGTGTGTGTGTGTGTGTGTGTGTTAGCAAATGTAATGAAATCCTGAGTTGATAAACTGCTCTCACTGAAATTGTGTGAAATATTACTAATATTACTGTGAGTATTACTCTTTTAACAAAAAAAACTAGGGCTGTCGAAGTTATAGCACTAACACAATTTATTGGCCTTAACGCGCTAATTTACTTGACGGTCACTCTACTTGGACAAAATGCCCAAAATGTGTTTCCAGAGACGTGCTGGAGAACTCCATGAAGCAGAACTCCATTCAAAAAATCAAGGAAACTAATATTACAGTTGTAACTGACGATCAAACATGATTTCAGAAACATCTGAAAATTAGATTAACCATCTTTATGAATCTGTCCAAGCTTCTCCTGTAAATCAGCAAACAAATAATCCACCAAAGAGCATTGTATAAGTATTCATTTGTCACGTGAAATGGACCAAAAGGAAAAGAGATGTTCTTTTCATAAATATGGTGCTTATTAGAGCTAATGTGGTGTCACTCTGATTTTAGTAGCATAGATATACATATATATATATGGGCTGTAATGTTAATTTCAACAGTTCTAAAACTAAATAAGTTTTATCAAGTGTTGCAATTCATAATTGCAATTCTTCACCTTACGTCACCTTGCTTAGACGCTGCTGTTACCTACGGTGTGGCCACATTAATACCGTCTCCCTCTAAAAAGTTTTTCTTTTTGCTGGATTATATTGAAAGTATGCCCACAGTTCTCTTCATTTCTGACCACCAAACCCCTTTGTTGACTCTGATGCTATGGCCCATCAATGAATTAATAAACTGCGTATCAGTGTGTGTGACTAGTGTCCAGGTGTGTTGTGCAGAATGCGCTGCATGCCAGGTGGTGGGAGTGAGCAGACAGGGACAGGAAGCAGCAGCGTTGCTCATACCACAGCAGGCAGAAATGTCCTGCATTTTGAACGTCTTGTCTGTCATGTTTTACTCATCAAAGAGCCATGTTAAGCTTGTCGCTGTCTTGTTATTGTCTTGAAAAAAGGAGACGTCAATGAAATAATTGCTGACAAAAACAACACTGAGCAGCACATCTGGCAATATCACAGTTAATGTTTTGACAGTACATGATGTGTTTAATGGGTGGAATCAGCTTTTGTCACATGTTTGTTTCCCCTCCCCCAACCTTCAGCTGTCAGTGTAGTTACATAAGAGAGAGAGTAACAATGCTGATAGTTAGGGCTGGAGGAGGAGAAACAAACAAACAAACATGCTTTGCATATAGAGCCAAACAGAAGACAAATAAAGTCATGTCAATACACAGAAGCTGTACTGTACTTCACCCATTCATGTCAACAAGGAGTAACTTATGTATGTACAGTATATATATGTGTGTGTGTGTGTGTGTGTATGATTAGTGTGTATGCATGAGTGGTGTGTATATACACTAAGAGGCATTAAAAACACAACAATGTATTTTTTCGATATTAATTTGAATTTTCATAATTTATTGGGCGACTTCACTTGGTATGATACTGAACATGAATGAACAAAAGCAACAATAGAAAAATTAATTGACATGGATTACAAATGTCAGTATCTTGTGTGATCGTCGTGGCATAGACATGATGAGCGCGTTGATTTCAGCCACTGGAATCGCTTCCCACTCTTCCAAGAGTGCAGTACATGTGTGCAGTATATATATACATATATATATACATATATATATATGTATATATATATATATGTATATGTATATCATACAACATTCCTTAGTAGCGTAGTGCCCAACCTAACACGCACCTACCCTGATGTGAATTAAGGTGATCTGCCCTCAGGTGTGAATGGTTGCTGATGTTTCTAGAAATGGAGCTAAATACTGTAATATTTGTCAAACTGGGCAAACCATGCCTGAACAGAGGAGAAGGACTATGACACAACCTGTCAGCCACTTACAGCTCAGTATTGAGTATTGATCCCTCATTGCCTCTTCAGTCTGTGTACAGAGAAGATCTATGATGGGAACTCTCCAGTGGACAGAGTGAATGGCTGCTCTGGCAAGACTCACTGCTGGTGTTGAAGCGGCTGCAAGTAGAAAAAAAACAATTACAACTCATATAACAATTTGTGAAAGGTTAGCTAGGATTAGCCTCACTTTGACAAACATGCCTCTGCACCTTCCAGCTGGGTGCTAAGAAACAGGCTGAACAATAACTCCCTCCAGGTTTCTTTTGTCTTTATTGTCTTAGCTGTTTTACCTTTCTCTCTCTCTCTCTCTCTCTCTCACTGCTCGTGCATGCTCAATAAAAGTTGTGATTACAATGCGTAGTGCGTAGTGAAAGCATTTTAAACACAATCACAAATATTATAAAACAACAACAAAAAAAGAAAACCATATTATAAATTTATTGTTCTTATCTGAAACAAAAATATGGGTCATTTACAAGCTCCTTAGTCTACCGTGCAGAGGCCGTTTGTGTGGATGTTCATCTTGTTAAATAACACAGATTGCAAACATTATGCTTTATGACTCTGAAACCCCCTCCAGGAGTGTGTGTGCCTGGGCCAGGGAACAGTGTGTTCAAAAACACTGATGTTGCTAATCTTAGGATGACATGCAGTCAGTTCATACCCCTCAAGACACACTTTGTAATAAACCCTTGTCCTCAACCCAAGTCCTTCTTCAGTGCCACGACCAGAGTGTTGATCCCAGAGTCTTTCAGGAATCTCTTAAGGCTGACACATCTGTCCAGGAAGTGCTGATCAGATAGCTTTCAGACTGCTGTTTTACGAGTTTCCTGTTTTTCACCTCTACACAAAGGGGATCTTTAAAGATGCATCTGTAATGACTTCTCTTTGGCTCTCTCCCTCCAGATGCCTCAGTTTGAGAATACGGCAGTCCACATGAGGGACCCTGAGAGGGTGGAGCAGATCATCTGTGGCCTCATCAAAGGAGGAGCCTCCAAACTGCAGGTAAAGCAGCCCTAATGGCACCCTATCAAGTTGTTTTTTTTGTGAAGCAGTGCCACCTGGTGATAGTGCTTGTAGCACCTTGGCTCATTACAAGCTGAACACTTCATTCATTGATTCACAGGCTCCTCTTGTTCACTGGTGAAGCCCATTACATGAAGTGGTAGACACTTTCTAGGGACAAAAGTAGAACTTCCTGCTTTTTCCACATTTCAATCAGCGACTGCAGATGAAAGTCCAACTTCCAGCTGTGTGAGAGCTTGCATGGTTTTATGTCACCTGCTCTTATAGGTTGACTGTGATGTCCGTTATTTCTTCCAGTGTCTGAATCGTGTATTTCTCTGGTTGTGGCAAACACTATGTTCTTTGCTCTGTTGCAGATCATCACAGATTTCGACATGACGTTAAGCAAATCCATGATCAACGGCAAACGCTCCCCTTCCTGTCACTGTAAGTGCAACACAATGAAACACCGACCTCAGTGTCACACAGTTTGTTGTGAATCTTAATGAAGGTGTTATTTTTTTAAACTTAAATTATTATGTTGTTATTCTTCTTTGTGCAGCTGTCGTTGAAAACTGCGAGCTGGTGTCAGATGAGTGCAGACACAATCTGCTGCAGCTGAGGAACAAATATTATGCCATCGAGATCGACCCTCATCTCACCATGGAGGAGAAGTACCCCTTCATGGTGGAGTGGTAAGATGCTGCACACGGTTATGTTGATGTCCCTGTTTATGTATATACACTTTTCATTATGCAGTGTACCTAAAGTGTGTGTGTGTGTGTGTGTGTGTTTGCAGGTATTTCAAGTCTCACACACTACTTGTGGAGCAGCGGATAGAGAAAGACAAACTGACAGATGTGATTAGAGAGTCGGCTGTTACACTGAGGTACTGAGGGCTCAGCGGATACTCAGGAATGTTTTATACTGTCTGAGACATCAGAAGACACTTGACTGCATTTCCAACATGCCACTTACAATACACTTGTTTCAACTTTAGTTTAGTGGCTGAATGTTATCAGTGTTAATGAATAGCACCTTTTATTTGTACACAGTAGCTGACGTGTCCCTTTCTGTGTTCACTTGGGTTCAGAGATGGCTATGAGCAGTTCTTTGACCGCCTGCAGCAGCACAACGTGCCCGTCTTCATCTTCTCCGCTGGCCTCGGTGATGTACTGGAGGAAGTCATCCGCCAAGCCGGAGTCTATCATCCCAACGTCAAGGTCGTCTCCAACTTCATGGACTTTGACGAAAACGTGAGTTCAACAGGAAAGATGGACGCCTTTGGCCTTCTTCTTGTGTTACCGCTCCAACTAATCTTGATTAAAAGGTATGTTTATTCACTGTGCTGCTCATCTCACAGGGCGTCCTGAAGGGTTTCAAAGGCGAGCTGATCCACGTGTACAACAAACATGACGGCGCCCTGCGAAACACAGAGTACTTCAAACAGGTGAAGGAGTGCTGCAACATCATCCTCATGGGTGACTCACTGGGGGACCTCAGCATGGCCGACGGCGCACCCAACGTCGAGAACATCCTCAAAATCGGCTTCCTCAACAACAAGGTACTGATAACCATGACGTGAACCAAGGTTATAATAGCTTTTGAGTTTTCATTATAGTTTTATTTCATTTTAACTTTTTTTTCTCTAATTCAGTTAGTTTTAATTAGTTTAGTTTTTAGAGTGGGTTTGTTAGCGTTTATTAGTTTTCTTTTTTTTTTTTTTAAAAGGATTAGTTTTTGTTTAGTTTTTATCAGTTTTAGTTTTGTCATACTTTGGCTTATTCTAGGGTTAAATACAGGGAGTGTGCCTGCCTACTACAAATCAAAATAACAAAAAAAAAAATAAAAAAATTAAAGACCAGGCAGTGTTGTGCTAGTTACTGAAAAATAGTAACCAGTTACACTTACTAATTACTTAATTCAAAAATTAACTCAATTACTCTGTTAAAATGAACTGTTTGGTTCCTCTTTATGACCCAAGGGTGTGGGAGTTTGCCTCATGGTGTGTTCACTCACAGTCAGAACTTGGACTTCAGATCATTGTAACCTCAAAGTTTAGTGCTCCCAGCTCTTCCAGCCTTACAGGTATACAACAAAACATGTAGCTACTGTTTACATCAGTAGCAGATAGCATGAATTATATGTTGGCTTGGTGAGCTCAACCTGACTGACTTCAGGGGGTTCTGATTTAAATTCTGACTTGAAGATTGGAAATTCCAACATTCATGTACAACTTGAATGCACCATCAGTGGAATCACTCAAACGCTACATCTTTGAGCATGAATGAAAGCAATCTGAATTCATCAATAAGCAAATCATTTACCAAGTAACAGACAAATGCACCATATTATAACGGTAACTGTGTTTATTTATTATAAAAGTAACGCTTTAGAGTGTTAGTTCTGTCAAAATTAATGATGTTAGTAACGCTGTTACTGCCCACACTAAAGACACACGTGACCAACAGAATACAACCCCAATCATGAGACACACATTTTACATTTCTACAGCCGAGGAAAAGTGACGAGAGGTGAAGGACCGTGAGGTGCCGTACGGTGCTGCCAGCTCTTGTAAAATTGCTCGAGCAATACAAATCAATTTCATATCAATCCGAAATTGACGAAGACGAAGGGATTTTTATCTATAATTTCAATACGTTTTAGTTTTGTAAACACACAATTCAGTTTCACTTCGTTATCTTTTTTTATTTTAATTATAGTTTTTATTCGTTTCAGTTAACAAAATATTTTGTTATTTCGGTCGTTTTCGTTAACTATAATAACCTTGATGCAAACGTATGGAAAACGATGTTGATCACCGAGTTGAGATCTTAGAAATAATGAATACACTCTGAATTGTTGAATGTGCTGTCCAGACACCATAATAAATGCTCTCCATTGAGTTTTGCTGTCAATGATAAGCTTTTTTTTGCATTTATGTTTTGATGATACTGTACAAACTGTCTTTTTTTCACAACCAAATTCTGCAACTTGGAGGAACAGTTTGTGTCTAGATGTGAGTTTAAAGATGCAAGAAGCAAACATGACCTCCTACTTGGGGATTTGTGGTTAGTGTGTAAAATAATAAGTACTGTGAAGCCGCTCCTGACAGTTTGCCCTGGTCTCACTCTGCAGGTGGAAGACCAGCTGGATAAATACATGGACTCTTATGACATCGTCCTGGTGAGGGACGAGACACTGGAAGTGCCCAACGCCATCCTCCAGAAGGTTCTATAACTCCACAGTCCACTCCTCCCTCCTCCCATCAGTCTTTTCCAGCTCTGGGCCTGTCAGATGTCTAACACCAACCTACATCTCTGTCACTGGTCCACCCCTTTTAAAAGACATTTCTCCTGAATGAACTGTTTTAAGTTAAATTCACACAGCAGCCTCGACCTATCTCTGTTATATTGTCCATTTTTGAATTGTTTCTGACGTTGTTTTATGATAAAAGAATAACCAAAAGATGACCCCCTCCATATTTATAGTTTGCACATTGTTACTATTGTTATTTTTGATATGCTAATACAGAAATCAGGTGCCCACAGGCTGACACAGTGTTTCAGACTGAAACTGTGACATCCATTGTTAGATGTAAAAGCTGCAAACCCACATTTTGAAAATGCTATTCATAGTAAAAAAGAAACATGTTGCCAGGTGACAGCCGTAACTTGATAACCACACAATGTTTGGTTTTAGAGGTTCAAAAGACATGAAACTCAGATGATGAGAAGAAATGCACTTTATTCAGTGTACTGGGGAATCTGTCTGTACATGAACACAATGTGGCAGTCATTTAGATTTGTGGATGTATGAACATGTTCTCACAGTGCACAACGTGTTCTTTTCAGTTCTGTCAACACACAGATGAAGACGCAGCTCTCTACTCTCAAACAGTCATGGAATTTTTGAACTTTTCAGCATCGCTGACTGAACAATCGAGTGTTCTGCATGCCAGTGTTTAAAGAGCTATTAAATAATTCTACATATCAGCTCTTGTGGTCATAAACACGGAATACAACAGTAAAACCTCCTTGAGCCAAAAAAGAGACAGGAAAAATTACAATCTTACAATATATATGTTAGTATATCTAACTATAGTCTGTCTGTGGTTCAGTAAAACCCAGCACAAGACCTATTATGTATCATCACCATTTCATTCTGTGGTTAATATTTGAGCTACCTCTGACATTTTTATCTCAGTGTTTTTTGGATCAAAGTTGTCACTGTCTCCTTTTGTCTCAGCTAATTGTCTTGAATGTTTTCTTTGTGCTGCTATCACCTGCATGTTGCCTTTTCTTATCATTAAGCTTATGTAAATGAGGTGGGGGACTAAAATGTATACATTTATATCAGTTAAACAGGAATAAGTTAGTACTGTATATGTGGCCATTATAGGGAAATGTATATTGTTTTATTGCATTTGGAAAGATCGTCATAAGTATAGGCCAATGTGTTGTATTTTTATAAGCAAATGGCTTTTTCTTTTATTTGATGGTGTGTTTTGAAAATGCAATAAAATGTCATTTTTGTGAGCCGTGACTGGATCACAGACTGGACAGAAAATTGGACTCATGTCTGTGTAAGAACATCCCCAGAATATAAAATACAGAAATTAGGTACCAATGCCTATTTTTAACAATATTTACTCGGATATTTTTTTAAAGCAAATTGTTGTGGGCTCCCCCTGCGAGACAGTATATCCTGCGAGCTCAGAACAATAAGCGGTAGAGAGGAACCTTCGTGCGGGTCGGTGGGGGAAACATATCAGGACGGACCTCTACTTCCGCGGATTTCCGCCTGTATTAATGTTTGACCAATGAAATCCTTTGTTCCAATTACATAATAAGTAGCCATGTGCTGCTGTACAAATACTATTTGGTCCAGCAGCTGGGATATGATGGAAATGGTAATGTTTTAGCACATGCTAACGTCACAGAACGGGGCTAGCCACAACAGCTAAGCGTTAGCATGTTATTTTAAATCCCATGAGATTACGTGACGTGTAGTTTATGTCAGCCCTTAAACTATCTGCTTGGATGGCTGTTACTGTTTGGAGTTGTCTAGCTATCGCGACTACTTGCTCTACGAGCGTCGTGACTTGGTCACGAAATTTTGTGAAGCGTCACAGGAAGGAAAGTGCTTTCTACAGAGTTTGTCGCAGCAGATAGCACCTTCGAGCCAGAAAGACACATCTTACTAAACCGTTGTTGTCTTTATGCTCAACAAAGGTAAAAAAATAAGGTATTTCCTCTGTGACAAACACGTCTCGCTCACGTCTTGACCCTTATTGACTCCCCATGGACACAGGACATACCTGAATGAACGGAAACACGCAATCGGCATTCCCACAATGCATCGCCACTGTAAACATGAATCATTTACATGTAACGGTCAAACTGTTTTTTTAAGCAATGCTTTAGAATATTAGTTACTGCCCAACGCGGGGCCAGAGGCAGGAAGTGAGGACGCCTTGCTTGGCTGCAGTACCATCACCACCCAGCAGATGACGCTGTGGTACAAGCAGTTCATCATAAAGCAGTCTGGAAACAAGAGAAGACCAGAAGTTTGGTCAACGTGGCAATTTGGATTTCAAAAGTTGCTCCTTCTGGTTCTGGTACTGTGGCTCGTTGGTCTAGGGGTATGATTCTCGCTTAGGGTGCGAGAGGTCCCGGGTTCAAATCCCGGACGAGCCCTTGTTATTGTTACATGGTCACTGTTAACAATGCCAACAAATCATATTTAGGTTATTTTCTATGGCCGATAATAATAATACAGATTTTCACGTTTTAGTACACACATTACATTATATTACTACAATGAATTTATCATTTAAGGCTCCAATGCAGTTACTTAGCACGGTATGAAATTATTCCTGAAATAATAATTCATCAGTCTGATGATTTGCATACATTGATAATGTGTATTTTTGCATTTCAATAAATGCAGAGAATTAAAAAGCACAATAGGAGTAGTAGAAGTATAAAGTAATAAAAAAAATCAAGATATCTCAAACAGTAAACTGCTACATACAACATTTGTATAGTATGTGAGTGTATGCTATTAGAAAAGAATGGAAATGTGTGGAGATATGGTGGTGGATATATTTTGGGTTATTGTTATAATCTGAGCCTACAACCCTATATTTGTATTTGAATGTTCTCCAATATTTTAAATCACACATTTCAAACCTATATGTGATCAAACCTTGCCTTTAGTACAGATTCATATTCATGTTTCTCATTCTGTTAAACCATGTTGGAGCAGAGAGGAGAGGATTGGTGGATCAGAAAAAATATACTGTTATCACTTTTTGGTTTTACGTATGAGTGGACAGTGACACAAAGCACCAGTTTTATGTCATTTTTTACACTGACAGAGTATATGCGTCCTGATTCTCTGATGTCCCCAGAGTCTTCTACCCTTTGACAGTCCTTTATCGAGTAGGTACTATCATCATTTAGGTGATTGCATTGGCCCTGTAGTAGACACTAGTGATCACTGAGGAGGTTTCAGAGGCCTTTTAGGAGGATCTTTGCTACTTCAGGTGGTTCTAATGATCATTTGGGAGGTTGTAGGGGTTTTGTAGTGGTTTTAGTGGTCATGTTCTAAGCTACAGCCAGTATGTAATTGACATTTGTCAATGTGTATGTGTATGTGTGTGTTAGCTGAATGTTTTATGAAAGACGTCCCAGTCTCTAGAAATACAGATTTTATTAAAGCCAGCCAGTGGACAGTGTTGTTAGCTTTTTCGTTTGTCCTTCCTGTTTTTAATCATGCGTTGGCATTTGTTTTATTGATCTGAAAAATGCCTGTCAAGGAAACATGATGGGAACAAGATAATCCTCAACCTGCACTGATGGAAGATAACGCAGCTATAAAATGTAATGGTAGGGAAATATAACGGGGGCAAAGGGACTCAGCAGTGCTCTGAAACACAGAGGCTGTTACATACACACTGAGTACTGAAGAGAGGAAGTCTGACCTTGCAATGATACTCATATAGTTTAATTGAAATGCATCACAAAGTGCTTTACAATAAAGAAAACTGTACATTGAGTGAACATAAAAACGGGGGTAAAATCCAATGTGGCAATGGATATAAAATAAATCACACTTGATAAGAATAGGGAGATAAATATAAAAAAAAAGTCAGTGTCCAGTTCAGTGGTGTGCATTTGGATGTGGCCCAACTGTTTAAAAAAAAAAAAAAGTGTCCTCTTAGGAGACAAAAACGAGTGCGAAAATGCCTCCTTGGCTAGCAAAAACACTAAATTGCCCTCTTGGGTGGAAAAAAACAGCAAGCTGCCCTCTTGGTTGGAAAAAAAAATGACAAAACACCCTCTTGGGAGGAAAAGACGCTGAACTTATGTGCCCTCCTCAGTGGCGAGAACTATCTGTAGGCACCCTATTTTTCTTTTTGCCCCTGCCCTTGAAAAAGTCTATGCATGCCACTGGTCCAGTTAATTTGTTGTAATGTAGTGATACTTATTTTCTTCCCTTCTTTTCCTCCTCATTGTATCTCCTTCCTTTCTTTTCTACACATCTCCGTCAATTGTTCCTCTCATTTCCTTCCCTTCCCCTCCCATTCTCCCTCTCCTTTCTCCCTTTCCTTCTTCCTTCCTCCCCCCTCTCTCTCTCTCGCTGCTCCCTCCCAGTCAGATCTCAGATCAGCCAGTCTGGTCAGCAGCAGTTCACCACACATTTGAATTCAGCAGCGGACGATGGAGTGGAGCTGAAAACCTCTGATTCATGGAGCCTGAGGTGGACTGGTACCGGCTCTGTTAAACCTGGTGTGAACCAGGAGAGGTGTCGACAGGACGCCGGCGTCTATGCTTGACAGGTGAACACGTTTACGTGATGGTGGACACGTTGGCTCACTGAGGATCTTAAAAACAACTTTCAAACGCGACTTACTTACTTTCTTAAAGGGCTGCCGTGAAAAGTATTCATCTAACGAGTTTTTGTTTCAAGCTTTAATCCGACGATAAACCGTCTGAAATCACCAACAACACCCAGAGAACATGAAGAAACCAGACACCAACTGAGGTAAAAGAAACAAAGTCCATTTCAGAAGTGATGTCATATTTTAGCATGCATTGATTTACTTTAGAGAGGTTTGATCTGCTGGTTATGAGGAATCAATGCTGTCAAGCTTTTCTGGTCATTTCAGATAAGACTGCATGGAGGAGCATAGACACTGTGATCTGTACAGATTCAATATTTATGCACAACATTCACTGCATTTTCACATTTTGTCTGTGCTCTATAGTGAAGTGAATTTTTAACAACTTTTTAAAGCAGGTTTAAATGCTATCCATGGCTAGTGCTTAAATTCACAGGATTGCTGATTACTAAAAAAAATGTTTCTGTAACGGTTAATCCATCAATGCAATGCAAAAAAAAACATATATTTAATCTAAAATATATTTATAATAATTATGAGTGTTATTATACTTATCCACAAATTTACTGTTTTACAAAAAGCACAATAAAATATCAAAGCACATTATTTTTGATAGAGATGCCAAATTACATTATTATTATTATTATTATTATTATATAATGTAAATCATTGATGGAAAATTAATTTACTAACATTTACACTGCACAACAATAACATTAACAACACCTACATAATAATATTATTATTAATAATAATAATAATAATGATAAATAATAATAATAATAAACAAATTCCTGCTCAGGAATGACAGGAAATAACTGGAAGTTGGCATCTCAATCAAAAAATAATAATGTGCTTTGATATGTGTTTTAGTGGTTGTGTATTTTTTTGGATTCATCTGTGACTTCTCAGTGAATTCCAGTGTTCAGGCTCAAATTTAGGTCTAAAAAGGTGAATTCAGTTTAAATTCCTCACTCCTGGTCAAAATGATGACGAGTAGGGAACGGAGTGAGGAAGAAGGAGTCCAGTTAAAGTGAAGGAGATGATGCTGGAGGATCTTTGGAGTCTGATCCATTTGTTCTGAATATACTGTGAAAGTTTCAAAACGCTCAATCCATAGAATGAACCACATAGTGCATATTCAGGAACTGTGTGTCTGAAACAAGCCATCAGGATTCCTGTAACTTTGTGATGTCACAAATATTTTAGACCAGATCACTGTTTTAAACACAATAATTCAAAATGTGTCCCAGCTTATTTGTGGTTTCAGTGTATGTAAACCCAAATTCTGTTGAGCCAAAACAGAGTGTTTCAAACAGAGGGTAAATGTAACCACCTTCAGTCAGACAGTGTGAGGAAGATTAAGTTTTTTTTTAAATGTCAACATATTCTAAGCGTACAAACAAAGAGAGCATGGGATCTTTAACTGCAACATACACACAGAATATATACAGATGTCATTATTACTATTATTATGATCAACAATGATGGAATTACAATGAAGGTCACATAAGTGAAGCAATTATGTGATGTAAAACACAATAAGAGTCGTGCTTTCAAACTTTTAAAGGTAAGGAAGTATTAGCGCACACATTAGAGTTGTTATTGATGTACATTTTTATGCAGACAAATAATTAAAAAGGAAACCATACCTCCACAGAGCTTTTAGAATGGTGGCACATAAAAGAATAATTATTTGCAGCAGTATTTCAATGCTGTAGCAAGGCCAAGGGCTCATCTATTGCAAATTAATGCCTCATATTTTACATATTTTGTGCCTCATATAAGTAAGCAACAAAAAGACTAGGTGTACAGTGTTTGTTGCTGACTTCCCACCTTTAACTGTATCACACTGATACTGAATTTGATATTCATTGAACATTTGCTTTTTTTCAGTGACGTTCAGTTTGAAATTCCACTTTATGTTCAAGTTCATGAATAACAGCGTATTGCTTTTAATGTAACAATAGCCAAACTCATTGCAGTGTCTGCTGCTCAGATACAGTCTCTGCATGCACCTCTGTGTCGGTGGAATTGTGATTTTTCTGGCAGATATTGTGATTTCAATTTGATTCATGATCTTCGTCAAATGAAGCTTCAGTGCAGTATTCACAGTGTGTACAGTAACATTTACAAACATGACAGTAAAGACAGCCTCAAACCCAAAGAACTCCCTAATGACCAAGTTTGTCTTGGAGATTAAATCCCTAAATTCCACTTTTGGTTCCACTGAAGTAATTTCTAAACATGTTAACATTACAAAAGTAGGAGGAGCAGCTTAATTGGTTAGCATGATCTGTTTACGAGTAGCAAGCTGCTTTTGATTGGTGAGCTTGGCAGGGTGGTAGGGAGATGGCATGTGTGCGTAAAATAGTTGACACAACAGATCCTGGGTCAGTCAGGAGCGCTGCAAAAAATGCAGCTTTTGCGATAACATGATCACGCCTGAAATCACTACTTCAATCAGAAAACGATAAATGGTTCAGCTCTGGTGAAACCACACTTTAAATGAGTTGGAGTGAGCTTGTAATAATACTGTGTTACATTTAATAAATACTATTTAATAAAAACCTGCAACTTAAAACCTATTTGCTGTCTATTAATCTGTATATTGTGTTCTTTTCATACTCGTAAGAGGGGACTGCTGTTAAATAAAGATTTTTTATGTGCAATGACAA
This sequence comes from Synanceia verrucosa, assembly GCA_029721515.1. Classification (NCBI taxonomy): domain Eukaryota; kingdom Metazoa; phylum Chordata; class Actinopteri; order Perciformes; family Synanceiidae; genus Synanceia; species Synanceia verrucosa. The sequence goes on along the minus strand of CM056557.1, from coordinate 6,174,733 downwards.
TAAAGCATCTATCAGTCTATCTAAAATCAGATTTAATTATGACATATTTCTTGGAAGCATTTTGTCTTTGCTGTCAGCAGTGTTATTAAATCTGTCCTTTATTTTTATTTCAGTTTTTATGACAGGATGAGAGTGTGTTCCCCCCCTAATCTGGTATGTTCATGAGGACAAGTTGTGGTTGAGAAAACACTCATCACTTTCAGTGTAATACACTTACTAACAGTGTTTAGTGAGGTGGGCAGTCCTCTCATTTTTCCAGCTTAGGGGAGTTTTTCTCTCACGACTCGACATGGCCCCCAACCCACAGGGCCACTCGGGACTGACGCTAGACAAAACCATTACAGTGAATTCAACCGTGCAGGTCTCAGGGTCCTGACCGTGTTATTAGAGTTTAGTTACAGGAGGAGTAGGAGTATGCATCATTTTCCCAGCTCAAAAAACAGGACTTCATGCATGCATGTTTTGTTAATGTCTCCCTTGTGTGCGTCTGCAGTTAACAGGGATAAATTATTCAGCTGTGGTGGAAGTGGAATACCTGCCTGGCTGGAGGATGGCGTGTTGGAAGGAGAGCACTGCTTTCCTGCTGGTTCTGCTGGTTCTGTTCGAACTACAGTCCGTCACTGGGCGACACCACAGCTTGAAGCGCCAAACCAGAGGGCACCATGAATACCAGGTACACCAGAACATCACGCTAGCTGTCATTTTGCCACAAAATAACACAGATTACCCGTGGGCTTGGCCTCGCATTGGCCCCGCGCTGGAGCGAGCCATCAAAACCATCAACGCCGACGCCACCTTGCTCCCCGACCACCATGTCACCTACGTTTTCAAGAACAGTCAAGACAAGCACGGCATCTGCTCAGAGTCCATTGCCCCACTCATGGCCGTGGACCTTAAACTTGAGCACGACCCGTGGGCTTTCATTGGGCCTGGCTGCTCCTACACCGCCTCCCCTGTTGGCCTCTTCACCACTCACTGGGACGTACCATTGGTTACAGCAGGCGCCCCGGCTGTCGCTTTTTACGGCGGAGTCTACCCCTCCATCACCAACACAGGCCCTACCCACAAGAAGCTGGGGAAGTTTGCCCTGCGGATCTGTGAGCAATTTGGTTGGCGGGAACACGTGATGCTCATGTTTGGTGACAACAAGATGGACGATCGGCCGTGTTACTTTGCTGTGGAGGGTTTGTACACAGAGCTGAAGAGCATCAATATAACCCTCGTTGACCGAGTGTTCGAAGAGAGCAAGGCGCCAGTCAACTACTCTCAGATCATCTCTGACATTCAACACGACGCCAGAGGTGAGTCGCCTAACCAGATATTAGTTAATTACATTTTATATCAAGTTTGCAGTTCATCTCAAATATTTTGCCCGGGGATATTATGGGATATTTCCACTACACGCCATAACTCCACTCGGTTCTTGACCTGAACAGACACCTAACCTTGGAACCCTATATTTAGGCCCTGTCTTTGAAATTTTTCCCTCTGACTCAATGAAGTCTAGCCAGGCCAGTAGGTGGCGATAAAGGGTACATCGACAACACATCAAATACCAGAGCGATGATTCTGAGCGAGATCTTTAGGTACATGGTGAAACCACAATTCGACTTGTTTGGAGAGACGATTTGGTGGAGTCACAGCTGATAGTGTCTTCTTAAAATCGTCACCTAAAAGTCCTGTTTGAGCGTAAACGTGAGAATAAAACATGGACTTAACTCTAACCCTCTATCTCATTATATCTGGCAGGGTTCTGCTGTAACAGCAGACATGATGACGTCTTATAAGAGGAGCACAGGTGGATTCAATAACATTAACAATGGCTCAGTTCCAGTAAGCTATTTCAATGCATCAGCACGCACAGTACCAGGGCTATCAGCCAGCATTAACATTATTAAATACTGTACATGTGTGTTTTTCCTGCTATGACATGCCAGAATGTCTTCTGTTATAAAAGGTCTAAATATCCAAGTGCATCCAAGCAAGACAAATAACTTAGACGTACTGGTTTTGAATTGCCTGTGGGAATAATGAATAAGAGTCTGTGCACTCTTGATAAACAGCTCTGTTTTCATGGCCTATTTCTCTCTTTTTTCTCTTTGTCTCTCCTGCATGTTACTTACTAACATAAGTTGCAATGCTTATCAGAATACACAGATTTGATTGGCTCTTCAGCATCCTGTGAGAAGATTTATAATGCATGCAGTTGGTCGGTTAGTCCTTTGGCGCCACTAAACCAGTGCTAAACCAGTGCTAAACCAGTGTTAATCCAGTGCTAAACCAGTGCCGCAAATACTTTTTTTTGCAGCTGATCACGGTCTGCCGCAGCCTGTGAGTAGTGTTGGGGCTTCTATGATTTGTAGTTGGGACATTAGAGTTAACAAGCGCCACAGAGATCAAAGCAGGAAGTGGAAACAATAGCATTTAGAGAGAAAAACAAATGGATTCTGGACAAAAAGTGATGATTTTGGTGAAAGTGGCCTCTACTCTACCTCTGATAAAACAAGAATGGAACAAGGTAAAAACAAACATTTTTATTGACTCTTCTTTCATTTGAGCTTCTCTGTGTTTTCAGACATGGCACAAAATATTCTGTGGGTCTAGAAATATGACTGAAAAACGCTGGCACAAGGCACTTTCTGTTTTAAAAACCGACTGGCACTCAAAGAGTTAACTGATTTACCATTGTGACGATATTTCTGGTTTAGTGAAAAGATGTCTTGCGAGACAGACTTTGAGCTATCCAAGCTTTTATTTATGACCTGTGGGTGACAGTAAAAGAAACCGAGAAGAAAAAAGCGAAGGAAAGCAGCAACTGCAGCACTTAGTAAAGTAAAGTTAAGCTGGTTTCACACTGAAAGCACAAGGCACAGGTGGGCTGAGAGAAACCCATTCATTGTGTATGAAAGGCGCGATCTTGCGCGCTGCAGGAGAGATACCAGGAGCTGCACAGAAAGGAGGGAAAGCATATGTGTGTGAAGGATGGAGGAAAGGCTGATTCTTGCCGTATAGTAATTTGGTGAGCTGTGGGACACCAGACTGTAGCTCCTGGACGAGCCAAAACTCTCCCACATCCTGCCTGCCTCTAAGTGGCATGTACCTAAACTCTTCTTCCTGTTGATGTCCTCCTCATCATCATCATCAGCAGCAGCATGAATAAAGCCAGGGCGTTCCGCTCGATCCGTAGACTAGCCATGTGGTCATGGTGTTTTTGCTCTGCACTCGCTTGCGCCCTACCCCTCACCGCACTTTCCGTGTTCGGTGTCAAACCAGCTTTAGAAAGACATGGGCAGATTTGAACTTCCTGGATCAATATGTCAAATCCAGCATTGATCTAAAACTTCAAACATGCATTTCTGCTATGTTGGTGAGGCACATGATGAGATACAATCGTATTTTTTTACCAAATTGATGGGTTCCTGGTGCTTCATGGAAATCATTGCTCCTAATGAGCACCGGCAGGAGACAGAGCAGGGACCGTCTACAAAGTACAACACCAGAGGGAAAAAAGAAAAGTGTTCCCCGTATATCTGCTGTAGCATCACCACATTCAGCTCAGACACATCTCACCTCATGCTGCTGAAAGTACAACACTGACTAAAAGTGATTTAATGTAATTTTTATGAATTATTGTTTGATTTTTATGGTAATCATATATTCAATAACTTATACATTATGACCTCTAACAGTCCCACATTCAGCTCAGACACATCTCACCTCATGCTGCTGATACTACAACACTAATTTTGACCAAAAAAAGTGATTTTACGTATTTTTTATGAATTATTTAAGTGGTAGAGTTAAATAAACCTTGTTTAATAAAAGAAATAGTTTTAAATAACTGTTCATCCAGTCATACATTTAGTCATTTTAGTTTTCTTAAAAGTAATGTGAAAATATTGTCTCGTTCGTTGAACCCAATATCATGTATTGTCTCGTCTCGTGAGCTGAGTGTATTGTCACATCCCGATTACCTACGAATTTTTACATATTTTTCTATTTATTCGACTTGTTTACTTTTGTCATTTGTTTCCTTATTTTTATCTTGAATAGATATTAATTTGTGACAAAGTGATTTCAATCACAGCACAGAAATAATGTAGGATTAAGATAAACTAACCACCATCATACTGTATATGGTTAAAACCTGGATTCTCAACAACAAGTAGGGTTGTACATCTGTCGAAATGCTGTCTGGAGCAGCGTTTACACAGCTTGTTGTTTCTTCTTTGTAGTGGCAATAGTTACACTTCTCAAACGTGTGTGCTAGTTTGTCGCGTTGCAGATGTGTGGCAGTGATGGCACACTGCAATTGTGTTCTCCCTTTTTGCATTTCACAGCGAAACCAAAGTGATCCCATACTGGTGATTTTTAATGTCACAGGACCGTCTTCAGTTAGCCATGCCGATCGCTCGCAATGACTGCTGCTGCAAGCGCTGCTCCTGACAGCTTCCTACCGAGAAATTCAGAACAGGCAAAAATAATAACCAATTCCATCGGTGTTTCCATAGCAACGTATCTATTTTAATGGTCTGTCAAGTCCTGTAGTAATTTTGACTTGAAGCTTTAAGTTCCACAATAGAAAACAAACCTGCACATATGCAAACTGTGGTCCAAACTTTGGTCCAAACTGTGGTCCATCTCTGTAACCGTGGTGTGATGATGCGGAACAAATACTGTACAGGTATTGTTCCACCCTAGCTTCCATGGTCCGCAGTGTTAGCCATGTTGAGGTCTCTGACACAATGTGTGACTGTGATTATTCATGTTCTGCAACTAATAATTACTGATGAATTGTTTAGTCTGTAAAATATATGATATAAAATAAAACGTCAGTGAAAAAAACTTTACAATTTGTGACGACAAAGTGACGTCACTGCTTGAAGAACGACTGAAATTATGAATTGTCTTATGAAAGGTGCTGCTGATTTGTTTTACCTGGTTATTTTTCTGCCTCAGTATGATTCAAGTTTCAATTCATGTTTTTTTTTTTTTTTTTGCTTTCTCATTTGCTCAACTCCAGAATTGGCTTCATTTTGACATGAACAATAAGTACATTCTCATACAAACTCTTGGTGTTGATACTATCCTTTTCTTTATCTGTGACCAACCAGTAACTGCAGTGTCAGTGCACGGCTATTTTCAGTCTTTCCAGAGATATTCAGTGGGGTCCAAATCCTGGCTCTGGCTGAGCCAGGACATTCACAGAGTTGTCCTGAAGTCACTCCTTTGATATCTTGGCTGTGTGTTGAGGGTCGTTGTCCTGCTGAAAGATGAACCGTTGCCTCAGTCTGAGGTCCAGAGCTCTGGAGCAGCTTTTCATCCAGGATGTCTCTGGACATTGCTGCATTCATCTTTTCCTCTATCCTGACTAGTCTCCACTTCCTCACAGCATGATGCTGCCTCCACCATGCTTCACTGTAGGGATGGTGTTGTCCTGGTGATGAGCGCTGCCTGGTTTCCTCCAAACATGACACCTGGCATTCACACCAAAGAGTTCAAACTTTGTCTCATCAGACCAGAGTGTTTTGTTTCTCGTGGTCTGAGAATCCTTCAGGTGCATTTATATTCAAACTCCAGGTGGGCTGCAATACGCTTTTTTTCTAATGAGCGTCTTCCCTCTGGCCTCTGTACCATACAGGCCTGATTGGTGGATTGATGCAGAGATGGTTGTCCTTCTTGAATGTTCTCCTCTCTCCACAGAGGAACGCTGTAGCTCTGACAGAGTGACCATCAGGTTCTTGGTCACCTCCCTGGCTAGAGTCCTTCTTCCCCTGATTGCTCAGTTTAGATGGTCGTCCAGCTCTAAAAGAGTCCTGCTGGTCTTGAACTTCTTCATTTACAGATGATGGAGGCCACCAGGCTCAATGGGACCTTCAAAGTCAATCCTGTCTCAAAGCTCTACAAACAGTTCCTTTGACTTCATGCTTGGTTTGTGCTCTGACATGCTCTGTTAAGTGTGGGACCTTATGAAGACAAGTGTGTGTGTTTCTAAATCATGTCAGATCAACTAAATTTACCACAGGTAGACTCCAGTTAAACTGCAGGAACATCTCAAGGGTGATCAGTGGAAACAGGAAGCACCTGAGCGCAATCTGAGGCAAAGGCTGTGAATACTTATGTTTATGCACTATTTGAGTGAAATTTGCAAAATTTTCTAAAAATCATTTTTGCTTTGTCATGATCCATTAATAGGATGGAGGTGGGAATATTTCATTTCATTGTGTTCCAGGATATCTGTAGCTCTGCAAAGTTGTAGTTATTGAACTGCTCATCAGATGTGTTTATTGAACAACGCTCTTTTAAGCCTGTTATTGTGTGTGAATGGACGGCCTGCAGTGGAATCAATTTGTCCCTTTCAACTCAGTGTCTCCTGTTTCCAGTAATTCAACCCTTAAAGGGAAAGATTCCTTCAGATACAAACTGTTGGCTGTCCTCTAACTGCCCTCACGCTGTCTTCTAAAAGAGAGTTCTGCTTTAAAGATGCACTTGTTTTTTTTGTTTGTTTGTATTTATTTATTTATTTATTTATTTATTTAGATGCGGCGGGGTTCATCATCAAAATTCAGCTTCGCTTTAGCTCTTCCTGCTGAGTCCAGACTGCAGGAATTAGCCCCCATTCTGATAAAAATGACAAACACAAAAAGCAAAGTGTGGAGCGACGCAATGGGAACACAGCAGGAGATGAGCGGTCAAAGTGCAGCAGAGCCATATGTCTAGTAAGCACTCAGTTCCTCTGAGTTCCTTTAAAATCACAGGTTGTGATGCTTAAGGGCAGAGGGTTCAGTAAACGAATATGCATTTCAAAAGGATATATCTATGGTCTGTGCTGAAATAATTTTCCAGTTTCACAGCACTAAGCACTTAAACCTCATGATTTCCACTAGGGCTGGGCAATATGGCCTTTTTTCACAAAAAATCAGATTTAAATAGTTTCTTAACAGCCCTTGAATTCAGATGCAGATGACAAAAATGATGATGCAGATGTTTCAGCTTTTACAGCTTTTCCATCGTATATATTGGCACTATATTCTTTGCTATACACATAGCGACCGCATCCATAACGGCTTTTTGGTGGCTGTGTGTGTGGTGCTGTCTTTTTCATTCCACTGCACGCAACATACCTCCCACCCAGCAGGATGCTTCAACTTTGAACCGTTGGAGGTGCTGCAGTAAATTTGTCGTACTGCTGTCTTTGCTAGTAACAGACTTCATACATACTTTGCAGTGGGGTGTTGTCTGGTCTAACTCTCACCTCGTGAACGTGAACCAATTCCAAATAACGGATGACATGGTGCCTTTTTTTGGAACGAGTTCTTCCCTGCTCGCTGCCATGTTGTTTGTGTCACTGTGCGCGGGGGGAGGGCCAAGTCCATGCCAAACTACGGGAGCCCAGAGGGAAGCGTTGGCGGAGTTTGAAGAGAAAATCGATTTTCATTCAAACAAGTCGACGTGAATTACACACTCGAATTTATCGACAAAATGAAACTAAACTTTCATTAAAGTTTAGTTTTACTTTGTTTTTTGACCTTTTTACTCTAATTCAGTCAGTTGTAATTATTTTTTAGAGCAGGTTTGATTTTTTAACTTTTTTTCTGTTTTATATGGCTTTTTCTGTTTTTCACATTGCTTCTCACCATTGCTGCAAAATAATTTCCCAGGTCGGGATCAATAAAGTAATTTTATTCTATTTTATTCATTCACTATTAACGGTCCACAGCATAGCAGCCTTAATTGCAAAATATGTGTTATTGATGCCGTACGGTGCCGCCAGCTCTTGTAAAATTGCTCAAGCGAAATAAATTGTTTTTAAATCAAGCCAAAACTGACAACGACAAATATAATTTCAATACTTGTCATTTAGTTTTGTAAACACACAGTGCAATTTCAGTTACTTCACTTTCAGTCATTTTTTTATTTTATTGTAGCTTTTATTACAGTTAACAAAAATGTGTTCTAGTTTTCGTCATTTTGTTCGTTTTTGTTAACGGTAATAACCTTGCTCCTGACTCAAGCTGAATGCCAGAGACAAATATAGCATGTGTTTTAATGGTTGATATCTTATTTAGATATGAGATTATTCCAGTGATCCTGTGTCTGTTTCTCGTTGTTGTAGCAGTGGCATCTTAACCTTTTGATTTTCATCTTAAATTTCTCTACTTGGCAACCAGCTCATGAGATTTTATCAGACAAGTGAGTCATAGGTGTGTTGTGGGCTTGATGAGCTTAAAATTTAATGGACATGTGCTGTAAATTGTCAGAGCACATGGTTATCAAGCTAAGAATCGATAAAGAGATTGCTCAGTTCCTGAAAAGCTGACATTTAGGAGAGAAACGGTTCAACAGCCTGAATCACAGCATTGCAACACTCAGTCTTTATCTTACCTTAAAGCATCCACTTAGCAGTTACTATAATAAAGCTTGCTATCTTGTCTGTGCACATCCAAACAAAATAAGCGCAGCAGTGTATTTTGGATGTTTTCTTGTTGATTCAGCTGCAGCAGATATTCTGAGCTGATACAAACTGTCTGCTCGTCACAGTTTCTGCCTATCAGCGTCATCCCCTGCAAGCGAGCCGGGCAGCTCAGGTTGTTAAGTCAGACATCAGCTCCTGCTCCTCGCCTCAGGACACCATCACTGCAGAAATATGAGCCCAATCGATGCATCCGCAGGCCAGACAACAGCTTGCTGCTGTAAATGGCTCTGCCCCGAGGCCACAGTGGAAAAGTGTGCATGGCTGAATGATGCAGCACATTTCCAGAATGGAGAGAGGTGCTCAGCAGCAACGTGCACGGCTGAGGTTCATTTTTAAATCTATTAACCTCTTCCACTCCTTGAGGATACTGAACTGAATTTTGCAGACTCAGTATTATAGAGTGATGCCACTGATCATTATGTCTATCTATCTATCTATCTATCTATCTATCTAAATTTTGGTGAGGAAAAACTGGCATGGTGATTTTCATGCGGTCCCTTGACCTCTGACCTCATTATGTGAATGAAAACAGGTTCTATAGGACCCTGGGGTCTCCCCTTTATATCCACATATCCCCTTAATGATGATTACATGCAGATGTTTGCAGTGCAGTTGCTCGCCCTTAAGTCACCAGGAAATGCAATTCAAGTCACTGCAAGGCTTTTTGTGGCAACTTATGAGACATCAGAGAGAGTGGCTATCATATTCCTGTATCATAATGCTCTTAATACTCGTACACAATTTATTTTAATGAATTAATCAGTTCTTTTTTTCTGATTCTGGTTTATGACTTGAACAACTAAGATGAAAATAGGAATATAAAATATGAAAAGTGTCATGTTGAAACAATTAATGAAATGATCCATGAGTCAACCAAGTATTTTGATAATCCGTTAATCATTTAAGTCTGTTTTATGTAATTCGAGCGACTCAATTCTGAGGATTTTCCTTCTCTAATGTCTTTTAATGATGGCATCACTTTGGGCTGCAGGCCTTTTTCTCCACAAGTTTCTGACATTTCATAGTTCAAACAAGTCATGAAGTAGTTGCTAAAACAATCTGCAGTGAAAGTATTCATCATTTGGAACCTCAACACTGAAATGATTCCTAACTGAAAATGTCCAAATTAATATCAATGAACAGAAAACACAGGCAAACATTTTAAATGAGATGGAAAAATATTTCATATATTCAGATATATTCAGCCCAGGATTTATGTATGATATGCAGATGGAAGCAACTTGTTGCAACACGGAACTCTTAAAAATAGCATTTGACATTTGTGAGATTTGAGTTTAACCAGAAAATTGAAAACAAAAGAAGTTCAGCATTGTTAAAACATGAGAACGTGTAGATTTGTTTTTCAAAAAAGGTGAAGCAGCACGGTGCTGCGTTCAGCTCAGCTTTAGTCCTGAAATTTGACCTGTCACCTGCGCTAATGTTTAGTAAAGGCAGCATAAATTCACTGCACAGTCTCCTGCTTCCTCTATCTGTGGAGGTGTATCAGTCTGTAAGCACAGAGCACAAATAAACACACCAGCTCTCAATGAGCTTCCCTCTCTGGTTCCCACAGAGGCATAAAACCTCCTGACAGGGCATTTATTAACAGAGGTCAGAAACCTGCCGCCTTATTTGGAAACTACAGTCGGCCTATCAGATTTGGAGGTATTTCCTGCCAAACACACTCAGGCTAATTTTACTGAGTGTATCTGTCTTTTGTCTCCAAAGCTGCATAGAAAGAATACAACTCTGTTTTAGAAATATCAGCAAGTAAATAGTTTTAAGGAGGTCTGTGCTAATGGATGTAAGCTGATGGATGGAGATAAAAGCCGTTTATGGATTTCATAAAGATCTGGAGGTTGCATAAACTTGCACTCTCTGCCACTCTATTATTAGATAGTGTTACAGTACCATGGTATACCAGGGTATTTAGAAATCCTGTCATTATGATTCTAATAAATACACATCCTTCTCTGTTGATGATGCAACATAGATATGGATCTGCAGCGCTGATGTTTGTGAATTGGGCTGTTGGTTGGTTGCATATTAGTTAATTTATATACAGCATGTGCATCCAGCATTGGAGCACAAGGCACTGTCCTTTTGTGTCGTAGAGCTTCAGTTCAGTATGGAAAGAAGTAAAACCCCTCAAACCTGCCCCCATGTTTAGCTAACGTTACTTTCTCACTTCATCCTCGTACACTTTCTTTTTCATGGAAGCCTGGACTTTCCCTTTCAGGCTGCCTGACACTAACATGTACAATTCTGTTGGAGTTGTAAGAGTTCAGTCCCTTTTTCACAGAGTTTGGGAAACTGGCAAAGTATGAAGTGACCGTGAAAAAGGAGACTGGCTCTTTAGCTGCAGCCGTCTCTGTCTACATTTGCGCTGGTGGCTTGTGCTAACGTTGCACGTGAGATATAAAAGTCTGATCAACTTACCTTAAATGTACATCCATCCATCCATCATCTACCACTTATCCTCACATAGGGTCACAGGGGGCTGGAGTCTATCCCAGCTGTCTTAGGGTGAAAGGCAGGGTACACCCTGGACAAGTCTCCAGTTCATCACAGGACACATAGAGACAGACAACCACTCACACTCACATTCACACCTACGGTCAATTTAAATTAGCCAATTAACCTAATCCACATGCATGTTTTTGGATGGTGGGAGGAAGCCGGAGTACCCAGAGATTCGAACCCAGTACCTTCTTGCTGTGAGGCAACAGTGCTAACCACTACACCACCGTGCTGCCCCTTAAAGGTACATATATATATATATGTAAGAAATGTATTTAAATTAATCATAAAATGGCCCTGATATGTCACCAGACATTAAGAACTCATGTTCATTTCAAATACTCACTGACAACAGTGGTCCAGCCAGGATATTCTCATTTAAAAAGCCAAGTTGCAGCCCTCAACTGATGTCGATGTTGTCATGTTGTGTTTTGGTCTGATGCTCCACCCTCCACCTATCACCCAGTCACCAAGTCAGTAGTGTGTCAGCATCCGGGTTGCCAGCTCTGCTCTAGTTACCACAGCTACAACTACGAACGTGTCGGATAAATAATGTCTGATGTTACGAAACCTAAAAGACCTCGTTATGAATCCGAAATACATTGTGACAAAGTCCAAAATAAAACAAGGAGTTGTGTAGGAGATGCCTCTGAAAGATGGAGACGGCTGAAAGCGGACGAGCAGCAGCACCGCAGACCCCCGCCACCCGCCTCTTTACCCCGTCTCTCCACAGCTCTCCTCTGGCACATTTTACTCCTTCTAAGTGTCCATGGTGATGCCCAAGGTGGCTGCTTTTCATTCACTATGTATATATATATGTGTGTATATATGTATATATCTGTGTGTGTATATATACGTATATATATATACACATATATATATACGTATACGTATATATACATATATATGTGTATATATATATATATATATATATATATATATATATATATATATATATATATATATATATATATATATATATATATATGTATATATATATATACACGGATATATACATATATATCTATACACTGAGAGCCAGGCCTTCTTGTCCAACATCAGTGTGTGACCTCACAAATACGCCTCTGGAAGAATGGTCAAAAATTCCCATAAACACACTCCTAAACCTTGTGGACAGCCTTCCCAGAAGTGCACCGCATCATATGAAGTGCACCCATATTGAACCCTATGGATTAGGAATGTGCATTAATGCTAAATTTATTACAGTTCAGTCCTTGCAAAAGGTTCATCGGTGTTGAATATGCACAAATCATGATTGGGGAATACAGACAACATCTGTGCCGCAATTTGGATCAAAGCAGTTTGATGCAAATTGGCGACAATCAGAATTAAGGGGTTAAGGCTAAGCAGTCTGTGTAGCGTGAATGAATGAGCTGCTATTAAATATAAGTAACATGTTTCTGCGCATGCAATTCTGGGACAGTGTGTGCCCCTTTAATATGTATGTGTGAAGCAGATTTAAAGTGCAGCATCAAACAACGTCTTTTGTTCCTTTTTTCTCAACATACTGTACAGTTTTTGTTACAACTGTGTGCCGAAGCGAATAGGTGTGTACCTTTGCAGGCCTTGTTGATGCTGACCTGCCGAGCCAAAGTGAACACAGCCAATTAAGAGTGGTGAAAGGTGCACCCAGGATGCACCCAGGCATAACAACTGATTCATATTCAGACTGGTCTCATTAATGTGAAGCCATATGTTGTACACTGACACACTGAGAACTGACAGAGGGAAAATGGTTTCAGATGAAGCTTCACTTCCTGGCCCTCAGTGACTCTGTTGCTCTTTCTCAGCATTAGATGCAGAAAGGTGAACGCTGTCTCCAGACAATGACAATCAAGTCCCTACCCTTTTATAATGTTCCTCAGTAATTAGTGGAGAGACTGAACGAGCAGCAGATGTTCAGGACAAAAAGTTGGACATTGTGTATATGTAAAGCAGTTTCACTGTGTACAGGTGAATCTTGAAATGCAGTCAAGTATTGCTAAACAGTCTTCAGGGCCATGCTTAACTCTTTAAGGTAATAATGGTACACAGTATTTTCTGTTCTTTTGTCAAATGGTGTAATTTGTGCAGACTCAATCTTCAGCAGCGTTAGAGGCTACAAGTGGCGATGTGAGCGTTTGAAACAGCAATCAGTCTGAATTGGGTGCAAATTCCACACTGAGAAAACGTCGAGGCAACCTGAGTGCTCCTTTGAGTGGAGGAATCAGTTTTCCAGAGAGGCTTTCTGTGATTGAACAGCCCTCAAGCTGATTGAGGACACTGTCCTGTTTGTCACCTCCCACCACTGTATGAGGTCAATAACAGCCCTACCAATTAGGACAAGAGGGCGAGAGACGCTTCGTGACTCCTGGCCGCTTGATTGCTCTCATGGAGAGAGACGACTGTGTGGAAAAAGGACTGAAAATATTCACTTTGTCTCAACAAGAGAGGCTAATTAGAGATTCCAGTGTGTTGGTGTTTCTCCACAGAGTGAAAGTAGTTAATCTTTCACAGGACTTCTTCTAAACTAATCAGCTCTGCCCTCATTAACTGAAGCCAAGTTGCAGTTTAGTTAGCTTCTCACAGCTAACACATGCTAATTAAGAGCCTGTAGCTGAATGACTACGTAAAGGCTCACTGGAGTCCATGAGAAGCAGTGAAGCACTGCAGTAACGAGTGCTGACCTGCAAGCAATAACTGACACATTAGCAGTAACAGCTTTAAGGTTTTATCCACAACAGTTAAAAATAAATGATCTGAAATATCAAAAATAATTAAACAGATACCCATAATAGATTACTAGCACTCTAATGATGGCTTTATAGACAAGTGAATATGGGTCTATTAGCAGAAATGGAATATAATAATTTTTGTGTTTTCCGCAGATTCTTTTTACACAGCCACCATGCTTCTGTGTCGGCCATTTTGGTTGCAATCTGCAGCCTCACTGTTAGATGCCACTACATCCTACACACTGCACCTTTAAGTGCTTTATTAATTATTCTGAGAACAGCGTCAACTGCTCATATATGAGGAAAAAAAACAGCAGATATTTTTTCTTCTTCACCCCAGATTGAAAAGCAGCTGTGTTATATTACACTACTGATCGATCCTGATGAAGTCCTGATCACTTTAATGAGAATGTTATATAAATTGCTTCTACGGTTAAAAGAGCCTTTTTCCACCATGAAACCATTGACACACATTATTCTGTAGCTTCCTGTTACAGCTGTTCTCTGAAACTATATAATGATTTTGTGCATTCAAATATTGTCCCATAAATTACCCTTTCTGCACTATTAACATCACTTAAAATGGTACTGTGGGTATGATGAAGTTCAGGTTCCAGAGTGAAGTTAAATGCCTTCATATATCAGCTATAATTGATCTGCATAAATGGACATAGTTGCAACATACAGTGTAAAAGCATGAACATCTGGGCCTCGTCGTCTCTCTGGGGCCACTTCCCCTCTAAATGCAGTTCATAAATAACTAAGTCAACACCACCACACATTTACCATGGTGGTACTGTGTAATACTTTTACGGTGAGAGGACAAACATTATAAAACAAATAAGTTATAGAAAAATGTCCTTTGTGGTTGTTTATTATGATCGATATGAGCCTCGAGTGGGCTGCACAGTGGTGTAGTGGTTAGCACTGTTGCCTCACAGCTTCGATTCCCGGCCCGAGGCCTTTCTGTGTGGAGTTTGCCTGTTCTCCCCGTGTCTGTGTGGGTTCTCTCTGGTACTCCGGCTTCCTCCCACCATCCAAAAACATGCATGGGGATTAGGTTAATTGGTTAATTTAAATTGACCGTAGGTGTGAATGTGAGTGTGAGTGGTTGTCTGTCTCTATGTGTCCTGTGATGAACTGGAGACTTGTCCAGGGTGTACCCTGCCTTTCACCCTAAGACAGCTGGGATAGACTCCAGACCCCCCGTGACCCTATGAGAGGATAAGAGGCAGAAAATGGATGGATGGATGGATGAGCCTCTAGTTGAAAAAAAAAAAAAATGAAGTGATAGGTTGCAAATGACGGCTTAATAAGTAAATAAATAAGGAGCCACTTGATGAGCTCTGTTTATAATACTCTTTTATTTATCAGCAAGCATACTATTAGCTTTCTATATTCAGTGTTTTCACTACATGCCAGTATTGAAGCCTTCTGAAAGTGTTCTTGCCGGTACTCAAGGACAAAATTGATCCTACTTTTTACTTCTACTCCACTACAGCTCAGCGGTAAATAATGCACTTTATCCGACAGCTTTTAGTTTTCACAGTTTTTCACCTCCTTCCTGTCCAGTGAAAACCACGTATCTCCAGATGTTGAATGCTTGTGATGAACTGAAGGAAAAAAAACAACTTACTACTTCTTTAACTAAATCAACCATTTTAAAGCCTTCTGGATCAGCTAGAAAAGCTTCATCACAAAGCTAAAAAGGGTTTTTCTGACATCATGGGAAGGTGACTAATAGATTACAATAGAATAATGCATTACTGTGGATTAAACTGGCCAACAGTTAATTAGGCTAAGTAGTTAAATATTCCACATACACATGAATGCAGCAGCAATATTAATAGGTAAGGTTTTAAATGCAGGATGTTTACTTGTCGTGAAGTGATTTGTGAATACTTCTTCTGCCTCTGGTTCCAGCTGTCTTTCTATTGAGATAATTTATGAGCTCTCTTATCATTCTTCGTCTCACTTTAATTTTACTTTGAAAGAATATTTATAATTAGAAGAAGTACATTTATCACATTTGGGGCAAACTGTTTTAATTCAAGCTCATTACAGGAGTTACCAACAGTACCAATTTATCATGACACTCGTACTGATGCAAACAAACGTTAAAAGGCAACCTTCTCTATGTATAGGAAACCTGTTTATGAGCAGTATGTACCTTTACTTCCTGTCTCTTCAACACACTCATGATGCCAGTCTTGTCTTGCCATTCATCTATGTTGCCATCACACACAGACCAGCATCCTGGCAGCGTCTCCAGGTTTATCTGCAGCTGCTGTTGCTACAACGCTGCTGGCCTCAGCGCAGCACAAATCTCTCCATTACTGGCAGTCTGCTCTCTGTCCTTAACAACCGTTCTGGTTCAGATCCAGACAGATTCAGCCAGTCAGGAACATCTGATGTATCTCTAATAGTGTTGATGAAACATACTGCATTTCACAGTCATATTTCCAGGCATCAGTGTGTGTTAACAGAAAAACTTCAGCATGTTTTTACTCTTGATCTCCAACCAAACCTCCTTTGGCAGGGAAGGGAGTGGCCTTTAAATAATGTTTTGTTCACTATGTTTTTTGAAAAGAGCTAAAGTGAAATCAAAACTTTTGAAATAACTTTTGAAATGTACTTCAAAAACCCTTTGTAATTGATAATTATTTGAATAGAGAGCTGTGAAAATGAGCAGATATTACAGCTAAAACGTTGGAAAGAATAAAGTGCCAAACAGTGCAGCTGGGTAGGTTTGATGTCGTTGACCTTTTCTCTCTGACTCCTGCAGTTTAAACAGCATCACGATTCCTTCATGGGAAAAACTAACATTGCCATTGCAGGCAACATTTTTTGAAAAATGTCTGGCAAAGAATTTTATCATAGATGTTGTAACAGACAGCGCTGGACCAGGACCTGAGGGCAGGCAACTAATGCATGACTAATTTAAACAGTAACCACTGCACGAGTGCACATAATTTCACATTATTTAATTATACATCACAAACTTCAGGGACACTGTGGTTCATGTTACACATAAAGAAACATTTAGAAACATGCTCCATTACATCCAGCTGGTCTTAGTGTTATCTAGCCAGCACATTAACAAGGGTTGGAGCTGTGTGTGTATGTGGCTGTCAGATCACAAACAAGGACTGAGCTTCGGTGCAGATCATGGCTAAACTAACAGCCAGCAGTGCTCAGGCTCATGTCAGTGTTGCTCAGTGTTTGTACCACCAGTTTTAATCTTTTCGGTAAGTCTTTTCATCTATTACAGAGACATTTTACAGGTCTTTCTTCGTCACACAGGAGCACCTCGATGCCAACCATGACTCATTTCAGCCACCATGCGTCCCTCTGAGTGATGTTACGTAATGCAGATTCAGTTTCCAGCCCTGCAACAGTTTGTCAGTTCACTTTGTCATCCTGCAGCCAGCTGTTGATAATATATGTACTAGCTATACTGAGGTTTTCATCTGGACATGTTTAGGAAAACTGTAACCAACTTTTTATGAGGAGTGGGAATACCCAGGGGCTCCATGATACAATAATATCACTACGTACTCAACTCTCATGTCCCGATTTATTCCCTTTTGTCAACCGCAAAGTATCTCATCTGTTTTTCTAAAAAGATGTAGTTTTCCCTCACAGTTTTCATTCACATCTTGAGGTCAGAGGTTATCCATTTGAAAATGCCAACTTCTCCTGATCAAAGTTGAGCACAGTTTCAGAGCGTTATTTGTTATTCTTCCTGACAAGCATGTGACATGAAAAATGATTCCTCAGGTTTCCAGTTTCCTGTAATATAAAAGACTGTAATGTTGGCAGGGATGTCGTGTCTCAGAGGGTTTTATAACCATAACCATCAGTACAGGTAGGAAATATGGTGATATTGGGATTACGTAGTACTTAGTACTGGACCTTAACACTGTGGTCCCCAGAGTAATAATCCCATTCATATCCTGACTCTTTATTATGAGCCATAATGTTGTAACCAAGGACTGTGGGGACAATCATGCATATTAGGCAGTTAGGCGTGTATTTGTGGCGATCCAGTTAAGCACCATAAACTGCACAGATGTTGTAGTTAGGTGTGTTCTGTTCTCCTGCTCACACAGTTGTCATTGTGACGTCTTCACTCCATAATCTGTGCTGATCATAGCTGCAAATGAAGAACGAGGCTGCTCAGTAATCACTGATAAAGACACTTTGTGTGAGACAGCTGAAGGAGGTGTTAATCAGTGCGGTAACAAAGGGAAGAAGTGATGTGAGAGGCCTCCGGACTAATCATCACACGTTTGTAATCACACATTTATCTGATCATCACACTGTATGTGTTTCCTTTTGTCCTCTCAGTCTTTAAGGAAAAAAAGAACACTGATTACCTCACATATGTCTCACAGCTGAGAAAGAGATTATCGAGATAAAGTGACGGCTTTCATATTAAAACATTAAACTGCTGTAAGATCTCAAATGACACACAGAGGGTGGAGAAAGTGAAACCATAAAAGGACAGAAAGCCAAACCTAGAGCAGCGTAATACATAAGACAGGACCCAGTGTTTCATATTAATATAAAAATATATTATCAGAAGAATACTGCTGCAAACACGAATGAACTCTCCAATACCTAGGATACGATTTAGGAATAGTATTAACATCTCTCTTGATTTCTTCTGTAGTATAAAAAAAAGAAAATACTGCTGCAAACAAGTTATTCAGTGAATAAAATAATTCTCATATAGAAGTGCAGCATTTCAGTTCCATCTTAAAAACCCTCACTGTTTCATTCAACGTTTTATGACAGAAAGAATAAGACATGTTTCCATTGTCTTGATAAACCTCACATTGAAGCTGTCAATGCAGTGATAAATATAATAATGATCCTTAATTACAGAAGTTCGGATTAGTCAGGAATAGCTGTGGCTTTATATTAAAAGCTATTGACAGACTGTGGGCTGAAACACAACACACAAAACATACAGATAAACAGTAAACAGGCGTGCAGTGGGCATGTAGCAGCAGGTTATATGAATAATACAAGACCTTCATGTCAGGAACTCAAATTTACAAGAAATCTACAGTTGTACAGTTGGATGAATGAATAAAATATGGATGTATGAGTGTCTCTTGGAGTTGTGGCTCCAGTGTTTCTTGAATCATGGCCTTGAAGCCTACATTTCAAAACTCTTTGGCTCTAAGACAAAACACCCGCTGACATCACACTCTACATGAGGTCATCTTCCTGAACAGGAGCGGGCAATGCCACAGCCTCACCTCCTGTCGTCGTGGTAACGAAGCAGGCATTCGATCATCCTTAGCAAATCTACCCACAAGGCCGTGCCTTGGGCCTCTTTTTTTCCTCCCTGATGCTGGTCGCGTCCATCTGGCAGTGGTTAAAGATTAATACACTGGAATCTGAGGGCTGAGGGGCTGGGAGAAGATGGGGAGGTTTTATCCAGGCGGAGACATGGACGGCTGCAGAGAGAGTAGTGATATCAATCTGGATGGAGGACTGAAGACATCAGCACTAAATACCACTGGGTTCAGATTTTCTCAGTGCACCAACTGACATTAACTTTGGGTACACTGCCACCGGAAATACTGACTTAATGATAAGGCTGCACACTAAATAGCAGCAATTTCCAACTATAGTGTGTTTAAACTGTTTGTGTCCTGTTTGTGTTTGGCACAGGTCCACCCTGTGTTTTAAGCTGAAGTCTATTTAAATATTATTCTAATATTAGATACTGATATTTCAATGTATTACCTCCACCAAGGAGGTTATGTTTTCACTGGGGTTTGTTTATTTGTTTGTTGGTTTGCAAAATAACTCAAAAAATTTCAGGGTTGGTTAGAAGTGGTCTAACTTCAAACTGATTAATTTTTGGTGATCGGATCTGACTCAACGGCACCTCCAAAAATGAATCAGTTTTAAGTTAGGTAAGTTAACTCCTTGGCTGCGGGGATAACTTTAAATAATAAAAAGTTGCTGCCGCTTTGGCGGAGGTCTGCACTTTCTGAGTGGTTTTCTAGTTTTGGTTGATTTAAAGGAATATTCAACTACTTTTTTCCAAGACCACAATGAGAAAATTGTTGTCATGTACGTGCTGAATAGAGCTCTGGATGTCAGCCTAGCTTAGTGTTAAGACCTGAAGCAGGGGGAAACAGCTTCATCCAAAGTTCAAAAATCCACCTTAATGTCATTTATTAATGTGTTGTGTAATCGCTAGACAAACTGCTTGTGGTTTCAGGGGGATCCAGTGTTGTTGAGCACAGGTTTTGATTTTGGCCCCTGCAGCTGCACTGTGATGAAGAAACTTCATGCAGGAATCTTGTGATATAATGTGAGCGTGCCAATACAGCAACGTATACATAGCCCCCCCACCAGGCCTTCCTGCTGCTGCAGAGGCCTGCAGATATGTGTGACTCAACTTTGAGCCACGCTGATAAAGCGTCAGGCTGCTTCTTACCTGCCGTCCCACCGTCATAATAGCATTAATATTTTGTATTGTTTAACATCAGCATTCAACTTTTGCAATGTGCACTAAAATATTTTGAGTCAAACCTTTCTCTCTTATTGTACAAGTTGTATTCTATATATTTGGATAATTATTTTATAATATACAGTATATTCTATCATATGAACTGTGTATTTATATATGTGTATTAATTAATTTATATAATTTCATGTTTTTATAGTTTAGGTTTATTATCAGTAATATACATCTATATATGCATACATCTGTACGTATGTGTTTTATTTTTTTAAACTTTTTTTTTTTTTTTTAAATGTACTTTTTGTCTCAAACTTTTATCTGGGGATAAACCACTGCAATCCAATTCATAATAGACCTGATATAAATCCTGAAAGAAGCAAACATGAGCTTAAATGAATGTTCCTGACTGTTGTTACAACCATTTCCACATCACAGTGTATTATCTTGAATAGGTACAGCTGCCATTATAAAAAGACACATACTTTGTGTCATGGGTGTGCAAATCATTTTTGTCTTCTCATCATGTACCAGCCTTTCATATTAGAGTCAATGTTGTAAGTAGGCTACAGTTATGAGAAGAATGCAAATATTCAGACTCCCTGATGGTCCTCAAAGGTGTGCTGCAGATACAAACGCTAAATAAATCACTGTGGGAGAAATGATGCAATTTTAAACCCTAAAGTCTCCTACGAATGCACTGAGAAGAAGTCTGGACTAGGAAGGACTGATAGTGTGTGAGTTGAAGTAAAATGAGGCCAGAGACGGACCTATTGTTCTGGTGGGTCATGATCCTCCTCTGCTGGAGGGCCCTGTGGGACTCTAAAGGGGGCGTAAAGCTGATGACAGCATGCTGTTGTGTCACAGCTTGCAGTGCGACTGTATTTTCTGGCCTCAGCCAATTTCCTCCTCTGGTGAGAGAAGTCAAATGGACTGACCGTTCAGTCAATGTATGTCCTACATGTGAAGTGGACCCGCTGCCACTTCTGGCCAGCCTGCATTACATGTCCTCCAAACCTCATCTGCTTCTTTTCATGTGCAGCTCGTCTCTCTGGTCCATCATAATGTTACAGCATCCTGAGCACAGCGCTGATTTGAGGTTTCTAATACCCACAGGATTAAGATCCAATTGTTGTGGGATTATTAGAAACCTGAAATGAAAATTCAGGCTTCAAACAACTTCAAACCAATTTACATCGGCCTCAGACGTGATTCAGTGTGAATGCAGAGTTCATGCTGTTGCACTGATGTTTCATAACATGACCAAATATAGAAAAGGAATGCTCAAACTACATAATGACACCTGCACCATCTACTATGCTGGGTCTCCAGAGACCAGTAACAATGAACTGGAACTCAACCCAGCTTATAGCAAATCAGTCTATATTAGGTATTATGTTTCTGTTTTAACACCTGATGTATATAAAGAAAAGCTGCAGACTGAGGCCAGGAAAGGTTTCAGCTGTTTTCAGTCTTAAACACCACAACACTGCACCATTAAGTTGAACATATTACCATTAATTATTTCCACAACCTCCAATATTATAAAAGTCCGATTTTAGCTCTGTTTTGGTCTCCACCATCTCGTGAGGGAAATGAATCTTTAGCTGCTAAATGGGCTTATGGGTATTGATCGTCTCCGACACCCAGGCGTTCAGGGACATTTTGGCCCGTTTTGGATCCCACGCTATAGAAATATATATATGTAAAAAAAAACACACAGACATTTTGACAATTATTGCATTTTTCACCCTCCACACTGTTGCTGCCACTGCTGTTAAAAAAAAAAAATCGACACACGGGCCTCGACAATCGACTCTCAAAATCGCGTGTCGTTCCCATCCCTAGTTCTAATGATGTGATCTGAAAGAGAGATGACTGATTAGCAGCTATAAAAACACTTCTAAGCCAATTTTAAGGATTAATTGGATCTTCCTTGTCTTGGGGAATTTATTTGTAACACTGAAGGTCATTAGGTTTCATGAATAATAACAAGCTGTGAGGAAACTATACATGAGGAAGCTCTTTTGCTCCTTTACCTCAGTGTCTTCATATGTTCTTGTGGCACCAGCAGCTCCATCAGCAGGAGGTGCAGCCACCTGATGGCATGAACTTCTGGATCTGAGAAAGATAATTGAGAGAGAAGTCGGAGGTTTGAGGATTTGCTGCAGGCTTTCAGTCATCTGGTTTCTCTCTTTATGAAATAAAACATATTTCTGAGTATCTACTGATGTTCTGGATGGAGAACTTGTCAATTTAACCAATAAAGTAAGAGCCACCAAGCAGCAACATAGTAAATAGTGTTGCATTTGTATAGCGCTTTTCCAGTCTACTGACAGCTCAAAGTGCTTTTACACTACATTTCCCATTCACCCATTCACACACACATGCAAGGCGCCAATTATGGGGTTCAGTTTTCAGTATCAAGGACATTTCGACATGCGCCTCGGGGGAGCCGGGATTCGAACTTGTGTAAACGACCCGCTCTACCACTGAGCCACAGCCGCCCCGCCCCAACATCTGATGCTGAAAACTAATGCCAACCTAAAGTGCCCCAAACTGCAGTTCCTCCAGTTGAGTCTCCAAAAGCAAGTCAGTCCCTGTGGACCAGAGTTCACAAAAATAGGTGTACTCTAAAGCAAATTTAATGTTCATAACGTGTGATTTTTAATATAATGCTTCCGCTTCGTGGACATTTTGAGTGACACCAGGTTGCTAGCTGCTATCTGTCTGCATACGCTGTGTCACCTGGGCTGTTTCAACCACACCTATGATATCATACCAGTGGAAAACTTGAATATGCTCCGCCATAGCATAGCAGTCTACACTGCCCAAGACGCAAGATCTCAGATCTGCTCATGTCACGTATGTGTTTACGTCACATACATGTGCCTGTACAGGGAAATAAACAAACATGTCAGATTATTTGCATGCTTCGGACCTTCAAGCTGCTCTGGCAGCTCTGATAAACACACAGGAGTCTTTCCATCAAATGTACAGAATCTGCACAGATAGTATTACTGAACAGAGAAGGATCTGTAAATATGTGCAGACATGGTGGTGTTGTGTGATAGTAAATCACAGCACCAACTAGCCACCTGGCATGCACCCAATCGAATTCCACACACTTTTGCATCACCGTATGCACACAGATTGCCTCCTGAAAATGCCCATCTTAACGTGGAATAAAAAGTGAAGACGCAACGCCACTTTTGCATCTTCTGTTCAGACCGTCATCATATAGACGTAGAAAAGAAAGCAAAATGCAAACTTTGTGTAAACTCTGCTGATCTCTCAAACATTGGGGAGGCTGCTGTTGTAAGCCACATGCAAAGCCAAAAACACTGTCTCGACACTACTACACACTACATGACAAAACAACTGTATGCTATGACTGGTCATGTTGCTTCATGTCTGGGCACTATGTGGAGCAGAAAAAGACATCAGTCTGTTAATGACGTTAGAGCTTCCATATAAAACTGAAAGTTTAATGATAATCTGGGGCTGCAACCATCACAGCTTTTTACTTTTACTATTAAAAATGACTTTAATTCACATGCTGTATCCCATGTTGTTCATTGACGGCTGTGTCCTCTGTTGGAAAAACAACAAGCGTCATCCTCCTGTGCCAGAGGGTATATTCCATCGTTCTGCTCGCTTCTTTGTGCTTTCAGAAAGGTAATCAGCAGGAAGGAGCTCAACACAGCGTTCCTTGATTAAATAGTAACAGTCCACAGTAAACAACGCCGTGCTCATTGTGAACAAGGCTGTTAATTATCACTGTGATTTGAATGTAGTCGACGCATAAACAGGGATTCCTTCTTCTTTTATCACAGAGACTCTACCCTGAAAAGAATGTAAGGCATTACAGTAAAGCGCTCCACCACTTGTCATACATGTACTGTACTTGTGTGAAATGTGTGTGTATCGGCTTTAATGCTGCGTTAATGATCCCATGGTGGTGGTGGCGTGTTCCAGCTCAGGGGGTAGTCTCTTCGCTGTCGACTTCCAGCTTTGATTAGGCCGCATGAAGGTAGAGGAAGCTGACAGCCTTGTTATTTCTCTCACACAAGTATCTAATTAAAGTGAGGCGATCTGATGTGCCTAAGAAGCAGCATCAAGTGCATCATTATGCACAAGAACATATATTTTACTGGCGAGGGCAGAAGGTAGACCCAATTATCAGGCATGCATGGTGGCAATAAAGAGACGTGAAAACAAACACTTCTTATCAAGATGGTCTTCCCTCTGGACTCACAGCATGAAGAAGAAGCAAGTCGTTGAGGAGAAAGGAGAGTCAAATTAGCATCATTCATCATTTCACTGAATATTAACTTCAACAAGAGGCATTCACTCTTAAAGTGCTGTTATTTTCCAAATGTTCCACAGCTCCCTGTAGCCTCTCACTAAGTGATTAAATGTCTTGAGTGGATTGTCTCAGACCCCCACCCGTCTGTCTGTAGTAATCAGTGTTACTGCTGATAGAAAGAAGCTTATGTTAATGTCTGTGTTTGGTGCTACAAACACTCTGGTGCTGGGAACCATGAATCAGATGGTTTTAAGATGTTTTTAAGGCCGTTTTCACACTGATGCCGGTTAGGTCGACCTAAAGGGGTTCTCGAGCCAAGAGCGGTGCTTTTAGGTCAGTGTGAATCCAACCTCAGCACTTTGGGCCGAACCCGGAGCGGCTGAAACAGGTGGTCTCGGAGCGGCTCCTTTCGCACTAAGGTCGCACTCTAGAGCGGTGTGGGTGTGGTGTGAAGGCGACTGAGCTCGCGCCGACCTACGACCATGATGGTTAACGCCTGCGTAAACGCGTCTCCGTTTCTCGCTTCGCTCGTTGTTATGGGAACAAGTTCGTCGGTCAGCTGACTTTTCATGTGACTTTTATAGTGCGGCACTTAAGGCAACTGGACGACGGTGCCTGTGAACAGGGACCGAACTAACAGTAAAGTAAATGAAGCTTCACCTAGAGCGGTCTCCGGTCGGCCCAGTAGGCGCTCCAACATGTGTGAAAACGGCCTAAGACTCCCTGGAGGCAGTCAGTCAGGGTGTGTCTTCCACATTTAGACCTGTGATGACCTTCAAAACAATACAGATGGAGAGGAGAGCAACTGAAACACAGAACTGGGAATGTGTTTGGCAGTACCTCAACATTAAAGTGCATGAATAATGGAAACAACAGAAGGTTCAGCAGTGCAAGTCAGAAATTTGTTGGACCATAATGCTCTATATATTTTTTTTTTTTTTAAGCTATTGACAAAGCTGTTTAAAATGCTCTCTTGGCCATTTTGCAGGCACTTTCTTGTTGATAACTAACGATTGTTGGATTACTGTGAGGTCGTACAGTGAGACAGGCATTGATATGAGATCATAAGGTAAAAATACAGTAACTCCTGCACAACAACTGACCAACAACTGGTGAAAAATCAGTAAAATTCCTGTGATTGTAGGAGGGAATTTCTTCAAATGTGGAACAAATGAGGACGAACTGATTTAGAATTTGGTAATCAAAAGTCTTGGTGACAATTTCACACAAATATCTAACAGAATAAAATGAAGAAGCGATGACATTTGTGACAGACATGGTGGATGAGACCATGAAAAGACATAAAGAAGCATGCACTAGGTACAAAAGCAACTAAGCAAGCATTAAGTGTGAGAAAATAATACAGATCTCACAGTATACAGCTATATCTGATTATTTATATTTACATTGTGACTCCCATTTTATCAGTCTCAATATCTTCCAAACAAAAGAAGTGATGATGGTAATGCAGAACATAGAGCCCTCTGATGTTGTCAGGTTATATACAGCGTATACTGTATATATAAGAGGTTCTATTTATTTCTTCTTTCACGCTGGCTTTGATCCAGCTGTGTCAGCAGGGAGCATCATGACCACTTCCTGTTTTGTAAACAGACTCTTATCGACTGCAAGCACAATGACTTGATGTGGGTCCAAACCTTTCAGACTTGCACCTCCTGCAGAACTCACTGCTTTACTTTTCACTGCAATGAGAAATATTATGCTTTGTCCATGTGGGACAGTCCACTGGACTTTATAGGGGTGGACCAGTGTCTGAATGGGCAGTCTCAGTTATCCAGGGAAGGATATTTCTGTCTGTCTGACTGTCTGCTGTACAGTAAATGTCTGCATGTAGACTTTCTATTTTCTCTTTTCTTAAGTGAAACACACATTTACAGATTTACACCGATCAGAAATAACATTATGATCACCTGGCTTATATAGTGTGCTCTGTGGTATGTGACTCTCTATGTTCAGCAGCATTAACTCCTCTGGTCTGTTGGATCAGACCAGCAGCAAGTTATGGAATAATAATAATGAGCATAACAAGTGAAACATGGGTCAAACAAGCAGTTGTTACTGTTGTGTAACATTATGTAAGGAAGTGTTACATCACGTTTATAAGTTAGGTGTTATGTTAAATTTTTTAGGTTAGGTTTTTACTGGTGGAAATTAGCGCGTTAATGTGGATTAATCCATCATCATAATTAATCTGATTAAAAATTTAATGCAATTAACCCATCTCCAGCTCAAAATGACACTGAATTTCTCCAGCAACGCATTTAGCGCATTTTACCGGCGCAACTGGTCAGTTGATTACATTAGTGACAGGAAGCAGAAACAACCAGACTAGTTTCTATACTGCATCACCTCTCAGTGGATACAATGTGAGATTTGCACTCACAGAACTTGCAGACGTCTTCTTTGGGTACGCGCAGACCTCCGCAGAGTCCACTCTGAGTCTGTTCAGCCTGAGTATGTTAATGCCTTTATATTGACTGATAAACGCCATCAATCCCCCTCATTGATCACTGTGGCTGCTTTGAAGTTCACGTGTTGCTGATCGAGGCTTCCTGAGTAGTTTACGAGCTTAAAGGAGAGTTCTGTTTTTTACAAATTGGATTTATTTCTGATATTTGGATTTGATGATATTGAATTAACAGTGAGTGAATGGGACACAGGATTTTCTATGCCCCATTCACTCACTGTTAAGTGGATATCATCAAATCCAAATATCGTCAGAAAAACTCCAAATGACTCCAAAGTGATATGGGTGAGTAAATGGCAGTATTTTATCCTAGAAATATGGTCCGATTTAAAAAAAAAAAAAAAGAAAAAGAAAAAACAGAACTTCCCCTTTAAACAGTGGCTATGCAGTCCACTGGAGGAGACGCAGCACATCATTCAGCCCCGAAGCAGTGGAGCAGATAGACGATAGATGCTTAACTGTGGGTAAATGTTTGTTTAAAACTAAGAGAAAAATAATGTACAGTTGTTTAGAAATAAGTATAACAAATAAGTAATTAAAAGTATCAAAATTGTCTTATATACAAATATGTAAAGAGGAAATGTCTTGTACTAGATGTTAGACTATGTACAGAATAAATAAATTTTGTTGCACAGGGGAACGTCGAACAGCAGCAGGGACTGTTGAAGCTGTTTAAAAAAAACATTCAATGCAGATATATTCCCTTCTTTCTTCAATCTGTTTTGTCATGAAAAAAACATGATTAATACAGATTAAAAATGAATGGAATTTAATTGTGATGAATCAAAATGAATCCACAAAAACTTAATTATTTTAATCTTTTTATTAATTAATCTGATTTTAAAATTAGAAAAAAAATAATCATTTTCACAAGCACAAGGCTTTTTTCTGACGTTCACCAAGTAGTTTTGTTGCCTAAACTTAACCAGTCATTTCACACCTTTCAACAGCGTGAAACATTGTGATACGAAATGTATTTCTGCAAACTGGGTCGAGTTGGTAGAGACCAAAAACAGGAACTTGGGTCGAAGTTCTGAAACAGAGGTCTGTGTGATTCTGCAGATTCACTCAATCAATATTTCTCCAAAGGAGACATTCTGACATTTCACTGAGCAGCTTTAATTATCCTAAGATTCATATTTGTTCTCTTCAAATCAAATGCAAATAAGAGAACTCTGAATGCTTCACAGTAATGAAGGGATGATGCACAGTGAGCTGGGAAAGATCCCAGCATCTCATTATAACTTTTAACTAAATAATTTATATCAATCACCAGAACAGCACACAAGTAGAAGTGTGAAAGGTTAGGAGCAATGATATTTCTTGTGACCTTTACTTTGGCGAGACACAATATGTTTCCTCTTTCTGTGGCAGCAATTTAGTCTGGAGACACCTCAACACCATCATGTGAAGGATGTCTCTTTGGTTAAAGTTCATTTAAATGAGTCATTTATAGTAGAGAGGAAACAATTATTTGTTAGATCTATTAGTTGAACTGAAATAGAGTTGTAAACTTTTTTTAATTATCAATAACTGGTATTTTTTAAGTATGTAATCTGGCCCAGGCACCTCCATGGTGAGGATTTTATGATTTCCTCAAGCAGTACATGTCTGTCACTTTTTTTTCTGCTCTGCTGAGTCTCACTGATGGTAGATTAACAGCATTCAGTGTTTTTGTTGCCTCAGTGTAATTGCCGAACATAATTATTATGTACACAGGAAGTTGTAACATAAGGTCTCTCCCATTAGTCTGTTTGCAAGTTCACATGCAAGTCTTTCCATTACTTCTTGACTCCACTAAATGTCAGAGAGACGTATTGCACTCTTCTTTACATTTTTTAAACTGCTACAGTTACTTTTCAAATGACGACACTGCAAACAAAACAAATTATCAGTTTATAATATGATCCATTGTTGAAGAATAAAGTAATACATAAAATCAGGTTCACCTTCAATAACAACAATAAAAATTAATGATTTGAATACTTCGTTGCCACTGGTGTTCTCACACATACTTCACACACTGCTGAAGGTTGAAAGGTGACAATGATGGACTGGTTACTTGTCATCATTCTGAATCATTTTACTTAACACCCGGTAAATTATTGACGACAAAGTCCCTCAGTGTTTGTGTGCACAGCGCTTGTGCATCAGGCATGTTATTATTAAGTGTGTTTTATGGTGAGAGTAGAAAAAGTGAACTCACACACTCACAGCACGTGAAGAGGAAACTATATAATCTTGACATTTTTACACCTTCAAAGCTGACGTGTGAGATTCATTGAGATGAAGGAGTGAAGAGGAATGTCACGAACAAAAAGGGGATTAAAAGAAGAAGAACATCCCATTTCCTGCACGACCTTTGCTTTTCTTCATCATCGCTCTGCTTTTATTAAAGCTCGGCTGCATGACGGCTTAATTCTGTCATTTTTAAATAGATGTGGA
Organism: Synanceia verrucosa; assembly: GCA_029721515.1. Lineage (NCBI taxonomy): Eukaryota > Metazoa > Chordata > Actinopteri > Perciformes > Synanceiidae > Synanceia > Synanceia verrucosa. Next base: position 6,145,270 of record CM056557.1, on the reverse strand, counting down.
GACTCCATCAGATCTCAGGATTAATGAGAGAAACTGCAGCCTGAGGAATCTGCATGGTGAAGTTTTTAATCTTTCTACACTCTGTGGATTGATATTAATTAAAGAGTGGGATGTTGGGGATTCAGGTGGTTTCTGTGTTTCCGTCAGTCCTCCCTGTGCTCTGATACCCATCGAGAGCAAAACTAAGTCCTTTCATCTCCAGAGCTGTCATACTGTAAGTGGGAAGTGGAAGCTATTCATCCTTTCATCTCAGCACATCTGTATCAGGAAGTGTGCAGGGATCAGAGGTCGAGGGGAGGTCAGCCCTGTCCAAGGCTCCTCCTGCAGGGCTTTTAGGCTCTTCCTGTTTCCAGGGTCATGTCTGCACTCTGACCTTCACACTGAGTACACCTGACGCAGCAGTCTAACATCTCATCCTGTCACGTCATCAAATAGTGTAACAGCCCCCTCATGACAAATAAGAAAGGACATCCAATCGACCAGAAATCACCACCCTCTGTCCTTTTAGAACATTTCCCCAAGGGGCCACATGAGAAACAAACCGGGCCCAAAAAACTAAACTCAATTCTGGTCAATATTTAATTTCTTCATAAGAAGCAGTACATTTTGTGGTTTCAATAAGACTAGATGCCGTAATTAGGCTCTGGAAATGTGGAAGAGGTATTTAAATGTAGACTAACATTATGTCACTGCTTAATCAACAGCCATCAACAGTTTTTGCAATATTTCAAAAGATATAAAATTGTATACACTCTGTCAGTCCTGTTCTTATATTTCTCTGTGTGTTTATTCTGGAAATGATTTAAATTATAATCCTGAAACAAGGCAACCTTTACTCCACAACCTTTGACTTCAGAAATTCAGCATTTATAAATCCATGTTTTGTTAAACTCTATATTCTGTATCAGCTGTTTTTTTTTTAACATGCCCAGACATTTCTGTGGGCTTATCACTAATTTACCTCCCTCATCAATGTCTGATGCAGTGAAGATGAAACTTGCAGACTTGCCCACTGACATACGTATGGAAATTTATAAAATTGCAGACACCTTCAAAATAAATCAGTGCTCAGCTCTATTGTGTGCACTTTATTTTTGATTTTGTTGAAATCCCACGACACTGGCGTCCCGCTGTCCTGGGAAAGATAGAAATGTGTTTGGGGTGCACTAAACTCAATATCAACATGCCTTATGTATCCCCTGCACTGTGAACAACATACTGATCAGCATTAGGAAAGCTAGTTAACGTTAGCTGTTAGCTTTGTGCAGGGCTATGTGCTAACAGCTAATGTAGCAAACTATCATTGATGATTTCAAGGTTGGAGGTGGCATTGATTTATAGTGTGATGCATTCAGGCTCTATTCAGTAAAACTTCTAGCCTGACAAGCCAGACTATGACATCAAATGTATAGTCTTGGGGCAGTCAATAGGCAGAGTTGTAGCCTGTGGGTGGGACCAACTGTTGTCATTCAAACTGTCTCTGCATGTAATAGGCCAGCGCTATGACCAATCAGAGCAACGGACAATGTCACATATTCCTTTAAGTTACCGGTGGAGCCAGCTGGTATATTTTTGTTTTATTTATTATTATATTTAGTTTTGCCGTAACCAGTCGACAAAACAGCAAATACATCCTTCTTTAAAACAGATGACTTGAGTGCTTCTTTCTGCTAGACTTTCAAAGAAAAGCCCAAACTCTTCCAAAATCGATGACAGAGCTGATTCAAACTGTTATCTCCAGCATCACGCAGCCCTGTTGTCATCATGCTACGCCCACCCCAACGACTCGCTATGCAGATAGAGCGTTGTGATTGGTCCGACAAACTCCTTGCCGAAGCCAGGATTATCTCCTATGGTGCGCCACTAGACCATCCTGCTAGGCAAAAATAATTTCTGGGTGCGTCTAGATTTCTAGGCTATAAAACTTCAGGTTCAAATGTAGTCCTGTAAAACCAAATTTTTGGCGAGAACCATGAAACCCTGAGATGTTTTCACAGCAATGAGAAATGTATGTTGGTATTGTTGTTTTTACTGTGGTATCATACTGGTATCGAGAATCAATTTTGGTGGTATTGGTGTGAAATTTAATCTAAATGGCTTTGGTCAAAATTCGGGAACATATGGCTGTTTTAGTAAAATGTGAAACAAAAAAGATGCACAGTCAGATGGACAGTGGACCACCAACATGAGGGGCTTTTCTCTGAATTGGGCTTTTAACCCCATAAACTCATGTGACTTGCAGCAGTGCTGTAAAATAGACAAAGCCTCTCTGAATGTTCAATAACGAAATGAGAGTCAGAGAAGAGAGGTTAGAGCAGGCAGGGGTGAGTATTTTTAGTGCAAAGTGTGGTGATTCAGTTTCAGCTGATGGCAACATCTCTTCAGGGAGGGGGTTCTGTGCTCGGTATCAATCGGAAGAAAGCTTTTAGTGTTCTTGTGTGGTTTCTGTGGTTTCACCGTTCACTTCCTGCACAGAGGTTATTAAAGCCTGAAACAATAGAGGCGGTGGGGCAGGAACGGGAGGCCAGAGGAATGTCATCACGCCTCTGGAGACTTCCTGAAGCTCCGACACAGAGACTCAGATGTGGGAGGAAGCCAAGACAGTCTGGCCTATCCGAATCTGAAGACCTAAACTTAATGGACAGATTCATCAGCAGAGAACGAATGTTGGTCAAGACATAGCTGCGCATAATTTTGTTCATTCATAAACATGCCATAGAAATAAATAACGTATTCTCCATATGGCTTCTCTCCGGGTTCCTCCCACAGTCCAAGGAGATTCAAGTTTGGGTATTTGTTGACTCTGAACTGGCCTTAATGTTCAGGATTACTACAAGAATAGAGCAAGAATAAATGTTTTACATGGCTCAGTGGTAGAGCAGGTCAGCCACCAATTGGTGGTTGGATTGGTGCCTCCAGCAGTATCTGCCGTTGTGTCCTTGAGCAAGATATCTAACCCCAAATTGCTCCCAATGCTGTGCTTTGAGTGGTCGGATCTAAATCCTCTGCCTGGCTTACCCTGATATTTCTACCCTGACCCTAACCAGTCTCACTTCTCATGCTTAACAGGAACACACAACTCCTGCTAGCAGCTGTCAGCCAAAACATATTAGCTTATTTTTTAAATCAGTCTGTCTCCATTTAACTCATATCCCTCACATTTAATGCAGTCTAAATAATGTTCAACATATTTTAATTCTGTAGGCAGTTGCCATCCTAGTGGTGAGGAGGCCCTTGGCTTGTGCTTGCTCATAGATTTGGTCCTAGCAATGAGTACTAATCAGACTAACCAATCAGAGGCAGAGTAGGGTCACACCTTTGCCATAGTTGAATTCATAATTCATCACGGTGTCCTTTCACCTTTTAACTCACATTCATCCTGAGCCTTGATACAAAATATCAGCTACTGAATACTCAGACTAAATGGATTTTCCTCAGAGTGAGAACAGCTGATGCTCCTGGAGGGGCCAAAACAACACACACACACACACACACACACACACACTGAAGCCCATTGATGTGCCCTCTGGCAGATGAGTCCAGGCGATCAGCGGCAGCGGAGGTGGCTAATCTCACCACCAGCCATCTGAGTCACTCTGGGTGGTCTCCACTTTGTTATTGATTATTGTTTTTTCCTTTTGACCGTACTTCAGCATCCATTCATAAACACTCTGAGGATTCATGTCAGCACAGAGACACTACAGAGACATTTGGATTTGACTCCACTTTGATTTTGTGTTGGATGATGTTGAAGCAGTAGGGCTGTGATGGTATGGATTTTTTGTTACCATGGTGAAGAAGCAATAATCAATGCATTACGGAGGTTTTTGCCACTTCACCTGCCGCTGTTGCGCAAACACTGTGGTATTACGGTGGAGTGTAATAGTGCTTATGATGATAATATTGGCCATATTTAAAGTTGTTATTAACTGTGATCTGTAACTGGACATCATGTTTGGACAAAGAAAGCATACATGTGGGTGGAAAGAGGCTGTATTTGATTGGAAGAGGTCTGACTAATTTAACTGATCGGCATATTGAGGTCTGATCAGAGTATAAATACATGTCATGCTTCATTGTTATTATTGTTTGGTAATAAAAAAATGTGTCCTAATCAGTCTGCTTTGGTGACCCATAGTATGTGTTTTCATCAAATCATTCATTTTGTGTGCTTTTATATACATGCAAAGTGTCACTAGTATGCTAGTACTACTAGTGCACCGACTGCATGTCTAATACTGACAGTGACCCCTAATTTCCACTGGATGTTGAACGATGCCGACGTCTGTCAACGTCCGTCGTCAGTCAATATACCCGCCAGATCTGTGGCTCCGCCGGACAGCTGACATCACGAGATTCCTGCTGTCGGACGTCAGCGCACAGCGCTGAATTCATGCACCGTGTGTCGACGTCTGACAAAACTAGAAGCTCTATCAACTTGTTTCGGCAGGCGTCGGCACGTTGGTGGCGTTCCATATTCAGTGGAAATTGGCACATTGATTTGAATGGATGTGTATCGGGTCTGACAAAACGTTGGCACTGTTACACATCCGCTGGAAATTACAGGTAAGACACCTTCACAATGACTCATATATATCTGACACACAATACCATCTGTGACAGAAGCTTTATACACAAACAAATATGGAAGAATAAAATTTAGATTCAGTAAATGAACATGCTGCATCTCACTGTTATCAGACAAGATTTAGAAAATAACAATCAGACCAGCGATCGCACACTGTGTAACTTTGTGTCTATTGTTTATTATATAACTGTAATAACTATAATTCATTTTACCTGAAGATCCAACCAATCACAACAGTTTGAACTATTTTCATCTCACCTCTATGCCCATCCTAAACTAGCAACATGTTTATGCACATCAACTGAAACATGTCAGAATTAGAGGAATAACATGCTATAAAACTAAATGCAGCTTCAACTGCTTCAGTGTTCCTGCACCTAAAAAAGCAGTGTGGAGGCTGTTGTGTCTCAACAAACAGACTGAAGAACTGATGCCTGCAGAGAAGCCTGTTGTGAAGCTGAACAATCAGAGACAAAGAGAGTCAGCTGTGACTTGGAGTCAAATCCGTTTGGTCCACTTTGCCGTCCTTTGAGCCACCTGAGGAACAAATGACAGGAGAAGGATGCTGAGTGTTCGATGAAAGGAGAAAATTTGTAATCATGGAAAACTGTTGTAAATGTTTAAAGCTGCATTTGTGCCGTTGTGGCTCTTGGAGATTTGCTGCTTTTTATTTTGAAGTTGTTTTTTTTTCATTAATTATAAGACAAATGTGACAAACTTGGGCGTTCGTTGCTGCTGGTGGAATTAGCTCACTCCCTTCTTTTAATTCTCTGTCATGGTGATGTTAATGTAGCTTCAACTTAATCCTCAGTGTATTTACCTGGTTTTCTAGCGGTGATTAAAAACAATCTCTAACTAAATCACAGCTACAGTAAACAAAAGCATGAAGTTGACTGTGATCTTTTTCCACAATTATTTTGGTCCCCTAAAAGCTTGGCTTTAAATGTATCTTAAATTCTCACCTTTACTTTGTGTTTCAGAACGCTGCAGTATCGCAGCTGAATTTATTGTTCAGTTCTTCTTTTAACTCCTGCCATCCTCACTCGTTGTCTCTATGTTTGTCCCACCACAATATGAATGATTGTCTGCTTTTCTTCACAGTGATGTTCGTCTGCTGCTCTCCTGACGTCTTCAGGAAGTTGATGGTTGAGTTTCGTCAGGCAGATCTTCCTCATGAGCAGTACGTCTTCTTCTACATCGATGTGTTCGGGGACAGTCTGAATGCTAATCATGGACAGCCGTGGGCCCGTGGTGACGGGGATGATGCCGTCGCCAGGGAGGCCTTCCAGGTACAGAGTTTATTTCCATAAACACAGATTCACTTTCTGCCTTAATTACACTCCAGTTGCTGTAACTTTAGATTAACACATAACCTTCAAGGCAATTCAGGTTCAGCCCAAAATCACACACGAAATGGGCTTTACTGAGATTCTGTCTGCACCAACTCTTTCCTTTAGATTAAAGAACTGAATAGTAGCAACAAATTTTGCGAATTATTCAGACTATCAGTGAAAAAGAAAGGTATTCAGATATGTTGTATTAATTGTCAATGTTGCTCAGAATAATCACAGTCCACAGAACTTTATAGACTCTCCTGTGATTTCACGACTGGGGATAATAACTACAACTAGAACCTACATTGATACCGTTTGCATCAAAATTTACTGAAGCCCATCCAAAAACATTTTCCCATGTGTCGTGACGTAGGTTTCTGCATGATTTCGTTGCTATACTGTATATGCAGTATATATACATCCTCATATAGTCATGGAGTCATGTATTAATTTTCTATGCAGTAATTTAAATCAAATAAAATCAACTCTATTATACTGCGCTTTTCATACATTTAGCAGTTCAAAGTCTATCCATCCATCCATTTTCTACCTCTTATCCTCACATAGGGTCACGGGGGGGCTGGAGCCTATCCCAGCTGTCTTAGGGTTAAAGGCAAGGTACACCCACACAGACACGGGGAGAACATGCAAACTTCACACAGAAAGGCCCCGGGCCGGTAATCGAACCCGGTACCTTCTTGCTGTGCAGCGACAGCGCTAACCACTACACCACCGTGCCGCCCTCAGCGTGCATCACAGAGGCTAAAAATAACAATGGAGAATGAAACCCAACATCCCAACATAAATATACTCTCTCTCACACACACAGAAATCAGTCAAAACCCGATTAAAAAGAATTAAGAGATCAAAGAAATCAGTAAGAAGCCTGATTAAAAAGGTGAGTCTTGAGTCTCTTCTTAAAAACCTCAACAGTCTCTGCAGCCCTGAGGTTCTCCAGCATGCGGTTCCACAATCATGTTTTAGTTCTAACCTTCAGTTTCACAGGCCCATGCTAGAGGACCTCAGGGTCTGTGAGGGTTGACATGATAAAAGTATGATAGATAAGAGGGCTCAAGACCGATAAGACATCCAAAAACTATAACAGAACCTTAAAATCAATCCTGAAGCACACAGGGAGCCAATGCAGCGATTTTGAAAGTGGTGTAATGTGCTCCCACCCTCTGGTCCTCTTCAGCATGTCAGAATATTGTGGGAAGACAACGTTCATTTTGGAGGGGCAGACAGGAAGCAGAGTAATGTAGGCCTACTGTTGTGTACTGTTGTGTACTGTACTTCACTTCCCTGTCAGAAAGGGCTGACTAATGGCAAGGTAAAATGATGAAAATATTCTACGTATGGCAGACACACTTCTTTAGGTGGCTAAAATATGTTTTTTCTGATGCTCCTACCCACAGACAATCCTTTCCAACACGGATCCTGTTACATCACTCTCTTCAGCCACCAGACTCCACTCACAAAAGCAGTCATTTTACCTTGCAGAACACAGGAGTATACATATAACCCCACTTCAATAAATCTGAATCCTTTCAGTTAACATAGCAGTGGTCAGCTTGTGCTAGTGTTCCCGTTACTCACAGTCCTAATCTCCTCCAGTAAGAACAGGAGGAATGATTGCAGCACGTAAAAGCTCTTTCAGCATCTTATCCTGGCACCTGGCTATCATTTGACTAACTATTATCATCAAAAACATTCATTGGAGAAATCAAAGTTCAGGGCAGATCAGGACACTCTCACAGGTCCTCAGCAGGAAAATGCTGTCAATAATGGCTGATTGTAATGTGAGAAGGTTATTCTATAGATGCAGCTGCAGCTCAACAATGAGCTGAGTGACTCAGGATATAATGGGTTGGCTGAATGTATCCGACCCACTGAAATAACAGCTGAAGCCCACTGATACCCATCGACACCTTATTGTTCACCAGGAAGCACTTCAACCAGATGACAAAGTTTTCATTTTAGACGTCATAGAATGAAAGTTAATGAGTGGCTGCTGATGTGACCTGCTGCTGGTGATGTTACCTCTGCTCTGATGCACTCCAGGCAGGATTTAAATCAGCTCACCTCCTCTAGAAAAATAAATCCAGCCTGAATGGATCTTTTTGACCCTGCGAACTGCCCACCAACACACCACCAACCAGTTACCTAAACATAAGCGAACATTAATCAGTGGCGCACAGGAAAGCACGTCATGAGTTATTTATGTAAAATAAACTTACTGACAAACAACCTATTTTGTGACTTCATTTTGTTGCAGCTCCATTGTGATGCTGTTTTTTCCGTTGTTAGCTTGAAGCTAGCACTTTTCCTGAACTTGACAGACAGAATTTTCATATTCCTATTTTAAAAGACTTAATAAGCCTGGTTATTTGTCTTCTGTTTGGTTTGTCGCTGATTATGTAATTGCAGATATAATTGTGTTCCACACATTGAAAACAGGAACACAATGAATCATCCATCCATGTCTCAGACAGCACTGATTGAATTTGATCAAAACCATCAGGGATGACCCATCCCACCTTTGTTCTCAATTTAATTCAAAATCACACTGTTCCAGAATGAAACTAAATATTGATCACATACAGTATACAGTATATACTGTTTTGTACTGTTGAAAAGTACAACAAAATACTGTACGGTGGTTTAGCTAAACTGGAAAGTGAGAGGGCAGGAAGAGACAGAGATCCCTCTGAATAACAAGTGAAAATACCAGTAATTGGGAAAAAACAAACTGGAAACTGAGTGCAGATTTAAACAGGCTCCTGTGTGAACAATAGCACTGCCTAGAACAAGCTGGAGCAACATGTTTCAGCACAGCGCTCCTCCAAACTTCACAGTAGAAAGAGACGATCAACAGTAGTACATCTGAGGTCACCAGTGATGTGCGTGTTACGAGCAAAATTACATAACGTTACTCTAACACCGTTACTTTTGACAGCAGCTAATACCCTGATGCACTACTTTTTAAATAAATAAATACAGTTACCGTTAATATGGTGTGTTTGTCCGTTACTTGGTCAATGATTTCTGGGGACAGTCCCTGTTTTTGGATGACCAGTCCCTCTTTAAAGCTGTGCCTGAAAATGTGCACTGATTTCAACGTTTTATGATTGAGAAAAAGAAAATGTTGCATGTTGACTAGAACAAAGCATGAGGGAGCACGTTGAGCACAGACTAGAGCAAGAGTTATTACAGTAGCTGTAATGTTATTATCTCTGAGGCCCGGGTCCTTTCTGTGTGGAGTTTGCATGTTCTCCCCATGTCTGCGTGGCTTCCTCCCACCATCCAAAAACATGCATGGGGATTAGGTTAATTGGTTAATTTAAATTGACCGTAGGTGTGAATGTAAGTGTGAGTAGTTGTCTGTCTCTGTGTGCCCTGTGATGAACTGGAGACTTGTGACTGGGATAGGCTCCAGACCCCCTATGACCCTATGTGAGGATAAGTCAAGTCAAGTCAACTTTATTTAAGATAAGAGGTAGAAAATGGATGGATGGATGTTAAAGTCCCTTATAGAAACCCCATCAGGTTTGTATCGACCATAATGATGAGTAGAGTTTAGTGAATGAAAATTAATAAAACCAGATCATAGATTTGATTAATCAGCAGTGTATCATTTTCCATACAGCACTGAGATGAAGCTATAAGTGCATAAAGGGAGCATTATAGAAAGCTCTTTTAAAAAAGAAGAACTAAAAAGTTACTTTTAACGTAACACATTACTTTTTGGTGTAAGTAATGAACACTAAATAAATGAGTTACTTTTTGAATGAAGTAACTTCAACGACTTACTGTATTTCAGTAACTAGCACAACACTGGTGGTCACCCAACATATTTCCCTCTGAAACTATTGAAATTCAACAGTCGTATTCAGTGTCAGACACAGATGATGCTGTGTGTCTCAGTCTGGAGCACAAAGAGTTAAACACTCTGAGAGCTTGACGTCAAGTCGCTCACTGAACCTGATTTCCCAGGTTTCTCTCAAGTGTTTCTGCTCTCAGTCTCCATCTTCATCTCTTTTGTACTCAGAATTGGCTTTATTTTCTCCTCTGTACTCCTCTGTTAAAGAGTGATGGCAAATTGGATGTTTTTCTTTTCCAACTCCCTCATCTCCATGTTCTCTTGATCTTTCTCTTTCTGCAGGAGACGCCGCACAACTCAGAGCAATCAAAGAGCTGTTTTCTTGACGTTGCAACACTAAAATAAATCAAGGTTAATTAAGTTAAATAAAGATTATCAGTCGGTGTTGGACCAGAAAAATAGACCTACATGAAACTAGAGTTCATGGCTCAAGTGGCTTTTGATAAAGTAATCTTATAATGTACTGTAATATCGTTCTCTAGAAAGACCTATGGATGGCTCCATACCACTTTTTCATGTCCGATACACTGCAACCTTCACTGTCTGTTGATAGTGATACCAGTTCACTACTGTCAGCATGCTGCTTCTTTTTATTTAACACTTTTAGCAGCATGAAGTAAACACATGGAGAAATACTTCACATATGAAAAGTTTTATTCAGAACTTTAGTACCAAATGAGACCGTTTATTGAGAAGTTATCGAGAAAAAAATAATATTTTCAGATATTGACATTTAGATGCTTACGCTAAATATACAGAGTAATTTAAGTGAAGTGGTTGTGTGTCATGATATCTTGATATAAGATTTAATCGATTCCATTGAAAAATGTTAAATTATCATATTGAATCGGAATCAGGTGTGTTTACACAAACAAGGACTTTGACTCAGTACCTGCATAAAATACAAAGGAACAGACAGTAGCACACAAGATAAAGGAATAATAAAAGAACAGCTGAATAACACACTAACAGCAGCGATATAAACTTTAAGTCATCACCCAGTCTGAGGTGGATCAGAGGCTATAGGAGAAGAGGCATGACTTTAATCTGACTTCATATATGAATGAATCACTTCTAGGGAAATGATAACTTCGTGTTCCTGTAACATCTGGCTGTGTTTCTGGAGCAGGTTGAAGCACCACCTGTCTGTGGTAAATAAGAAGTGAGCTAGATGAAGGATGAGTCGGGCTGTGATGTGGATCACTGGTCACCAGAACGAAAGACAACAGAGGAGCGGCACTCAAATAACACCAGTGTGTTTAGAGAGACAACAGGTTGACAGAGTGGAGCAACATTCAGGCTGTTTCTCACAAGGAAGGAATTCAGATGAAGACATGTAGGACGAACAGGGAGACAGCTCACTTCATTAAGTCCTTCATTTAAAGGACCAGTGTGGAACAATTAGGGGGCTCTATTGGCAGGAAAGGGAGTATAATAGTGTATTTTTTTTATTGTATTATCACCTGAAAATAAGAATGGTTGTATTTTCGTTCGTGAGTCCTCTCCAGGACCGCCATGTTGTACCGACATGTTTCTACTGTATCTCACAAAGGACAAACCATACCTGGTTAACTTTGATTTTTGATTTGTAAATAACTGTCACATTCAGTTTCTGGGGCGGCACGGTGGTGTAGTGGTTAGCACTGTCACCTCACAGCAAGAAGGTACCAGGTTCGGTTCCTGGCCCGGGGTCTTTCTGTGTGGAGTTTGCATGTTCTCTCTGTGTCTGTGTGGGTTCTCTCCAGGTACTCCGGCTTCCTCCCACCATCCAAAAACATGCATGGGGATTAGGTTAATTGGCTGATTTAAATTGACCGTAGGTGTTAATGTGAGTGTGAGTAGTTGTCTGTCTCTAAGGCTACGTTCAGACTGCAGCCTGAAGTGACCCAAATCTGACTTTTTCGCCCCTATGCGACCTGTATCTGATCTTTTAATTACAGTCTGTACGACACAGATCTGATTTTTTCAAATGCGACCCAGGTCACTTGGATATGTGGTCCTAAAACCGATACATATCTGATCTTTTGACATGCGACTTCAGTCTGAACGGCCAGGTCGCATTCAGCCGACCTACACCTCACCAACAAGCTACAAACATCACTATTCTGCAGCGGAAGTAGGTGGCAGTGGGAAGAAAAACAACAACCATGGCGGACGATAACGTGGAGAGTAGTCAGTGGAGGGAAAACGAGGTTTCTGAGTTAATTCATATTTGAGGGGATAGCTCTATTCAGGCCAAACTGGAGGGTCTTATCGGAACCGGGCTGTTTACACTCCACCGCTAGCGTCCATGTTTACTTCCATGTGCATGTGGGACACTTGTGAGGCATTTAAGTTCACACTGGAGCTCACATAGAAGTCACATTTAATTGGAAATGTGAATGACCTCACAAAAAAATTGGAATTCACAAAAAAGTCTGAATTGGGCATTAAGCCCTGCAGTCTGAACGTAGCCTGTGTGTTCTGTGATGAACTGGAGACTTGTCCAGGGTGTACCCCACCTTTCACTCTAAGACAGCTGGGATAGACTCCAGACCCCCCACGACCCTATGTGAGGATAAGTGGTAGATAATTGATGTATGGATTAAATTTCTCTCATATTCAGTTTTTACGCCCTGAATGTACAAAGAATACAGATTTTTTTTTATATGCCATATATTGTCTATTTCTTGTTTCTTGTTGCTAAATAACCTTTCATTGTTTAACGTCAATGACAGCAAAGACTTCGAACTAATAAAGATCTAGTCTTTCTCTCTCTTTGTGTCACTTCTCTGTCCTTGGCTATTCTCCAAATGACCTATGTTACTCTTACATCATCCCTCTACTCTGACGCAGTGATCATCTCAAAAGATAAAGTGTTGTATGCTCAGTAATCAGGCTGTATACGTCATATGAAGTCGATTTGGCACGATCTCAATGGCAAAGTGCCAAATTCACAACCAAACCTGAAGCGCAGCTTTGACCTTGACCACTGCAGAGAGGCTAGATGCCTTCTTGTTCACGCCTGCACACAGCATGATGATATCGGTTGTAAACAGAGCAGCAACTCCTCTTCCTGTTTCCCTTCCAAGTGCAATCAGAGCGCAAGAGGAAACACCCATTTAAGTCCCCATGCATTCTGTCTACTTGTTGTCTTTTTATTATTCAGTTATTTTAAAGTCCCTCTCTTCCTGTTTTTTCAGAGTGTGAAGATCCTGACGTACCGAGAGCCTCAGAACCCAGAGTACAAAGTGTTCGTCAACAACCTGAAGGCAGATGCCATGAAAATGTTCAACTATGTCATAGAGGACTCACTGGTGAGAAAGATAAAATCATCAAACCTGACCTGTTTTTGAAATGCCTCATTCAGAAGAATAACACTGAGCTGTGTTCTGACACTTAAAATGATGTGTTGGAATATGGCTTAAATTTCTTTAAATGCATTCAACATATCTACCTTAGAGAGGTTTGTAATTGGATGTTCATGTTTTCCTTCTTTTCCTCAATAGTAACTATTTTAACAGAGATAAAAAATTTACATGTGAACTAGAAGGAATTCAATGATTTCATTATTCAAGCTTCCATTTCCTCTAGCTCCCCACAGTGTTATATTGCACACTGTTGGAACGTGGATGTTGAATCATATTTCCTGTTCAGGAAATCGGCAGTGACACTAGATCTCCATGGAACCACAAAGGTGCAATTGAGCTCTAAATATAAAGTTAGTCCATTTGCAGTCTAGAAAGAATATTTGCTTGTTTTGTTTCATAAAGCTGTGCGGAAACTGTGTGATATTTTCAGTCGTTGCCCTCAGCTCCAGCTCAAACTGTAGCCTACAGTACGATAGTTTGCAGCTCATGATTCATGTGCTCACACTATACTGACTGCTTACATTGTATGTCTATGACAGAACACGTTAGACTCTTGTATCCGGAAATACAGTGAAAAAATAATAATAAGAAGAAGTAGAAGAACCTGGAAGTGGATAGACGCTCGAGAATGCCAAAACAAAAAGAAACTTGCTGCCTTGGCAGTTTGTGTCATTCTCTGCAGAGAAACAGGTCATGGCTCTGCTTCAACAGTGAGATACCCTCAGGAGGGGCAGCAAGGATTTCAAACAGGTTTGATTTTCTTGTGACCATACGATTGATGATCAGGAACTGAGGTGTTACTCGCCTCTTGTTACCCCATGTATACTACATGATGCACAACATGATTAAGCTGAGACTCCTAAGCCCGATCCCAAAAATAGTCACACGAGTGAAAAATTAGCTCAAAATGGGCCAAAAATGACACAGTATATGCCCACTTTACACAGTTCATTACATGATCAGAGAAAAAGTCATCAGTTTAACGAATACAACCATGAATATTATTTAATGAAAGCATCAGATGTGTTGCTGGTGGTGGATGATGACAAACAGGGTTTAATATAAATAAAGGAAATTAGGTTATTAAATGTGTCTGACAGTCCCAACACTGAGATATCAATGATGTATAGATGGAAAAAGACATTATTATGCAAATGTGTAATTAGTGTTGTGGGAGCTGTGAGGGCAGCTGGGTGATTGAGCCAATTCAGCATGGAGAAGCTCATTTAGTCTGCTGATCTTATCCCTCCACTTTGTCCTGCAGACACAGATGTCACAACTAAAATCTCAGATCTGGAGAGGAGGAGGGATGTCTCCTTTTCCTTCTCGTTCCTGTTTGAGGTTTGACACAATTAATTGTGTTGCAAAAGATGTGTTGTTATGTGTTTTTGAAATGTTGTCACAGGTAGGCACCTGCTGACTTAAGTAAGTCTTCATGTGTTTCTCATGTGACCAAGAAGGCCCCTGATAATGATGCCATGTGATCAGACCCAGTTCATCAGTTCTTGTGAGGATGGACACTTTTGCATTCAGCTGTTTGCATCCATCTGTTCAAAGACTGCGCAGTATACGCAATATTTGTGGTAGACGGTAGAAAATTTGGCCCACGGTAGAGATTTGCACCGTACTGTACAACCATCAATGATGTCATCGCACCTGCCTCAGAGTGAGAATGGCTGCAAGGACACTCGCCACACTTCTTTTCTTTTGTAACTCTCTGACTTGTGAGACATCCTGCTGTCTCCTCCACTCATTAAGTCACTGTCTGTCTGTTGTGCTGTGCAGGCTGTCTGACGGAGCAGCTGGACTGAACCATTTTAAGTAAATAGAGGAGGGGGAGGGCATTGAGAAATGTTTCCACAACAGTCGAACTGACAACTGGGGGCACACGCTAATACACACACACACACACACACACACACACACAGAAAGACAACCAGACATTATCATCAATTAATAAAAACCCGTGGATGCCCCGGACGTTTGGTCAGCCTATCATGTGTATTTTGCACAATACATTTTCTTGAAGAATATTCTTGACTTTTATTTTATTTAATAGTTTAAAAAACAGCTTCCTGCTTGAATGCTTTTACCATGTGCTATGGTAACCATTAAGAAAATGTTATGCTATAATTTCCATACCAAAGTATACTGTGATATATACCGTCTACCGTCTATGGTTCAAATTATACAGCGATATAAATTTTAGGCCATATCGCCCAGCCCTAGTCTGTTCATGGATATCTCTCACAATGCTGGAGCCAACAGTCTGGTATCGTTTGTGCTCATTTATGACACTGTGCTAAACGACCTGCCGTGGAAGATTCAAATGATTAACACCTGCTTGAGGAAAAGCCATTTATGGTAATGGGCGTGGCTCTATAAGCCAAATTTGGGCTTTGCTGTGTCTGGAAAACTGACATCAGTGGAAAGCTTTGGTGTCATTTTGAACTCCAAATCCTTCACACCATCCATTCAAAACTGAGCTTTTGGAGGATGGTCTAACTCTGGACAAAGAGAAAAAATATTGTTGGATTGTGCATTGAGCTAGGCTAGCTGTTTCCCTGCTTCCAGTCCTTAGTCTGACCTGGATTCTAGACTGTTTCTTCACAAAAACCAGCTAGCCACTGCTAAATATGGCACTTTCCCTCATGCTGTAATCTGTTCAAATGGGGCTCCACTTTGTCCCTATCAGCCACCATCACACATCGTGTGTGTGTTTGGTATCCAGTTCAGTGCCTGTGTTAACCACATTAGTGTCCTTTCTCTGTCTATCTCCTGCTGATTAACTGGCGTCACAAAGCTGCCAGACAACCTGACACACGCTCACACACGTGTCGTGTGTGGGGACATAAATTTGACTCATATCCAGGACATTTATCCAAACCATGACCATTACTTGGACAATCCTGACCCTAACCAAAATCTAACCCTACCCTAACCTTAAATCTTCACCCTAATGTAACAGTTTACATCATGGGGACATGCATTTTGTCCCCAGAAGGAAGGTGTGTCCCCACAATGTCATGTGTAAACAGATTTATGGTCCCATAATGCCTGTAATACGCAATCACACACACATACATGGTGCTTCAGGGATGTGGAGAAACAGTATACATCAAAGGAAGCAGATGCAGACGGCAGCAAACACTACACAACAGTCACATGGTTGTCATAAACGCTTTTCTAAATTACAGATGACCTTTGACCTGTACAGCCATGTGTAATGACCATCAGAGGAGATTTTTTTCTGTCACATCCTTCTTTTCTGTGATTTCTGATGTTTTTCTCATGCCCAGCCTGTACCCTCATTAAATGTAATCAGACAGAGGATGACATAACCAGCATGGACTCTGTAATTTCCAGCTTTTTATATTGTTAAGCGTTAACTAGGCTTTCGACCTGTTGGATTTGAATGTGATGATTAGCAAGCCTGACACTAACTGTTACATAAATTTCAGGCCCATCACTTGGTTCAAATCACAGGGTCAGATCTGACGTTCAGGGTCTTCAGAGGGAGGCAGATTGTTTACGAGAACATCTGCAAACTGGTTGTGTAACTGGTCCAGTCATCAGTCATTAATCATTAAATGTTCCAAAAATATCCACACGACAGTTAAGTCAGATAGACTGTGTTTTTTTTCTGTGGCTTTACAATGTGTTGTATCTAGAGCTGCAACTATCCATTATTTTAATAATCAAATCTGATGTTTAATTTCCATCCTCTTATTCAAAAACAGGATAATATATCAAATTAACAGTGCAAGAAATCACAGGTTGCTGCATGGACATCCCAGAGCTCTTAAAGTAATACATTATGAATAATTAAAATAAAACAAAAACTAAGTGTTGATACCAAATAGCTCATAAAATGAGTCCTTGAGGGAAGACCAGTGCAAACCGTTTTCAAGGTGCAGATCACTGTAGTGAAGCCGTCATCTTTAAACGTTGATAGAGCAGCGTTGTGGTAATTTAAAAAAATCCATACTGTCACAGGCTCTGCTCCATATGAGCCACTCTGCTCTTCTTCTGTGGTGTTTTACAGCATTGTGCATCTGTCTGCTCAACTCAGTGAGCTCTGTGATGTAGTGGTGACATACTAATCACCTGACACGACTCAATAATGAAATTCGTTGCCAACAAATTTAACTCTTTGAGTGCCAGCCGTTTTTTAAAATGGAAAGTGCCTTGTGCCAGTGTTTTTGCCCATTTTTCAGTCATATTTCTAGACCCACAGAATATTTTGTACTATGTCTCTGAAAACACTGAACAGCTCAAATGAAAGAAGAGACTCTCTATTTCATCATGAAAAAAAATGTTTGTTTTTACCTTGTTCCATTCTTGTTTTATCAGAGGTAGAATAGGGGCCACTTTCCCCAAAATCATCACTTTTTGTACGGAATCCGTACAATCCTGGTTTGATTGCTGTGGCGCATGTTAACTCTTTATGTCCCAACTACAAATCACAGAAGCCCCAACATAACTCACAGGCTGCAGGAGGCCGTGATCAGCGAAAAAACACTTTGACGTCGTATTACATCAATGGCACTCAAAGAGTTAATAATCAATTTTATTGATTTGTTGTCGCAGCCCTAGTTGTATCACAGTTAAAATAACATCAGATGGAGATTGTGCTGCGAAATGTCATACTGTGATATTTTATTTTAGAAATCCTGACATTTTGGCAAGTATGCAACATGGTGTGACCCATTTACATGATCCATTTAATGCACTTTGTTGGTGCTTCGTCATCTGCAGGTGTCTGTGTTGTATCCAGAGAGGAATAACTTAATAAAAACAGTTATTAAGTTATGAGTGAGCTAAGACCTTTTGTAACGAAAGCACACATGAATTCTATTTCTGGATCGTGAACTAGACTAAGGTTTGTCTTGTTGAGCTCTCACTAACACTGTACCATCACCAGTACAGATCATTCAGTGTTCTAATTGATCAGGGATCAGACAAATGGATTTTGACTCATTAAAAACTGCACATTTTAGTGTAATTTCAGCAGCAAGAGACCCTATGATTGGATATATCATATCATATATCATAGATGTCTTGCTGACCTAATTACACATGGAAGAAGTAAAGATGAATGTTGATAATGTGTCAAAGGCTCGTCTTCTTGGAATCATTTACATTTAGTTTTTCAATATTGAATTGCTATGATCCACTGAAGACCCATGAAGTCTGTGTGATCATTGGATGAGAGGTGACTCTCTTTTTTGCTCTTTGGATCAACTTTGACCTGAGTGACTGTAAATCTTTACAGACCTCATCATGCATTGATTTTACTCTTAAATGATGGAGACACTTTGATGTGAGCTTGGTCCTTCCAGTTGAGCTGTTAACAGTCCTCTTTTCAAATGCCATTAAAATGCAATCAGAGATGTTTCAGAGACCACCAGCAGATGGCTATTAAAATCAGCAGTGGTTAGTCTCAGTAGTGAGCAATTTATAGCAAGAAATTGTTATGATAATGTTCTCTGTATGATACTTACTGTATGTTCACATTAAAACCACTTTTCCATATAGGGTGAATGTACGGGTGTACGGCCTTTTCCAAGATTAAAAATCTCAGGGGAAAGTTAGAGAAGCAAGAAATTAATGGAAACATGAATAATCTAAAGTGATTCACACAGGGAAAGAGTGAATGTGAAAGTGAATTATAAGGTGATTTAGTTTCTTTCTCACTGTTACTTTCTTCTTCCAGATGAACATCATAGCTGGAGGTTTTTACGACGGTTTGATGCTCTACACTCACGCTCTGAATGAGACCATGACCCTGAACGCCGGCCGGCCTCCAGGAAAAGTCGTCACCAAGAGGATGTGGAATCGAACCTTCCATGGTCAGTGCGTTTCTTAGCATTGTGTGATTTCATGTCTTTGTGCAATTTTGAACACAGAAAATTCATGTTATTGTATTGTCCTTGAAATGCATGTTTTTATGTCTGGGGTAATACGTCAGTTACTGAGAAGGAGAACTTCTCTGAGAGTTCCCTGATGTTGCTGATGTGT
This sequence comes from Synanceia verrucosa, assembly GCA_029721515.1. Taxonomy (NCBI): domain Eukaryota; kingdom Metazoa; phylum Chordata; class Actinopteri; order Perciformes; family Synanceiidae; genus Synanceia; species Synanceia verrucosa. The sequence continues at coordinate 6,126,097 of CM056557.1, read as the reverse complement.
CAAAAATATAACCTCGCCAAGCTGTCGCACCAGAAAGTAGCACGCCGAAATTTATCCAGAACTCCTTTTACATGTACAGCACTGGACATGTTAGAGGTTGCTCATCAGACAATAATTCAGTTTTACTCCTGAGGGAGAAACACTGCAAAATTATCAAGGATAAAGTATCAGGTCTTTAAACATAATTTTAATAGGATTTAGTTAGTCATCATTTGTTCTATACACAACAATCCTAGTGGAACAGTCGCTGGCAATGAAACTGTTTTCATCGCTCAAAAAACATTCATTGATTATTTATAAAAAGAAAATAAAAACGACATAAATTACAGACATGAAATAGAGCTTAAGTTAAAATAAAACTGTACAATAAAAACTACCTGACTACTCTAGAAAATTAAATATATTATAACATACACTGGGTGGTTGTATTTTCATTCGTGGGTCCTCTCCAGGAACACCATGTTGTACCAACATATATCTACTGTATCCCAGAATGGACAAACCATACCTGGTTAACTTTGAGTTTTGATTTGTAAATAGCAGCACGGTGGTGTAGTGGTTAGCGCTGTCGTCTCACAGAAGGTACCAGGTTTGATACCCGGCCCGGGTCCTTTCTGTGTGGAGTTTGCATGTTCTCACCGTGTCTGTGTGGGTTCTCTCTGGGTACTCCGGCTTCCTCCCACCATCCAAAAACATACATGGGGATTAGGTTAATTGGCTAATTTAAATTGACTGTAGGTGTGAATGTGAGTGTGAGTGGTTGTCTGTCTCTATGTGTCCTGTGATGAACTGGAGACTTGTCCAGGGTGTACCCTGCCTTTCACCCTAAGACAGCTGGGATAGACTCCAGCCCCCCCATGACACTATGAGAATAAGTGGTAGAAAATGGATGGATGGATGAAATACACTGATCAGGCAACAGAGATAACACTGATCATCTCTTCATCATGATCTGTGGTTGACTAGTGTGTAGCAGTGATGAAAATAGCTTTAAAAGCTTTAAAACATACAGAAATGTGGCACATAGTTGTCTCCTTTCACTGTGTAACAGCAGGTATTTCCATTGGCTGTGAAATACCTGCTTCTACTTTGTGTTGAACCAGTGGAGCACAGTGATCTGTTCTGATGCAGTGAGAGGTCTCATTTTGGTTCATTCACACGCCAAGTTAAATTCAAGCTTTAAACATGATAAAAGGAGCCTCTCTGAAGAGTGTCAATCCAAAATGAATTATCGACCACCTGAGAATGAAATGACCTCCCCCAGCTGTTGAGGGGATATGGTTGACAAGGTGGTGGCTGACAAGGGAAAAACACACCACTGTTATGTTGAGCAGCAGAAACATCTTCATTTAGTTATTTAGTTTGGTTAACAAATTGGTTTTATGGTGATAAAAGCTTCACAGGGCTGTGGGAGAATTTAACATTCGTAAACACTTCACTGTAGATAAAAGCTGCTGGTGATGTGTTTTTGCCTCCGTGCCGCCAACATCATGTTTCTGGATTGCCCTTTCCATCCGGTTTGATATTCCAGGAATGCCTGGAGGGAATTTCTTCAGAGCTTCACCTTGAACTTGAGGAGGAACAGATTTTAGTGGTCAAAAGTTAAGATCACCAGTACCTCACAAAACACACTTTTGGTCATAACTTAAGAATTCAGTTCCTAATTAAGACAATTTCACACAAATGTCTAACAGGAAAATATGAAGTTTAACATTTTGGACAGGCATTTTTACAGAATGTAAACTGCAATTTAACTGGTTGACAGAAGCATAAAGTGGTAACTCTAGTCTTCAGACTGATCCCAGACCACCCATCCACTCTGTCAACAGGCCCGTCAGCAGAGGGAAGAGGTTTGGGCATGTGAGGGAGTGGATTGTATAATGCTTTAAAAAAAAAAGATCATAAGAATCATTCAATACATCTTTTTACTTCTACGACCTGGGTCAGTATTTAATGAGCATCATTTTTAATTCTGAAATCTGAGTTGTTGCGCCTAACTGTGTTGAGATCTGTGATAAACCTGGACCTTGACCCTCAGGCCTGCCTCTCCCTCTCTCTTGTTTGGCTTCTGTTGGTCTCATTGTGTTGTATTTCCCTCTTTAGAGAACTAATCTTAAAGCTCATATCTGTAATGCTGCACCCCCAAATGCCAGTTTTCCATGCAACCTCTCAAGAATGTACAGTATGTTCTGCTCTGATATGAGCTTGGCAGGAAATAAAAAACTCATTCGTCTGCTGCTGTTGAACAGAGAAAGTTTGACGTTTACCTTTAGGGACCTAAATTCACCAAGCGCTCCAACATTATAATGGTATTAAACATCAAACAAACATCTTTTTTCTGAGGATAAATAAAAAGTAATATAATGAATGTGTTTGCCCTCTGCAGCTCATGTTGCCACAGTGCTGATGAGGTTGATCCAGCCTTGCAAAGTGAAGCAAGGTGGTTTCGTGACAAAAAACAACTTTTTTTTCATGTTTTCATGTTTTTTTCTCAGAAATTCTGAATATTTCAGAGAAGACCACACAGTTCCTTTCAGACACATTGGGCCGGCATGTATACAAACATTGCACACATAAAAAATGTACAAACTGGTTGTTCCTTTCAAAGGTGCTAAATAGCGTGTCAGCATCCAGTTCATACGTTTGCCGCAATTAGTATGTAATATGGGGCATTTGCACGCAACTGTGTGTGTGCTGGCAGGAGAAAAATTTGCAAAGTGATTTATCAAACCTGAAATCAGTTTTGCTTCAAGAAACTGTGTATATATTTAACATGTCTCAAAGGGAGGTGCAAACCATTTGTATGCATAATTTGCCACACATGGCTGTGGTTATTGTCACAAGACTCAACATCAAAATGATGAAATAAGACACAGAGAAGGACATTTTCACCATGGTGTGAACATTTTTGAATGAATGAGGAAACACTCATGAAAACATATGGCCTATCCAGAGTGGATCTGGAGCCACTAGAAGGAGTCAGTCACGACCTGCAGTGACTAAACTCCTGACAAGTTTACATTTTTATCATCTGGGTCATTCCAGCGTACGGTATCTATTACAGCTGGGATCTTTTTTCACCTGTGCTGTCTGAAGTCCTAAATGCCATGTCTGCTGGATGCCAGGTTTATTAGGTTTCCACTCACTCTGGACTCCTTGAATGAGACCAAACAGCTTCTTTGCTGTATTTAAGTGTTTATTGGATTCATCTACCAACACCTCTAACTCAATAAGGTCCAATTTCATTTTGCGCTTTCGTCTCTCCAGACTCACCATGCTGCAAACCATGAAACAGGTAACCCTAAATTTAATAATGCGTGCTGTTGTCCTTTATGCAATCACTCATATTAAAAAAAAACTCAAATGAACAACCCCACACGCAAATTCTTCCATGTAAACTGGGATCTCAGTAGATCCAGCCCCTCATGTATTAGCAAACATCCATGTAATTATGTTTTTTACGTTTCACTGCAATGCAAGGCATGCTGGGAATAAGTTGACATTGGGAGTGTGAATAAGCTGACATTCTTTCTAAATAACAAAGTAATGAAAATAATAACAACTAATCTATAATTACACCAAGTTTATAATGAAAACTTTAATTCAAAACTTTATTGTGATATTTTACGGAACAACAGATAAACTAAACTGAAAGATGAAAAGTCATCAGAACAGAAGTGGCTTGATTTGTAGGTACAGTTATAATATCATGCACCTCACTTACCATGCAGAGGTCTGTGTTTTGTTAGAGTTTTGCAGAGATCCATGCATCATTTATATATTCAAAAGTCATCCGTTTATCTAACAGCGCTGCCCTCTGACCTCCATCTAAAGCGTGCCACTGTCAGAGGAAATGGTGACGTGGTGGAGAAGAAAGGGGAGCTGGATGAAGACATCATACATCACTGTTTAAAGACAAACCAGATGATGTCAGCAGTGAATCTGCCACACATTGAAAAGCCACCATATTACAGCATCGCTCCATTCTTATCCACTCTATTTTTGCTATTTGAAAAATAACTCACTTCAGTTTGTTGGTCTTTTATTGCACAATCTCAGTACCAGTTTGCTCTTTCACAATATAAGCCCTAAATAAGGCCCGAAAGAGGAGGAGGAGGAGGAGTGATACAGTATCATGCAACATGACCCTTCATCATCTCACTGTTTCAACCATCTGCTGTCAGGCTACTATGACCTTTGACCCCTCACTTCCCCACCAATCATTCAATATAAAATGTTGACATAACACGAACATGAAGTTGCTCTGGACTAAAGTGGTTAAAAAACTGTTTCTTTGTAATTTAAATATCCTTATGCATATATTTTTAATGGACAGTTTTTATGGAAAGGAGTTCAGTTCTGTCTCTGTCCTTCTATTCCTGTTCTCATGGATCAAATTCAGCTGAAACTTCAGGGAATGTTGAATCCAATAATTAATTCTTTGAGTGCCATTGATGTATTTCACAGTCAAAATGTTTTTTCGTTATACACCACGGATATCAAAGCAGGAAGTGGAGACGATCGAGATTAGAGAGCAAAATGGACAGATTCTGGACAAAAAGTGGCAATTTTGGTGAAAGTGTCCTCTGTGTCTGATAAAACAAGAATGGAACAAGGTAAAAACAAACATTTTTTTCATGATGAAATAGAGAGTCTCTTCTTTCAGTTAAACTATTCGGTGTTTTCAGGTCTTGAAATATGACTGAAAATGGGCAAAAAATTTGCGATTTGCGCGACAGCAACTCTACTTGGACAAACTGCCTGAAGTGCGTTGCCAGAGATATGCTAATAGACAGCCCTAATACACTGTGTATGAATTTTTTGACTGTAGTTCTGCTTCATGACCATCACAGCTGTGGAAATGCATTTCAGGCAGTTTGTCCATGTGGAGTTACTGTCGTGCAAAATACCACGTTAACACAGATTAATCATGTTAACGTGCTAATTTAGACAGCCCTACAATATTTACATACATTTGTATAAAGTAAGTACATTGGTCTACTCCCAGAGCTGTAAAACCTCAGAAGAGAGATCTGGTCATTTGCTTCTTTTGGGCTCTTGTGGACGAGCAGATGTTTCCCCTCAGCTTCTCCTCAGGATCCTGGAGAGGAAACAGGAAGAGAAAGAAAGAAAGGAAGAAAATGGCAGCACTCAGCCTCCTCCTCGTTCACTCCTTTATGACAACTGAAAGCATGAAAGCACAGATCATGTTCATCTCTCTGCCTCTGGTTTCCTTGGAAGCACACTTCCGTTCTTTGCAGGAGGAGATGTCACAGGAATTGTTTCCACTTTATCCTGATGCTGCGCTCTGTTCAGGAGTCCATTAATAAGACGCAGGTGGGAGTGCATGTGGTTCTGTTTGAGAGCAGAAAACTCTTCCTATTTACATTGTCTGAGGTTGGGTTGTCATGGATTTTGTAAAGGTGTGTCAGACAGTCCAACCAGAGAGCAAGACATGCTGCACTGATTTTGGATGTAAACTCACAGTTGTTATGGTGGATATGAAGGGAGGTTTCTGTGCGTCAGAGGTGAGTTCAGCTTGCACATGATGAATGACGTCAAACTCTACCAACTTTCTCTGTTGTAATAACTCCAAAACACACAAATCACACATGGAAATCACACACACACACACACACACAGACACACACACAAATTCACACTTTCTCCATCCTCAGTCAGTTCAGTCTCACTCACCTGCCCACACCCTTATGATCTCAGCCATCGACGCGCTGTCCAAGGAGAGTAATGGCAGCTTTGATTGATCTGTTCCTGGAGCTCTCGGTGCAGGGTGTGCTGTTTGCTTGGCTGCAGGCCTCAGAGCCGAGCTGGTGATTTATTTTGAAGGGTCTCTGAGGAGTCCAGTACTGGGGACTTTGAGCTCCTGCATGGGAAAACAGCCCTACCTGAGCTGCATGAAGGTGCTGAACCTGCGCTCCCTCACCGGAGTCAGGGAGTCCAGGTGGACTGAGGCTTTTGGCTCAGGCTTTTCCCCTAATGGCAGCTGGAGGGTCCTGTATAAGCCTCCTGTGGAGAAGCGTGTGGCTGATCTCCAGTGGAGGATTATACATGGAGTAATAGCTACGAACAGATACAGAGCTCACCTTGATCCAAGCACTGGGGTGGGATGTCCTTTTTGCTCACAGACAGAGACCACAGAGCACCTGGTGCTGTCCTGTCCCAGACTGGCTAGGCTTTTCAGAACACTGCAGGAGTGGGTGGGGGGTTTGGGAGAGGGTTTCTCTTATCCCTTCTTTGTCTTTGGTCCCAAATACACTCCCAAGAAAAAGAAAACTCTGGTGCTGATCAACTTCATCTTTGCAAGTGCAAAACTGGCAATCTGGAAAAGTCGGAAAAACAAAGTGCTGGGGGTGGGCTGGACTGACCCGGTTCCTTGTCTGAAGGGTTTGGTAGCAGCTCGACTCAGAGTTGAATACACCTTTTATAAACTGACTTGCAGTTTGGAGGAATTCAGGGATGTGTGGGCTGTCAGGCAGGTCCTGTGTTCACTGGGGGAGGATGGCTCCTTGGTGCTGAATTTGTGAATGACTGCTTGTGTGTGTGTGCAAGTATGTTGTAATTTAATTGTTTTATCAATTAATATGTAAGATGTCTTAAAGTATTGTCAGAATGTCTCATAAATAAAGTTTGTTAAAAGTCAAAGTCTATCTTTCTATCATCTGTCTATCTATCTATAGATCTATCTATCATCTGTCTATCTATCTATCTATCTATCTATCTATCTGTCTATATAATGTATATCTATCTATTTTCTATCTGTCGATATAATGTATCTCTATCTATCTATTTATCTATCTGTCTATATAATGTATATCTATCTATTTTCTATCTGTCGATATAATGTATCTCTATCTATCTATTTATCTATCTGTCTATATAATGTATATCTATCTATCTGTCTATATACTGTATATCTATATATCTATCTATCTGTCTATTTAATTATCTGTCTATATACTGTATATCTATCTATCTGTCTATTTAATTATCTGTCTATATACTGTATATCTATCTATCTATCTGTCTATTTAATTATCTGTCTATATACTGTATCTATCTGTCTCTCTATCTATCCTTCATACATGGAGGTGACTTAAATAGAGCTCCAGTAGACTCAATGGATAACCTTGTGGAGAATGTGGAAATATTACATCCATTATATCACATTAATAGATGAGACTCATCTCATCTATTAATGTGAGGGAGGTAACAATTTCCTCGTCACTTTTCATCTGCAGAGTATTTTTAGTCTCTTCAGTCCAGTAATTTTTTCTCCAAGACTGTCTTGATTGCATTTTGTTGTATTTTGCTTTTATCGATACACATCCACCTCAGCCAAAGGCATTTCCACTTTTTCCATTAGATTTTTGCATGATGTGTCCCGTCAGTCTGAAGCTTCACACTTCATGAAAACACAGCAGGGTCAGATGTGTGTACGTAGCTTATTTGTGCTGCTCTCCACATCTTTGTTTTTCCTCCATGAGTGTCTCTGCTGTCACCACTCGCTGTGACCCCCAGGTTAAAGAAACCACAGTCAACACAAACTGTGGAGAGGTGGAGGGAAACACTTCAGTTTGTTCAGTGAATTCCTTCTTGCAGCTTTAATAAACACAGAGAGCCATAATTTCAGAGTAATTACCTGGGAAAAAAATACTAACCAGAATGAAATTGCAGACAATTAAACATACCTAAATACAAATACGAAAGTGTGAAATTAGTCTATATATATATATATATATATATACGTATATATATATATATATTTATACGTATTTATATATATATACGTATATATATATATATATATACGTATATATATATATATATATATATATATATATATATATATATATATATATATATATATGCCATTAAAAACGCAACATTGTGTTTTTTTCAATATTAATTTGAATTTTCAGAATTTATTGGGCGACTTCACTTGGTATGATACTGAACATGAATGAACAAAAGCAACAATAGAAAAATAAATCATCCCAAAGGTGTTCAATCGGATTCATATCTGGGGAATAAAGCGGCCAGTCACATTATGTCTGTGCATAACGTGCCTGCAGGCGTGAGATAGTGCATCTGTGGACGCCAAAATGCCTGGCTACCCTCACTTCGGTCATTCCGGATCTCAGCATACCAATGGCCTGCTCCCTCATGTTTGCTGCTAAGCGTGGCATGGTGACCGTCTGTGACAGCTTGCATTTTTCCTCCAGGTTTTTAAAGCCTTGACCAGTTGAGCTCAAATCACCAAAAGAACTCATTGAAAGCTTTCAAACAATGTCCTAACGAATCACACATGCAAAAACAGGGATTGGTACCGTCTGCCACCTTAATTTATAGTTTGAGCTGAAAAATATGGCTCCATAGTTTCAATAGCCAGGAGTGGTAGGAAACAAAACATTTTTTGTATACAAAGTAGTTATATCCAATTTTATTTTACATTGACTTTGTTGCGTTTTTAATGCCTTGTAGTATGTATACATACATACATACATTTGAGTGCATGTATATATATATATATATATATATATATATATATATATATATATATATATATATATATATGTATACATATATATATATATATATATATATGTATATATATATATATATATATATTAACAAATTAACAAAAGAGAATACACTCTTTCATTTTCCATCTCTTGTCATTCATTGTTTCTTTTGTCTCCTCTCTTCCATCTCTCCTCCTCTTGTTATTGATCTCTCTCCTCGTCTCATTGTCAGGAGCCCCTGCAAAACGACAAAGGAGACCCCCAAAAATAGCCCTGAAATGTAATCGTGTGAAACCAGAGCCTCCCAGCCGGAGCTCTGGTCCCTGTTCCTCCTCCACCCTGCTGCCCTCTGTGCTCCTATCTCTGCCCGTCTGCCCATCTCTCTTTTCTCCACCCTGGACATCCATCACTGCATGGCCTTTACACAGCATCTGTTGGCATCACGGCAGCACCACCATGTCTTTATAGCTCTGTACTGGGATGATAATTACAGACATGTTCATCTCACAGATGAGAAGTTTAAAAAAAAATCTTGCATGGTTCCAGGTATTTATTATTTCTTTATCAACAAATCTCTCAATCATATTTTCCATTAACAGATTAGTTACAACACCATAGAAACCAACTGTCAGACAAAAAAAACACATTGGGTCTGTTGGACCAACACATTGAAATATCGCAACAACTTCTGAATGGACAGCCAGTGAAATTTGGTTCAGATATTGATGTTTAACAGAGGATGAGTCATCTATCTATCCTGTGTGCACCATTTGAGTCTCAGACAAATTGCTTATATCGATACACATCCCCCTCAGCCAAAGGCATTTCCACTTTTTGCAAGTCAACTTTCTTTTGTATGTAACAACTAAAGTCCTTTGTTTGTCCTTTCCATCCTTCTGAGAATGATCTTTCAGTTCTCTGTCAGACACATTTTCCAGATGTGTTCCTTCACCTTATCACTCTGTCTCATGTGGGTATCCTCTCTCTCCAGTTTTAGCTCACACTAAAAAACACAAACCACTTTCAGCTGCTCGCCGAGATGAGCTTCAGCTTCAGAAATGATTTTCTCGTTTACCTGACATGAAAAGAGGAGCTGACAGAGAGCAGACGAGCTGTCAGACTGTCATTTATTCCTTGCGCTTTATGTCCCCTCCTGGCTGCCGTAGATTAATATGTGTATTCATGCTGCTTGTGATGAAAGAGCCTGAATGTTGTAATGAGATTTGTCAGCCTTTTCTAATCTTTGATTTATAAGCAGGATAAACCTTGGATGAAGTCATCCTGGTTACTAAGCAACAGGTTTAGGCTTTCAGGTCGAGAACAGGCTCCTACAAACAGACCTGTTTCAAAGTCAATTCTATTAACACCTGCAGCAGGGATTTCTGCTCTGTCAGGAGGCTTTCTGGGACTCTGGTTCACAATAAAATTAGATAAAGTATGAATACATCTCCATGGAGTTTTATAGCAAAGGTGCTGGAGACAGTTAATACTAATTGATTAATTGCACCGTATAATAAGCCTTCATCCTGATTTTATAACATAACATAGTGTCCATCTGTAGTTCAATGCACTTTTGATATTCATAATCAGTCATAATTATCTGTCTATATATACATTTTACACTTTTTATATTGCTTTTCTTGTTTCTACTTTATACCTTCTACAATCCCCGACTAAAAGTTGTAGGACTGACAAGTAACAACTTAACTTGTAGTTGATCAATTGGAATCAGAAATGGCTTATATAAAAGGCAAAGCCCTCTAGATATTATACTGTATATACTATATATACATATATACTTATTATACCAAAAATAAAGTTTTGTATCATTCATTGAATTTTATCATTTAAAGAAAGGTCACTTTTCTTGGACAAAAGTCTTGTCGCATCACCCAAAAATGTAGAAATTATACATATACTTTATTTTGAATACACAAACATGCTACAATAACATCAGAACATAAAGTCATGGTGTCTTGCAAAAAAATGATATCGTGTTTGACTCCCATGAGCTTGGAGGACTGCATCCATACATCTCAGCAATGACTCAAATAACTTAGTGATGAAATCATCTGAAATGGCAAAGAAAGCAGTCTTGCAGGACTCCCAGAATTCATCAAGATTCTTCTGTTTCATCTTCCAAGCCTCCTCCTTTATCTTACCCAGACATGATCAATAACATTCATGTCTGGTGACTGGGCTGGCTAATCCTGGAGCACCTTGACCTTCTTTGCTTTCAGGAACTTCAATGTGGAGGCTGAAGTATGAGAAGGAGCGCCATCCTGCTGCAGAATTTGACCTCTCTTGTGGTTTGGAATGTAATGGGCAAGAATTTCTTGATACTTCAGGCTGTTGATATTGCCATCCACTCTGCAGATCTCTTGCACACACCCCCGTACTGGATATAGCCCCAAACTTGACTGTTTTCTGGGTGAATCTTGGGTCCATGCAGGTTCCAGCAGGTCTTTTGCAGCATTTGCATCAATTAGGATGCAGTTCAATGGGTGATTCATCAGAAAAATCAACCTTATGCCACTTTTCCACTGTCCAGTCTTTCTGTAAGCTCTTGGTCTTGGTAAATGCAACACAATTTCTTTTGTTGTCTTCTGTTTAATACTGGTTTTTGAGCACTAATTCAGCCATGGAGACCATTGCGTGAGAGAGTTTGACAAACTCTTGTTATAGATACAGGGATTTCTGGTGACCAATTCACATGTAGCTGTGCTGCAGTTGAAAATGGACTGGCCCTGGACTGTTGAAGCAACAAACGATCCTCTCAGTTGTCTTACAGGGTCTGCCTGACCTCGGTTTGTCATTAAAGTCACCAGTTTATTCAAAATTTTTTTCTTATCCTCTCCACTTGACATTTGGTTATGTGAAAGATGTCTGCCACCTCAGCAGCAGCCTCAGTCTTCAGACTCTTGACGATCAGCACTTTGGTCTGTGGTTCAATCTTTGGCATGTTGTCAGAGATCAGGTTATACTTCACATGAAGGTCTGGTGTGCTTGGGTTCTGTAACTGGTTGAATCATTTAAAGACAGGACAAGACTTTTGTCCTTGCAAAAACAGATGTTATGGGCTTTACCGAGCTGTGAACATCAGGACGCTTATTGACAGTGTTATTTTACACCCAGTTATCAATGTGAAAGCCCTTGACATTAAAATGAACCATTTATTGTAACAATTGATTTATTAGAAATAAAGTTAGATGCCATTTTCAGTTTTATGTCCTTATGTGACAAGACTTTTGTCAGGGACTGTATTTTATATTGTAAATAATAGCACTTCTGTGTTTTTATATTGCTTTTTAATATTGAGTTTCGATTTCTTGCAGTTGCTGCAACATAATTTCCCAGATTGGGATCAATAAAGTAATTCTCTTCTCTTCTAATTGCAGCAATGTAAACACATAATGCAGAAGGTTTAATCATGCTAAACAAATATAGACATTTGGAATTGGACACAAAATGGCGTGATGTTTTACATTCGTTTGTAGAAAAAAGGGGTTGAGAGTCACAAAATTTAATTTATTGGGAGCATAGGTTATATAGACATAGATGGACACACCTTCACTTCCACCCACTGTGCAAAAGTGAAGCTAAAATATCCTGGATACCAAGGCTACACCCAGAGGTCAGCGGCTACATCAAGCGGTTAATAGGCACTGTGGTGTCCGTGTATGTTTGCCTATTTTTGTGTAATGTTTTCTGGCAGAATGGCGTGTTGTGGGGCGGCACTGTGGTGTAGTGGTTAGCGCTGTCGCCTCACAGCAAGAAGGTACCCGATTCCTGGCCCCGGGCCTTTCTGTGTGGAGTTTGCATGTTCTCCCCGTGTCTGCATGGGTTCTCTCCGGGTACTCCGGCTTCCTCCCACCATCCAAAAACATGCATGGGGATTAGGTAGACTGGCTAATTTAAATTGACCGTAGGTGTGAATGTGAGTGTGAGTGGTTGTCTGTCTCTGTGTGTCCTGTGATGAACTTGTCCAGGGTGTACCCTGTCTTTCACGGTGGGGATATGCTCCAGCCCCCTGTGACCCTATGTGAGGATAAGCAGTAGAAGATGGATGGATGGCGTGTTGTGTTGTTGATTGTACTAACCAACTGTCAAAGATGCTGTGTTGATTTTTTTTTCGGGGAGTAAATTTACACACTAGACATTATGTCTAGTACTATTCCCTTAGATTTTGTGAAATAGAGTTTACCTAGATGTTGGCACTTATTGGCATGTGTCGGCATATTTTGCCGCTGGCTTATAATGACTTTATTGCCGACTTATGATCCCTGCTGATACAGATAGATGACCAGAGTATGTTGAGTCTGTTTAGTGGGGAATACAACCTTATTCCCTATCACTGTCCATTGCATGGACAGAGATGCTCCGTCAGAAAGCGGCTGCTGTGATGGATAACGTTAGTGGATGGAGGCAGTGTTGAAACACAGTAACTAACATGTTAAACGATTGTTTCACAGTTAAATAGTACAAATGAATTTTCCCTCCACAACTCCACCAAACCCTGCAGCTCCATCTAAAACCTCTCAATCTGAAAAGGTGATTTTTAAAACACAGCAGCAGCATTATGATCTGTTTTTACTGCCGGTAGCTGCTTGTTAGCCTAGCCTAGCTGATTAGCCTTAGGCTAGCTCAGTTCAGCGTGGTTAATAATAAAGTACATGCCCACTAAAATCCAAGATGGCGCAGTTCAAATGCCCATGATAGGAGTATAAAAGGACTCCCCCAAACCAACCCAGACGTCACGGGTGCTACGTCCATTCTTTTTGCAGTCTGTGATCCTAAGTGATTATTGAGAGGGATTATGTTTTTTATTCGTCTCTACATTGTTTTTTTTTCTAAATTCAGATTATCCCTTCCATGGCCCCAGAGAGTGGAAAATAATAATAATACAAATAATATGAAAGAAGAGAGAGTCAAAGAGAAGGAAAAGGCATGAATGAGAGCGATAGATATGGTGGTGGAGTAATATGATTTAATCAGAGATAATATCCATGACAAACAGGACATAAGAGGAAGAAGGCAGGCTGAATGTGCAGACCATGAATAGGAATGAGAGGGAGATCAGATTACAGCTTGCTCTCACTGCTGTTTCCGTTCCATTTACTAATGGACAGCTACTTCTTACCGGGCTTGATGGATTGTGATTATTCCAGCAGCTCTGTGCTTGTATTCACCTGGTTCAGCGCTGCACTGATTTTGATGCACCAGCCAACAGAGACAAATCATTCATGCATTCATCATTCGTTCACATCCTAAAACAACCTTCCAATCGGATTTAACTCAGAGCGTCTACTGCACATGTGAGTTATGATTGTTGTCTCTCAGAAACAAAGGAGGAAGTGTCATTGAGGTCCTTTAGCCTCTTCACACTGGGCTGGCTAAACTACAACCTGCGGCCCAGCTGTGGCCCAATGCCCCTTTTTAAATGGCCCATTTATACAGCATGTGTTATAACAAACTACAGTATGGCTTGAGCATATTTCTAATAAATGACACTGAATGTACATTGATCATTTTTGTAGAACACTTTAAATGTTGCCTAATTTAATGGAAATCATCTCGGCATTAAGCTCTTAACTAATATTTTATTATTAATTTCTTACATCTTATTTTTGGACATCTTCAAGACAGCATGATGTTCAATTAGTAAATTATAGTTCCATTTAGAGTCAAACAGACCATAAGGCAGGGGATGATTTAGGGTGAGCGACAGGTCGCTGCCACGTTGTTGTCCACTCTGGGGTTGTCTGTGTTTTCTTCCTTGAACTTTAACTCTTTCACGGTGTGTTTTCAATTCATTAAGGTTAATTATATTATTTTTGGGTGCTTAAAAATAGTTCCACCAACTTGTGTCCTATGAAAATGATCTTAGGTCTTCCCAGGAAGACATTTAGTTAGGGTTAGGAAAGGTTTGCGGTTGAAGTTGACTTGGTCTAAAACATTCAAAAATACCAGTATGACCCTTTAAGTAGACAATTATTAACAATCCACACCTACAAAGCCAGCTGAAACTAGTGCAGAATTGCTTGAACTATATATATGTATATATACTCACAACTCATATGTGACAAATGATTCAAATCGCTAGCAACTCATGTAACCAACAATATTAATGACTTGCATGACAAAATCAAATCCCACAGCCAATGTTGGCTTTTAGTTTCACAGCTTGGCACTAACGGCACTCTCCTGAGTGTTTGTTCAACACTTCCATCCTACCTCAAGCAGAGTGTCCTGCACTTTCCTCCACATCAGTTGCTGTCAGTCTAATAGTGGTTGAGTTCATGTCGGAGTTATTTGAAAGCCTGCAGGTGTGTCCTGCAGACATTAAAGGGTGCCTTGGTATGATACTGTCTTGTCCTGCCAAAAACTATGAGAACATGTTTCAGCAGTGATTTGTAGTGGATGTCAAATCAGAAAAGAATTTGGAGGACTTGCCGCAGTGTTTTCTGATTTGTCACAGCAGGTGCAGAAATCGCTGTCAGCATAAATCAACTACATTGCCTGTTATTTATTTACATATCAATTTATATATCCTTCAAAATGCGTCAGCACTCGACCGCTGTTCTGCTCTGAGGTCTTGTGATTGTAATGAACCTCAATTAGGCAGCCCATCATCACGTCTTTGTGGATTGTTCCACCTGCGCAGCCTGAAGCCAATTTTCATCAGTTAGTTACGTCCGTGCGGCTGCCTCGTTTGTTCTGAGATCCAGCTGCATGTGATTTTACTGCTGCTCCCATCCACTGACTGACAGGAGGCTCAGTTCTGTTCATTTAACTGTGGTTAGTTGTGGTAATTCAAGATAGATAGATAGATAGATACTTTATTCATCTCACAGGAGGCTGTTTTCAGACACATTTCTTTAGAGAATGTTGAGTATTAGGGTTCTTTCACTAATTAACTAACCTGCTAAGTAAAAATATCTGGTGTATTAGCCTCGTTAGTGTGGTTTGTTTTGGCTTGTGTGAAATCTGTTAAATCAACCCAAACGCGGGGGGGCTGGAGTCTATCCCAGCTGTCTTAGGGTGAAAGACAGGGTACACCCTGGACAAGTCTCCAGTTCATCACAGGACACATAGGCCGTCCTCACACGAGGACGGCCCCGTATTGTCTTGGCGTCGGCACCAAAACATGTATCGCTGTTTACACATCGTATTGTACCTCGGCTAGAGTATTTACGTTGCCCGTCTGGTTCTGCTCCGAGGTGGATTCCATGACAAGTTGTGCACGCGTAACATGTTGCGTCTCTGAATGAGCACTAGTTGTTGTAGTTGTTGCCGTAGCCTGTGTTGTTGCTGCTGTTGTTGTTGGTGTAAAAGCTGTAGGATCAGTAGTTGCTGGAACAAAAAGAAAATTAGCTCGGGTACCGCCATTGTTGTTGTGTCTGTGACTATGTAGGTTGGGGGCGGGGAGGAGGAGGGGTGCCATGACGTCACTGTCTTTTGCGGACTCATCTATTTACACCAACTACGGCATGAAGACGAATACCCAGATATCCACCTGCAGACCCGTTTTCAAAAAAGATGCGGAGTCATGGACAAATACGCGTCTCCGTGTGTCAAGATCACCGGATCGATAGTTTATTTTACCAGTGTCTTACAAATTCGTTCTCGTGTAAAGACCACCTTAGAGACAGACAACCACTCACACTCACATTCACACCTACGGTCAATTTAAATTAAACAATTAACCTAATCCCCATGCTGCGGCGTGTAGGGAATAAGGGGACCCAGGAGCGGATTAGGTGCAGGGAACAAGCAGAGTTTTATTTACAATGAGTGAGAGACAAAGGTATCCAAGGGGCCAGGAAAAAACGCTGGGAAGTGCTGAGCTGTGAGGGGGACGGGAGGCACTGGAAAAAAACGAGAGAAAAAACACAGGTGAGTGCAAAAGAGTCACAGGAGATCACTAGTACCGAGCAAAAATACAAAGCTAGAGATAAACAGCCTGGTAGATACCGCGGGGGTAAACTGGATACTCTGGCACTGAGGAGTGTCTCTGCAGAACTTAAGTAGGCAGGCTTGATGGGAAAAGCAGGAACAGGTGAGTCCATTCACTCCTCAGTGCCGCAGGGGGGAAAGGTACCTCAGGGGACAAAATAAAGTTAACCAACACAACAACACACAGGAAACCAAGTCAACAAAATAAAAGCAGAAACAACATAACCACCACACATGCATGTTTTTGGATGGTGGGAGGAAGCCGGAGTACCCGGAGAGAACCCACGCAGACATGAGGAGAACATGCAAACTCCACACAGAAAGGCCCCAGGACCGGGATTCGAACCTCCTACCTTCTTGCTGTGAGGTGACTGTGCTAAGGCCAGTAGTCTATAGGAGCAAAAGCTGTGTGTCTGTATGGACTTTCATGCTTTTTATATTCATCCTCAAAAAACTGCTTTTTTTATTGAAATTTAAGATTAAAAATGAAAGCAGAGTAGTTAAGAGTTAACTCACACAAAAACACACCCTCATCTCTGGAAAGGAACACATAAATCTGACACAGGTCACTGATGACCGCCTCCCATAGTTCAGCGTGTGTGTGTGTGTGTGTGTGTGTGTGTATTTATGACTTTCATTAGCTCTCAGACCTTGTGACATTTCAGCGGCAGGAGCGCACCCTCAACCCAGCATGCACTCCTCTAAATGTCATCCTGCCAGATAAAGACAGCTGACCGCTGCTCTTGCCTCATTATCTGATCCCTCCCCCTCCTGACATCACAGTTTTACAAAGCCAGTCCTTATACTTGGAATTGATTTATTATATTAATATATTGATTAACATTTTCCATCTATTGGTATCATTCTCTGTATTTGTCGTCTCTCTGTCTTTCACTCTCTCTTCATAGTCATTTTCAAGGTGGCATCATTGCAACACCATTCAGCTGTAAAGGTTCAGATTCACAGAGACATACCAAGTTTGCCTTTTATTCCCTGACAATAGCAGGAAACATCACAGACACAACATTAGCACTCAGAATATTAACTATCCAAACAGTTTGATGATTGGTTTAGGTGCTGATAACGAAAATGATAGATTACAGTCAAATGCATGTAGAATATTGCATTTTCTACATTTTCCAATTTTTACATGATGCATGTCAATGACATAAGCTGACAGGAAGTACACATGGACCGAAGCTGTTGCCTAGCAATGCAATTCGTTGAAATGATCTACTGTGTATTTATATCTCTCCACCTTTCTCTACTCTGTTCATGTGTGTTTCCATCAAATCTATCAATCTGCCAAGTGGATATGTTCAACTTTCATCTTTTTTACCATGGAAGAAAAAATGCAGTCATACAGTTGTAGACTTCTAAATGCCACACATAAACATGTACTAATAATACAGTTGAGTTGAATAGAGCAACACGAATCTAGGTGATGAAATAGATCAAGAAACATTCACCTGCAAAAAAATTCAGTGTAAAAAGAGACCTTGACAACATAACCAGGGAGACGCAGTCGATCCCTGTCCCATACAACGTCCAGCCAATCAAGTCCTGTTCATGAGCAGGTGTGTCAGGTAATATCTATTGCCAAATATTATGAACACAAATGGTGAAGTAAGCACACTTTACATGCACAAAAGTAAGCAAAGCTCCATCGGTCCCCTTGTTGAAATGATTCAATTCAGTCTTCCAGTGTCACATGACCATCCTGGTTACCTGGATGTTGTCTCTGTCTCTTTTTACACCGATTGTTTTACATTTGAATTTTTTTTATTCAGAATTTTTTAAGGTGAATTTTGTCACACCAAATTTTCAGAGGTTGAATTTCTTTCTATTGAATGTTCAAACACAGAATATTTTCAGACGTTTAATTTTTTTTTACACTGAATTTATTTTATCATTGAGAAAAAAAATGTTTTTTGTAATTCAAAGTCTGATTTTAATGTGAAAAAAAACAGCTTTAGAACTTCAAATTCAAAATCAGATGGCACAGATATACTTCCATATATGTGTTTTTTTATAAGGGCACATTGAAAATACAGTATATAATACAGTACATACATATTCTCTCTTTGTCTTTTTCATGTTTGAGATAAAGTGGATTGATGGATTAATGGACTGATCACTGTAACAGTTAACTGTTAAGGGTGCTTTTAAATTGTAGTATAATATTCTACAGAGCGCAGCTAATGTGTTTTATACTAATATGTATTCTTTTTGTGGTTTGCTGCATTATTTGAACTGGGAAGTTCATGCTGAAAACATAAGCAAAGTGAGCTGTAAATCAAATAACTGAAAATCACTGCTATATTTTCACACAATGTGTTGTTACATTTTTTTCCTCCTTAACTGTAACCAGATTATCAGTTATCAGATTAGTTTATTTATGATATTTCATGTCATTTTTTAAAATTATATATTCTGTATTCTATGACTTGTTTGCTGATGTTGTCTTCATGTGTGAAGTCTCTGGCCTGCTCTCTCTCCTGATTCCTAATTGCCTTGTTGCTATGGAGATGAGTCTTCTGGGTCTTAATCGCCAACCAACCCCCACACACACGCACACGCATACGCACACACACACACACACACACACACACACACTGTGGCTAACTGCTAATTGGCTATAATTAACCTCTTATGGCTATTTTAATTTTTTTCATCCACAAATCAGAGGGGGTGCAGTGAAACCTTCACATTGTTTGTTTAGTCCAGCCATTCTTCCAAACCTTAACATTATGCTCGATACATGAAGGTGTTAAATCTGGAACCATCAAATGTATGAAAAATTATTTCAGCAAAATATGTTCATATTAGTTTTCTACCAATCCATGAATGTAATGGAGGAATGGTGTCAGCTGTTCTTGTTTAAGTTTATTTTTAGATTTTTCATATATTTTAATGTTAAACTCTTAATCTGCAAAGTAACCTAACACCTGTCAGGTAAAGAGATGTAGTAGTAGTAGAGTAGAAGCAGAAAATGGCATGAAAACACTGGGAAAACTACTAGTAAATAAAATGTACATTGTAACTTTGCAGCTGTGCTGGTCTCAGATCAGTTCACTAGTTTCATTACAGCTGCAGACACTGACAAAAAAAAATAATGATAATTTCTCTTATCTACAAATTGTATTTGTTTTTGCCTCTCTCTCTCTGTCATACTCTGTTAACATGGAAGCAGCTTCATTACTGTTTGGCTTGCTCTGTGTCTCTCTTGAATTTGTTTATACTTCATATTCATGCACAGAATGATGTCACACAATCTGCTGCTGTGCATATAATAACTTCTGTAAAATGTGATCATCATATTTTATGCTGGCTGAATTTGCAGGGTGTATCATACATTTCATTTCATTTCATTTCATTGTCTAAAAAAATAGGAAAAACACCCAAATCTGAAAAATGAAAATAATGCATCACCTTCCAGACTCGCCTGAAAGTGTCTATATCTGAAAACAAACGAGTCACATCGAATCATATTTTCAGATGAACTGCTGACATGAGCTGTGACAGCTCCCTGGCATTAGAGCTTACCTCTGTGGTTGCTGCCCACGGCTACCAGGGGATACATGGAGAGAGTCTGGCATAGCTCATCTAATTAAAAGACGAAAAAAAAAAGTTAATTATTATTTAAAGGTAAATCAGTAATGGATGAATGGTTGAAACATCCAGCTTTTGAAGCTTGTAGCATTACAATCTTGATTTAAAAACAAAAAAACTGAGAAAAAGAAAATGGAGCTCCTGATCTCGTTATGACAGCATTGTGGGGACATGTCAGTCAAAAAAGACGGCAGCCATTGCACCGTAACACCTCCAGGTTCAGTCCAGGCCCCAAGCTAGTCTGCTAACATGCAACATATCACTGTCCTTCAAAGTCAAAACACATTAACTCTATTCAAGATGAAACTGAGACCAGAATATTTCAGACTAGAAGAGCAGCCACGTTTCCTCCCTGCCTCCTGTTATGCAATCAGCCAAGTAATGACAAATGGATTAAATAAACAAAAAGTAAGTAGCTTAGCAGGCTAGCACTAATAAATTAAATTTAAATAAAGAAAAAAACATCTGCAGGGTAGGGTCAGATGCTTGCATTGATACTGAATGGTCAGTGTTGATGCTGGTCTTTATATTGTTCAGGCATGTCTGTGATTAACCATCATGTCTAAACTCTGGATGTTCCTCAGGTGTAACAGGACTCGTCCACCTGGACGAGAATGGAGACAGAGAGACAGACTTTGCTTTGTGGGACATGACCGACACCAACACCAGCGCCTTCCAGGTGAATATTAATATGTGTATTTGAATATATGTGTATATACACAGCACATTTATAGTTTGTATGTTCCCAAATGATTCAGATTCTCAGAGCTTTTTCACAACAGATTGTTGGAACTAATGACCTTGGTTATAATCAAGGTGTAACTCTCACTGGGAAAGTGAGAATGCAGTTTTTGTCCCTCTTAGTATTAAGGGTTTAAAAATAAAACCTGTCTACACAGGTCTTCATTCACAATGCATGGTAATGAGGCTTCACGTGCATCCTTTAGTGCCTCCCAGAGCTCCTAGAGGTGACTGCTCTGCTCTCTGATTGGTCGAAGCTGCAGGTGGAAATTACTGATGTTGATCTGTAAAGGAAGAAACATGTTTACGATATAGGAAAAACCTCAGAATAGCTCCAGGCTACAGCTGAGAGGTAAAAGGTAGTCAGAGAGGTGAGAGCTGGGTGGTCCACACACCATCACACCTCTATTTCCATCAGATTCCCTCACACTTTCTAATAGTTTCTGTCGATCACTGTGTCTCAGTGGGAAGGTGGGATGTGTCCTCTGTGTGTCTGTATATCCTGTGAATCCTGTGGTGGACGTTCACTTCAAATTCTCCCCACGGAAGAGTAGTGCTGGGTTAAGTCACATATTACTGTTTATTGAGACCCAAAATATAAATGATTGTAAACTACATAAAAAATTATATATAGAAAATTAAAGTAACTAAAGCTGTCAAATAAATGTAGTGCAATAAAAAGTATATTCCTAAGTGAGGTAGCCTGACCTCATCAGACAAAATTGCAAATGCAAAGTCTCAAACCTGTCAGTTGATTTTTGTTTTTTATCAACATGTGACATAGTGCTGAGCTGGTATAGATGACCAAGCACATCACAGTAGTGCCAGCCAAAGCAAGTGAGCAAAAATAATGCCTGAGATGAGCTGGTATTTTATTAGTTTTATATTAAACCTTTGCCAAATCCTGCTGGACCACAGTATTTAAGAAAAGATCTAAGTGCAGTTGATTGTTCTTTTAGTGAGAATATGCCGTCTCATCCCATAAACCAGTAAACAAGTTCTTTCAGTACTAGAGTTCTTTATCGTCTACGAGAAAAAAACATGGAACAACATACATCACAGATTCATCTGGATCCCAGCATGAAGGAAATGCTGAAAGTTGCACTTAGGTGCAACACTTTACTATATTCTGCCATTGCCAGTTGTGGGGAATAACCCTTAATGTTGGAAGCTTCTTCACTTCCTGTGGTAAACACTGTGCTAGCACTTGGCTGCAGCACTGGAATTAGTGCATTTTACATTCAAATATTAGCTTGTGTCATATAAAATGTGTTATAATAGGGGGACCCAAGTAGACGACTGTTGGATGATTCAATCTAAGATCATCCACAGTGATGGAAAAGTGTGGATTATATGGGGGTGCTGTCTAATCTGATATTGAATTGGGTCGGACCAGCTGAGTACAAAGTTTTTTTGAATTTCTGAGCAATTGTCTAAAATCACCTTGAGTAGGTATATAAAATGCCTATTGTTTCTGCATATATAAGGCTTATTATAGGACAAATGTGCAAAAATAAAATATCATAAAAATATAATCCAAAAAGATGATTCAATGATCAGTTAGCAACACTTGATCTATCAGATGTAAATTCTTAGCCAGGGACACCCCTAAGTAGTCCTGTATCTTAAAATATATTCCTATAACTGCATGTAAATTCTGTTTGAAGGGATACATATTTCATCTCAGACTGAGTTTGTTTTTGACGTAGAAATAGAAGCCAGCATATGGAGGAGCTGTAGGTGGTGTACAGGTCAAACAAACACAGGACTTTCACCAAGGAGACACTGTTCATGTCCTGTGTGAAGCCAGAGGTCAGTGTTTTAAAGATGGACATATTTTTGTTTGTTTTATTCCAGATAGTTTTGGTGTACAACAGTTCAGAGGAGCAGCTCACTGCCATACCTGGAACAACACTGCACTGGCTCGGTGGCGTTTGTCCTCCTGATGTTCCTGTCTGTGGCTTCAAGAACGACAACCCCATCTGCCTCGCAAGTCAGTGGACACGTTGATCTCATGGTCGATTCATGTTCTGTTTTCAGTGTAGTAAATTCACACACTGGATGTAGAGGTCATTATGTAGTGTCTCCTTCTCTTGGACAGAGACAGTAACCATCCACCAGATGATTTCCATCGTGCTCTTCTTCATCTTCATGATGACGCTCACCATCACCATCTTCATCTACAGGTGAGAGCCGTCTTCTTGGTCTCTGGTGTCATCCATTTAACTATGTATCCATACCTCTTGTTGGCCAGTGACTGTGTCTCTCTGCAGGAGGATGAAGTTGGAGAAGGAGCTGGTGGCTCAGCTCTGGAGGATTTCCTGGGACGACATCCAGATGAGCAACCTGGACAAGGTGCTGCGCAGCGGCAGCAAGATCACTCTGTCACTGGTCAGTATTTACTCCAATACATCCCAGAGTTATATAATCTCCTTTTTTATGACCTGTCCAGTGAAAGCCATGTATCTGCAGATGTGTTGATTTTTAATGTGTTTGATGAAATGAAGGGTGAAGTGTTCCTTAATGTGTTGCTGAAGCTCCAGTGACAGTAGCTGGCAGCACTCTGCTGACTTGCTCCAAAAGCCCATAAATCTAAGGGAATAGTCACCAGGTGATGCAACACTGACAGTCTGTTGCTTCAGGTCTCCCTCCACAGCCTCCCTTCCTTCACTATTATCATTTCAAACAGGAACATATCACACTGTAAAGAACAAGAGCAGTGAACATTTTTAAGCTCGCAGCTTGTGGAAGACAAGTTGTTGTTCTTCTTTCTGGCTGCTCCCTTCTGGGGTCGCCACAGCGGATGATCCGCTTGAAGACTTGGCGTTAGTTTTTTACACCTGATGCCCTTCCTGACACAACCCTCGCCCATTTTGGTAAGCGGGAGTCATATCCGGGTTCCCCAGGCCGATGACATGAGCAATTTGTCCACTGCGCTAGCGGCCGGGTAGCTTGTGGAAGACAAGTATAGATGGGGTTATTACAGTCCTGTGACCGCCACAGATACCAGATTATATTTGCTGATTGCTGTTGAGTTGCTGGGAAGTTCAAATAATATAACAAAAAATGTTTCAGGATAGCAACACTACAAACGAACAATGATCTTAAAGAATCATATATGAAAAACACTCAGGGAACATTTTGTAATGTGGCCTAAAGGCTCATAGACCAGTATGTCACAAGACCTGCTGACCCACTCTGACCCTGCGTCTGTCTCCAGAGAGGATCAAACTATGGTTCCCTGATGACTGGAGATGGAAACATGCAGATTTTTGCCAAGACGGGATACTACAAGGTCAGTGTGATGTTTCTCTGTTTTCTGCTGTCAACAGGTCAGACTGAATGTGAAGGACCAGAGAGTGTGACTGTGTCACTTCCTCTTACTGTCTAAAAGAAGGTCTCCTGTGACACAGGAAGTGATGCCCTTCGGTTCTCAGAGGGCTCAAATATTTTTCCAATTTAAATTTAACTCACATATATTTTTACCTGAGAGTAGGAAACATTAGGTTCTTAGAATCTCAAAATGTTTCCTTGATGAAGGAAAAAAATACTAATTTTTTTAATTACAATATTTTAACATTTTTTGGTGATAGAGCTGCAGCTTTTATATGAGGATCTAGAAATTTACAGTTACTCTACTTTCCATTCTAACACAATGAAATACATATTTACCTACTTATTGTTGGCCTGATGACCAAAATCGTTATGGGAGAATACCCTGACAGAACAGAACCCTACAGGTGCTAGGAATCAATATCATTATTGTAATGAAAGATTAAAGCATTGCAAACAATAATAAAAAATCGTGTCCATAAAAGAGATCTGTATGTGAAGCAGCTAAAGTGAACCACCATGACAAGGATTTGTGGTTTATTGATTTTCAGATCAGTGTTATGTTTTTGGATTTAAAGGTTTTAAAGTTTTAGTGTCTAGCAGCTTAGTGATCTTTCTCTCTCTGTGTTCTTCCAGGGAAACATTGCAGCCATTAAATACATCAACAAGAAACGCATCGAGCTAAACAGGGAGGTCCTGTTCGAACTGAAGCATGTGAGTGTGTGATGGTTCACATCTGTATGTTCACAACAGGGAGAATTTATTCAAATGATATGATTCTTTGTGTGTGGAGAGTTTATATATTTTGTGTTTGTGTAGATGCGAGACGTTCAGAACGAACATCTGACCAGGTTCATTGGAGCTTGCATCGACCCTCCTAACCCCTGTATCATAACAGAGTACTGTCCTAGAGGAAGTCTGCAGGTACTCTGCCTGTCTACCTGTGTCCACCTGTCCGTCCGACCGTCCGTCTGCCTGTTAACACTTAATATTTTCATCTTCAGGACATCTTGGAGAACGACAGCATCACTCTGGACTGGATGTTCAAGTATTCTCTCATCAATGACATTGTCAAGGTAGATTTTCTTTAGTCATGTTTGATCGTGCACGTCTGTCCTCAGGCTTTTCAGCACTGTTAAGAGCTAGACTCCTCAGCAGATATCGTACACACTGTACCTGATAATAAACACAGTTATCTGCATGTCTCTGTCTGCAGGGCATGGTGTTCCTCCACAATAGCGTCATCTTCTGTCACGGTAAACTCAAGTCGTCCAACTGTGTCGTGGACAACCGCTTTGTCCTGAAGATCACAGACTACGGTTTGTCCAACTTTCGCTCTGAGGACGACTCAGGGAAAGACGCTCATGCCTACTACGCCCGTGAGTCGTTATTTCAGCCATTTATTACAACTCTGTGTTGTTTATACATCCAGACACTATCCAGACTTTATCCTGGAAGCTTTCACTTTTATTGCACTTCACATTCCTGAAGCTTGTCCCTGTCCACACATGAAGTTATCTCGATATTTTTATTTAATTTGATAAAATGATTTATAAAATCAAGTCAACTTCAAAATTCACATCCTTATCATGTACAACTGTGTATCGAGTCGAAGAAATTCTTAGTTGTCTAACTATTTTTCTATAATTGCACAAAACCAGCTAAATAAAAACAGCATAACAAACCTTCTCCATTCATGCTCTCCTCCTGCTGCAGAGAGGCTGTGGATGGCTCCAGAGCTGCTCAGGATGGAGGCTCCTCCTCCTCAGGGAACTCAGAAAGGAGACGTCTACAGCTTCGGTATCATCCTCCAGGAGGTGGCGCTGCGCAGAGGAGCTTTTTATCTGGAGGGATACCCACTCAGCCCCAAAGGTAGGATGCTGTATATGCAGTCTGTGGACTCTTGATCGACACAGTCAGGTTTGGGCAGGTTTTTCTCATGGCTATTGTGAATTGGGTATTAATTTTAGACTTGTGGACTCTGTCCTTCCCGCTAGAAGTTCCTGTGGTTTCAACTGTCTTTTTGCTCCAGGAACACCTATAGCTTTTGAATGCAAACAGATAAAAAAAACAATGAGCCTTAACTGCAACAAGGATGAGTATATAAATCATGAATTGAGTAGATGGATGGATGGTTCAGACTCTTTTTATGTCCCTGTTTGAGTCAAGGATGAATTGATTAGATTTTGATGGTCAGAGGTCACTGTGACCTCACAAATCGTGTTTCTGGCCATACCTTCATGCGCTAATTATGACAACCCAAGGAGATAAAATGATTTTGATGATTATAGAATAGATGATGACATTTTAGACAACCTTGGCTGTAAAGTGCACCCTATATTCAGAATAAATGTAACGTTTGTGGTGGTTGGTTAAGTGCAGCAGACTGCAGTACAATTTAATAATAACAGCAACCAGCAAATAATATGCTACACTTCCACTGACCGGCCTTCATGCTGACTATCAATTAGTCCAAAGAAGAAAAAAAAAGAAAATAAACAGGCTGAACAAACAGAACATGGAAAAACACAGATTCTTAGGTTCTAGCCACATGCTGGCGACACATTTGTTCCACTGAGAACAGTCCATGCAGGAGGAAAGTAGATATTTGAAAAATATATAAAAAAGTAAGAGGATTTTTTTTTGCCAGACCACAGAATCAGAAACCACTTTATCCCCAGGAGTCTGCTTTCCTAATTTTTATTTCTTAGTTTGTCTCTTTTTTTTCTTCATCTGACAGTCTGACAGTCAGGAGGATCAGGCTGATGTCTTTTGAATAAAGTTTGGTTTGGAGATTGGCTTTTACTACAGATTTACAAATGATGAATTTCTAAGAACAAGTAAAACAGTAGTTCTGTTACTCTTTTCTCTCCAGAAACAGGTGGTCATTAAAAGGAAAATGGAACTTCATAAGTTTATTAGAGCCACAATGTTTTGGTCATTTGGACACACAAAGTTTTACATCTGTTCATGACAACAGAGACAGCAGAAGCATTTATTGTGAAGCAAATATGAAGAAGTCCACAAAATATCAAGTTAATATGCCAATTGAAATTCTGTTTCACCACAAGGCCCAAATGAAAGAAGCAGAGATGAAAGCAGAAAGTAAAATATCAAAACTGAAAAATGATGATCACTTCAACGTATATCAGACGAGCAGACTTTGTCAGAGTGGTTTCATTTTAGTTTCTACCTCATTAGTGAAACTAATAATGTTGAGTCGAGCTAATTAGGAGCTGCTGCTGTGTTTAGTCAGTGATGAGGGAGGCAGGAAGTGGTGAAAGCAGCGGCGAACGCAGCAGAGGTCGGCAACAGATACATGGATGGGTTGGGAGTGATTGAGTCGTGGCGGCAAATGAAAGAGGAGAATTAGAGAGGCAGCAAGGCACAACTGAAACCAGCAATTACACCTTGACAGAGGAGGAGGAAGAGGAGAGTGAGAGAAAAGAGGAAGGACATTTGTTTTTTGAGGCTGGCAGCTGCAGACGCTCCTATCACCCAGCACTCTTTCTTCCTCTTCAGCTTTATTTCCAAAAACACTTTCCAGGACCTGGATTGTCGAACACATTCAGAGCCATCAGCCTCTGCCAAGACCTCATTTATCTAAAACAGGCTTGTGGTTGAAATCACTGAGAAACATTAGAGTTGACATGGAAAAGTTTGTGTTTCCAAACCTCAGAGGATTGAGAAGGAGAGGAGAGTTATAGATGAAGTGTGTTTCTAGGAATTATGGAAAAAAAGGATTTCTGTAGTAATAGTTCAATTTCTAGTTCAACTTAAAGGTCTTAAAGGGCTTTTTTACATGGCAAATATTTTTTACATAAATAGTAAAATAGTGTTTTTAGAAAGGTGACGTTGGGAAAATGATGTTGGTGTTAAATGTTAAATGTCTGTGGGATTTGACAGTGGGAGATCTATAGTAAGGGTTTACTTTGTCCAAACCAGTCGACCATAAGTTATGCAGATGTCAACGAGCTGCAGCCGCTTGTTGGGAGGTGAAAGCTATGGAACAGGTGAGGCAGAGTGTAGCATCCCGTGACTAAATGTTATCAACTGGGCCTCACAGTATGTATAGATAGATAGATAGATAGATATACACAGTATTTTCCTCAGATGGATTCCAAACTCTAAGGAATAAAAGGTTTTTTTGTCGCAATGAAAATAATAAAGACCACAAGGAAACAACTTCATTATTTCTGTCCACCTTTGTTATTTCAGGCTGGTCGATAATTAACATCTTTCTCTACCTGCTCTTTCTATTTGATATATATTAGCTTCACTCTCTTTCACCATCTCATCCGCTGAGGAAAACTGAAATGCAGCTGAAAGCTTAGACAGTATTGACCTGTTAAAATCACGTTGTATTTGTTCTTCTAAACTTCGTATATCTATCCCTACCTCTGCAGAGATTGTGGACCGAGTAATTCTGGGCGAGTGGCCCTGCCTCAGACCAACCATCGACCCCCAGAGCCACAGTCCTGAACTGGGTCAGATGATGCAGCGCTGCTGGGCCGAGGAGCCAACAGAGAGACCAGAGTTCAATCACATCCGGCTGCTGCTGCGCAAACAGAACAAGTGAGTGCTCTGATAACAAGAGGAGGCTTGAAACCTGAAGGTGGTATCAGTAAAACGTCTAGCGACAGCCTGGAGCAAACACATCCTTACCCTCAGTGTATTCACTTTGTTTATTCAGCACACATGGTACTTGAGTACTGAATGAAAGTAAGGCAACATGTTTCATTATCCTCTCCAAATATGGAGATGCATGGCAGCCTATACTTTAGGCACTGTGATAAATCTGTTAATGCTACTGTATGTTGTAACACGACAGCAGTAGAAACAAGACAGGACATGGACAGGATAAATTACATACGTAATTTAAATGCAAAACAATGATTAACAGGGTAAATAGTCCAAATTATCAATCACACTACAGCATTGAGGATGGACATTTAAGCTTGAGAAAAGAAGAGCCTTTATTCACCCCTTAAAAGGATTTCTCAACAAACAGTGTGTGTGTGTGCGGTCATATTCAGGGAGTCAAGGACGAACATCCTGGACAACCTGCTGTCCCGTATGGAGCAATACGCCAACAACCTGGAGGAGCTGGTTGAGGAACGAACCCAAGCTTATCATGAGGAGAAACGCAAGGCTGAAGCACTACTGTACCAGATACTACCACAGTGAGTACTGCACAGTACTGTATAGTGTGACATGCCACAAAATGTCACAGTGTAGCATGTTGCCATGGTGAAAAAAAACATACTACCTGTCATAAATTTCATGTCAAATCCTCATGGTATGGTGTCAGTTATTTTATGTAAAAAAATCATTGGAAGGAATGTCAAAAAAAGTAATGAAAAAAAAGCACAGCATGTCCAAAATGTCATTAAAAAGTGGTAATATAGAATGTGTAAAATTTCATGGAAAAAACATCATAGTGTAATATGTCAAAAGATTTTATCTTTTTTCAAAAACTGCAAGAAAATCATCGTAGGTTAGTGTCATAGTAACGCATGTCCAAAAATGTTATAAAAAAGTCATGCTATAGCAAAAAATTCATGAGGAAACGTAGTATAGTACATAGAAAAATGTCCTTTTTCATGACTATTTCTGATAAACTGCACCATGACATTTCTCCACATACTATATTATGACTTTTTCATGAATTTTGCCACATATTCTACGGTAACTTTTCTTTTCTGTTTTACACTTCACCTGTCAGTGGTGTTATGCCTGATCAGTGTGTCAAAAAGTCAGTGTAGTACATGGTACAGTATACTATAGATGACTTAATACATTACTCATATCGACCAAAAACAGTCAAAGTCATGGTATGTCACATAGTATATTACAAAAAAAAGTGTTTAAAAAAAAAATCACAATATAGTGAGTCACATAAAAGTCTAAAAACTCATAATAAAGTCTGTCAAAGAATGTCAAAAAATATATAAACATCAAACCAGCTGTAGTGAAAACAGCATCAGACAGCAGCACAGTGATCGGTGCACTCACTCCCCTCTTGTTCTTACCTCAGCTCAGTGGCGGAGCAGCTGAAGCGAGGTGAGACGGTTCAGGCTGAGGCCTTTGACTCCGTCACCATCTACTTCAGTGACATTGTGGGTTTCACTGCCATCTCTGCAGAGAGCACACCAATGCAGGTGAGCCACTCCAGGCAGTTTTAATTTTAGCCTATCAGCTATCAGAGCTGAACTCTCTACATCTCTAAAGGTCACTGATGTTTCTGATTTGTTTCAACGGTGGTGCTTACAGCCGAATGTTGTAATTCTGCAGGTAGTGACTCTGCTGAATGACCTCTACACCTGTTTTGACGCCATCATCGACAACTTTGATGTTTACAAGGTAACAAAATTAACATAAATTATTCATTAAAAATGTTGGAATTTCCTCCAGATTAGAATAGTCCATCTATGTAAAGTAGCTTCATATTTAATGTCAGCCCTGTGTGTGCTTCAGCAAAGACTCTAGTCATTCTGGATTTTATGGACTTATTTATGCTTCAAAGACACAAACATATTTCTTATTACTTACATTACTTAAGGATTCTTCGATGGATTAGGAGGTCG
Source organism: Synanceia verrucosa (assembly GCA_029721515.1). Taxonomy (NCBI): domain Eukaryota; kingdom Metazoa; phylum Chordata; class Actinopteri; order Perciformes; family Synanceiidae; genus Synanceia; species Synanceia verrucosa. Next base: position 6,095,325 of record CM056557.1, on the reverse strand, counting down.
ACATTAATGATTTTTGGAAGTATTCAGATCAATTACTTCAGTAAAAGTTCTTATCATGCAATAAATCTGACTATTAGATAGCTAATATCAAAGCACCAATGTAGTTATTTGGTGCTTTTTTGGCAAGACATTAGAAGTCAGACAGGTTTGGTGATCCATGTATTTTAAAAGACTATCATGTTTGTTAATTAACTATGGCTGTCAAATAAAAGCAGAGTAAAATGTTTCATCTCTCTCTCTGAAAGTCATCTTATAGTACCCTGAACAAAGTAATATAAAATAGTGTTTCTTTAAAAGTGTAACAGTATTAAAAGCCAAAGTATAGTATATTGAAAAAAATCACAAAGACATTCTATAGGGCCATAAAAAAGCACAATGTCACAGTGCATGTCATAATATTGTTGATATTTGTTCAGGTCATAATGTAGTATGCCAGAAATAGTCAGTCATATAGTATGTCATGAAAAGTAAAAAAATTAAAATAAGAAAAAATGTAAAATGTAGTTTAAAGTGCAAAGCAGTATCAAATGAAATTAGTACAATAAATAAAACTATAACATAACAGATGCATTAAATTGATGCAGATGTCACACAGGTGTTCCTTTCATCCACTAACCTGTCTCTGGTCTGTGGCGCCCCCAGGTGGAGACCATCGGTGACGCCTACATGGTGGTGTCTGGGCTGCCGGTGAGGAACGGGAACCTGCACGGCAGGGAGATCGCCCGCATGGCCCTCGCCCTGCTGGAGGCGGTCCGGACCTTCAAGATCTGCCACCGGTCAGAGCAACAGCTGAAGCTGAGGATAGGAATACACAGCGGTGAGGAGATCAGACCATCGAGCCTGCAGAAACACTCCACAGTGCCTGCTTCCATACAGGCTGCTCACATGATATGAATATATTTGTTGATATTTTGGATTACTGATTACTTTTTTCATTATTTTTCCATGTGACAAGTATAATTTAATTGATGAAGTGTGCATGTCAAACAGCTGGGGCACAGCAGCCTCAAAGCACTTTACACACACATTCATACACTGATGACAGAGGCTGCCGTGCAAGGTGCCAACAGCTCATCAGGAGCAATTTGGGGTTCAGTATCTTGCTCAAGTGGCATGAGCTCCACCTCACTGGGTGGATGCATGACCTTTCTTTGCGCTGCAGGTCCCGTGTGTGCAGGAGTGGTGGGTCTGAAGATGCCACGTTACTGTCTGTTCGGGGACACCGTCAACACGTCTTCACGTATGGAGTCCAGTGGAGAAGGTCAGAGCTGCACACGATAATAACTACACTTCTCAGTGAATTCAATTTTGAGATTTGGCATAGCTTGGATTAAAAGTGGCTGCTAGTGTCAGATCTGCTCTGCAAAACATATATTTGGCCAACCAGTTTCAAGTCATGTTACAGTTTGGACAGGTGTTCAGTGGTAGAATCCCAGCATGTTTTAATCCTGCATGAAAAGATTGATTCATCTTTGATCAAGTTTACAAATCCATGTAGAAATGAACTGTGTGTGTCTGTGCAGCGCTGAAGATCCATGTGTCAGCAGCGACTCGAGACGTCCTGCTGGAGTTCAACTGCTTCCAGCTGGAGCTGAGAGGAGAGATCGACATCAAGGGCAAAGGCCAGATGACCACCTACTGGCTACTGGGAGAGAGCGACAGCCAATGACAAAACACCGCAGACAGGAGGACGACAGAGGACACAGAGGAGGGGACGGAGGAAAGAAGAAGGGTCTAGAGGAGGAAAGGAAGTAAGGAGAGGAAGAAGGAAAGGAAGTGAAGCTGGAGAAGGAAAGACAGAAGGAATCTCCACAGACCCTGGTCCTCCTCATCCTGCTGTAGAGCCATCCAGAGGAAAACACTGGTACATTCACCACGCACACACACCAAGAACCTGCAAGACTAAAAGGAGGGAGAAGGACAGTAAAAACTGAACCGAAACCTGCAGAACCAGGACTCAAACTGAACACATGAAAGACCAGAACATCCTGTAAATGATGGCAGAGAGCCACAAAGACAAGACCATTATCTTTATATTGTGTGTTACAGATTGTCTAATTTACAGAGAAAATGAACATTCAAGTCGTTTCAGGGCTGCACGGCTCTTCAGCGCAGGCAGGGAAGGTAACAAGTGGCACAGAGGTGAAATTTCAACATGATTAAAAGTGTTTTCAAACCATCTTTTTTCCAGTTTTACAAAACAAAAGTCTTAAAGACTGGCTGGTGTAGTTACCTTGGTTAAAGGAGGCTCCAGGGTTTTCTCCCATGCAGCAGCAGATGAGACAGGGCTGGCTGTTATTTGGCATTTGATACAGATAAACTGTGGCAAGGTTTCTTTAAATGAGCAGTATTACTGAACTCATGTCTACAATAAACAGTGGCCATCTTTGTTAAGTTACAGAATCAAGAAACATTATAATGTGGGTGCAGCTGTGTCTGTAAATACACTGATGTGAACTGTTGGGATTCACTTTTCCCTCCTGACCTCCTAACAACCATAGACTGAACCGTCCTGAGCAGCCACTGGGATGAAGGTTACACACCTGTTAGCGCAACAACAAGGTTTTCTCTGATTCATAGATATCCATGGACTGAAAACTCCTCAAAATGCCTCTAATATTTTTCTATAGTGCCATTACATGTGTATTATATAATGTGGAGGAAACAGTCATTAAATAAAGCAGCAGACTCCAGGTCTGTCAGTGACCTGCTATCTTCTCACCACAGTCGGATTCTCTTAGTGTTGTGCTGTCGGTCATTTTGAACTTGTTTGTATCCTGTTTTTACTCCATGTTGCACTTTTGCATCCCTGCATAAGCTTTAAAGGCTTAGTTTCACTTCAGGAGGGATCCTCAAAGAGAAGATGAGCAAGACGTTCAGACTGAGCTCAGACCAGCTGGGTTGCTTGTCTTTGTACTGACCTGGATAAAGTTTTGTGCAGAGCTTGTTTCTTCTTGGTTGCAGGCTGCAGTTTGTTCTGACGGACTGAAAGATAAAAATCAAATGTGGTGACAGAGCACATAACACTTAACGCCATGGCAACAGAGAATACTTTACTCTGATTGGCTGATGTGAATTGGTTTGAGGAAATTCATTGATGCAGCATCTTCATTATTAGTATTCTCATTGCTGGCAAGCAGCAGTGGAAGGTAACCAAGTACAATTACTCAAGTGCTGTACTGAAGTACATTTTTACATTTCATTACCTTGTACTGTGACATGTGTGATGACAATAAAGTTGAACCTAATCTTATTTTTGAGGTACTTGTATTTGAATGTTTCCATTTCATGCTTATCAGAAAACACAAACAAGTTTTACATCATCTGGAATCCCCAAAAACTGCAACTCAGAGTGAAATCCCCCCCCCCCCCAAAAAAAAAAATTTTTTTTGGGGGGGGGGGGGGGTTTTTAAAAAAATCACCTGATTTTTTGCAAAACTGATATCTAGAAAATATACAGGTGGAAAAAATACACAGGATTGCACAACCAGTTTTGATAACAGCAAAACTTAAAACTTAAAATATAAGCACTTAAGATATTATTTATTTTTAAATTTGAACTTAAATAATTGCATTGAAAGCTGAATGTGAATGAATTCTAGTTAACTTGAAACTGATTTTCATGTCATTAAATTTAATTCAGTTGCTCTGAAATTGCATTTGATCCTCACTGAAATACATTTCTGAAAATGTCAGCTGATTTGACCCAAACGATGAGAGGAAATTACCTTTTTTTTCCCCAAGACAAAATTTCTAAAAAAAAATGTGAGCACAGATGTTCTCAGCTTCTACTTAAACTAAAAACTTCGTACTTAAAGTTGCAATCTCAAGCTTTTCACTGAAGTAGATATCGGTTTGTTCTCTCTCCGATCCTTAATGAGGTACCATAATGGTGACTGAGTCCATGGAAGACTGAAGAAAGTACTGCAATATTTATTTATATTTACAATATGATAAACTTCCCTCAAAAATAAGATAAAATATTCATGCCTCAAAAATAAATCAACAAACACTGAGCAACGTGTTTCCACTCAAACAGAAATTCTAAACCGACCAGGAAAAGAAGTATTAAACATAGGTCCACTTAAAGCATAATTACTCACATATAAGAGAGAAGAATCTATAGGTTAAACAGAAGATATTTAGTAAATAAGATGAAAGAAGAAACAGAAAACACACTATGAACTGAACGTGGAAAGAAGTGCACATCAAGAGGGACAAGCAGAAGTTAAAACTACGCTCTGTGATGCCATAATTATAACTATTATATCTGATTTCTGCCAATAGATTCCCCTCCATGCTGTCCTGCTCTTTTAAGCTTGTGTGCTGTTTTTCTTATTGTCACTGGATGGTGCTGCATACATACATTTACAAGGTGGTCCACAGCAAAGTCCACTTAGTGCAGTGTTAGTAACCTCTCTATGTGTCATAAAAAATAATACTTTAAACATCTTTATATAAATTCTGTGATTTATGAATCCATGATTGTGAAAATTCTATTAATCACATGAAGTTGTTTTTACTGCAGAACTGAAGCAAACAGTGGAGACGTTAAAAACCCAAACTGACGCTGGAGGTGAACCTCGAGCGGCACAGAGCAGCACTGCTGACCAGACTCCTCTGCATCCTGACTGAACACACTACATGAGAGGCAACAGTGACATGGGTCAACATCAGTAAACAAACAGAAAATTACCAAAGACAATTTTGTTGAAAAACAGTTTTAATTATCAGTCAGTGAACAAAAACAAGACAAAAATCTATGAAAAATGTTTTCAGAGTTCAGAGCAAAATAATTATGAATGAAGTGTGTCAATCCAAAATAGCTTCACCTGATTAGAAACATATGTACAAACCTTAATCCAGAAATACAGATGTGAGGAAAAGCAAACATCTGATATGGCGTTAATAAAGACAATTCAGTGACTTTCTTTGCTGCCTAAACATGAACATTTTAGCTTCTGATCACTGAAAGTGTAAAAATAAATGTTAATTTGCTTGTAAAAGCATTTTTTCTTATAAATCATAACACGGCCAAAAAACATTTAACCTGTCAATGATAGCAACCACTGTTCATCTGAACATCTATACACAAGTCACACATTAATAACAACAACAAAAAACACAAATCACGTATAAAATTGTTTTGTATGAAAACAAAGTGATATGAAGCTAATGAAAAAGAAGCTTTGCAGTCATTTCTACTGAAGTTTTCCCCTCCATGTTTGTTTAACTTCAGATCTTCATGTGATGAGCTGTGAGGAAGCATTTCATTTTCTGTCAGTTTCTTGAAAAGGGGTGCAACTAACAATTATTTCCATGATATATTAATTTACAGAATGATTGGTCTATAATAGTAATAATAATCATCATCATAGTGCCTGGAGTGCTAGGGGTCATCTTCAGTCTGTCTTGGTTTTGGACCGTTGTTGAACAAAACAAAAGATCTCACCACATCACATAGTGTCATATGATTCTGCACTGTATATACAGTGCATATATACGGTAAGGATATTCTCACTTACTTTTTCCTACTGGGTATGGCAACTGTGAAAGAACTTCCTTCGGGATGAATAATGTTTTATCTTATGAAACTAAAGATAAGCGCTGTCGACACACCGATAATTAACTTGTCTTTCCAGCTCTTGCTATGACGCTGTAAATATTAACTTAAGGCTGTTGCATCAGGAGGAGCGTCCAGCGTAAAAACCTAGGTAAGGGATGCATGATATGTTGGCACAAATATCAGTGCTGGCTGATGTTCTTTATTTTTTTTAATGTATTGGTATCTGTTCTGTATCAACTGATGTTGATATCTGTTTATATGTTGTTTGTGTGTTGGGAGAAGGACAGAGAGAGGGAAGGAGATCTGTCCATGTGGTATTAGTTTGGGCAGCGACAGTGTCAGTGAAGCAAATACCTGGAACAGGTTTCTCTTGTAAATGAGACCCTGGGTCTCAATGAGACTTTACCTGTATACATAAAGGTTAATTAAAAAATAATAAATAAATCCCTGAGTTCCAGCGACAGTGTCCGTTTTGGATGACCAGTCCCCGGTTAAAGGTATTCCTGAAAATGTCCCGTATTTCAATTTTATCAATTAGAAAAAACATGCACTTATTACGGTAGCCAGGTAGGAAGCAGATAGCCTGAGGGAGCATGTTGAGCACAGACCTGAACAACCCTTAGCCACTACCCGAATAACTGTTTCAGAAATCTGGTGACCTTAAAATTTATGATCCAAACTTTCTCAGAGAAGTTTTGTATGTTGAGGGTTTGAACTGAACTTTAACTTAACTCCACACTTGCTACAAGTGGTAAAGGTTGATAATCAGTAACACTGGTGGCTACTTATGTTTTATGGTAGTCCTGTGACCTTGTTATTTGGAAGTAAAACATATTTTGAAAATAAAGGAAGACACTCAAAAATTTTGAGTGTTTGCAAGATTTCAATCTGTACGGAACATGATCATCTCAGAAACTTTTCTTAACATATCGATATCGGTAAAAATTGGTTATCGGCCATAACAGCAATATTAACTCTTTGAGTGCCACTGATGTAGTAATACAGTATATGTAGGAATAAGTGGTTTTTCAGCAGCTGGTCGCCTATCGCAGTCTCCTGCAGCCTGTGAGTAATTTTGGCTTCTGGGAGATGCAGCCAGAGCATAAATAGCCTAGACGGTATACGCCACAGAGATCAAAGCAGGAAGTGGAGACGATCAAGATTAGAGAGCAAAACAGAGTCTGGACAAAAAGTAGTGATTTTGGTGAAAGTGTCCTCTACTCTACCTCTGATAAAACAAGAATGGAACAAGGTAAAAACAAACATTTTTTTCATGATGAAATAAAGAGTCTCTTCTTTCATTTGAGTTATTCTGTGTTTTCATAAAACAAAGTATTCTATGAGTCTAGAAATATGACTCAAAATGGCCAAAAACGCTTGAACAAGGCACTTTCTGGTTTAGACTGACACTCAATGAGTTAAGACCAGATATTGTTATCACCCAAAATCCTCTGGTGCATCTCAAAACTAGGTGGATCATAAAATCACATCTCAGACCAGGTACAGAAGCCAGACAAACAACTATGCAACTAATCCTCTAATAGAAAATGTCCTTCACATTAAAATCCAAAGGCTTTGTCACTGTTGCCTCTTGGTGCTTTACAACAAAAAGTAGTCACTGTATAAAAACATAAATAGGCTAGAAATACAGTAATAGCTACAGTCTTTACAGTAAGTCATGCCCTCCTAAAGCAAGGTCTTTAAAAATGTCTTATTTATTCTGAACAACAGTCTAAAACCAGGAGCATCAGTGTCCTGTGATACAAAGAGAAGAAGGACACAAAGGACCAGACAATGCTGCTGCTTAAATGACCTCAGTGATGAAGTGATTATAAGCTGCTGATGATAATGTTCAGTTGATGAAATCACTAATCATTTCAAATGTCAATAAAATGAGATAAACACACAAACAGGACAATGACTGGAACAAGAGCTTTCTGTGCATCAAGTGAAATGACAACAACAAAGAAACATTATACTTTAACATTATATTCTACACTATGCATTTTTATGAAACGTATAAAATCAATAAGTGTGTAAGTTATGCAGTGAATGATCTTTAAACGGACATTATGTCATTTTTTCTCCCATCTAGTGGTTAAATTTGACTTTGCATGCATTTCAACATGGTTGGAACTACAGTAAGGAACGGGTCAACTCCCGGGTGGCCACTATCACCGCGGATCCTCGGCCCGGAGCTCCGGTCATTTTATGGCCCTTTTACGCTTTTTTGGCGATGAGGATTTGGCGCGGCATAAGTATGGTCTTGTATTATGACCAAAAGTGCAGTGCAGGCTTTAGTTAAGTGTTGGGTAAGTAAAACCATCATCTCCACCTTGCTTCTCTGTGAAAAGTGAATCGCAAAATGCGGAAATACATTCGTAGTTCTTAGTTTTTGATAGACTGGAAAGACATGGAAGCCTTCGTATGAGCGACCAGCTCTATGTAAAGACAGATAACTGATTCTTTGCTCAGGAGGATAAGTCAGATTGTTGGCATATGTTATTTTACACCAACGAGGATCTTTTTATGAATGAAGACGTTGATTTGTAATAAAATACTTTAAAAATTACGTAGTGTCCCTTTAATGGAGCCACTGAATTAAAAAGCTGCACTCACAGATTTGACGGTCTGTTTGATGTAGTCCTTCTTGCTGGTCAGGTCATGTTCTGGGAAGGTGTCAAACACCTAAAACACACAAGAAAAAAAAAATTAATGATTAACAATAAACTAAGCAATATAACAGGCTAATTAGGGCTGCTTTCTCTTGCAGGTCACAGTTTTTAAGAGCCTATCCAGTGTTAAATGCATGAGTCAGTGTGAGGAGGAGCTTCTTCACCCTCTGGCAGATCTGTTTCATGGTCATCTCCTCCAGGTTGGCCTCCTCCAGCAGAGTCTGCACCGTCTCCTTCAGCTGCTCGTCAGTCGGTGCTTTCTTGATCATCTTTATGAGCGGCTCGTTGTCGTCTGAACTGTCCTCTGCTGCGGGTAGAAACAGAAAAAAAACTCTTCAAATTACAGACTTTTCCACCTCAAAAGAGACAAAAGATAGCACATTGAGCTTTCACAGGTTTAGCAGACATTTAGAGTTTAGTTCATCAAACTGGTTGTTCTTCGACATTAAAAACACGTTTTAAAGGCAACACTGTGGTGTAGGTCAATGGTCAGCTTCTCAAACATTCAACTCTGCTCCCTGAAAGTCCAACCATGTGTCAGTGAGCTCTAAGTCATGAGTAACTCTTCAAGGTGAGTCTTTTGTTGCTGCAATAACACCTTTAAACATTTACCTATGCAGCCCTGATTAGTGTGACCTCACCTGTGTTTGTGTTTTTTTTGCTGTTGCTGCTGCTGTCGGCCTTCTTGGTTTTGGCAGCAGGTTTGACTGGAGTAGATTTCTTCTTTTTTGGCTGTAAGAAAAAAAAACATACATAAGCTCAACATCATCAATACTTCTGAGAGCAAAAAAAAGCTCTATGGAAGAAAAAACAGCAAGAGAATAGAGATTTTGGGTGACATTGTGAGTATTTTAACCACTTATACCCCTTTTCCATCAAAAGAACCTAGGTGATAGTTCAGTGCTGGTGCTTAGTTGGTTCACTTGCGTTCCTCCTTAGCACCAGTCGTTTTTCCACTGGCAAGGTGTCCAGTCAGAGCCACATCATTACGTCACTGCAAAACGTCAGTACGTCACAGCATTTTTGCTTTCACCCGGCAAAGTTTCAAAACAAGGCTTTACAAAAAAATCCAGAGCTGACAAAAATAACTGCATGGTGTTAAGGCCAATTCGTACTCGGGCGGACTGCCAGCAGCACGATATCCGCTCAGACTGTGCGCTCCACTCAGAGCTTTCATAGTAGAGTGTACAGCCACACACTAGTTTCCTGTGAAACTGCCCTGAATCAGATGATCGGTGTCACATATAATGCGGGTTGGTGTGAAAAACACATACCGAGCAGCGTTTTGTGTGACACCAGCGTGGAGTGGAGTCTACGCGGACGTAAATTTTGAGCTTTGCGCACACGGACCTTGCGGACATCCACCTTGATTATGCGTGGACCTACGCAGAGTCCTTTCCATGTCCGTTCCGCGGTATGAGTTGGCCTTTATATTTGTGCCACATTCCTGAGCGAACAAAGACAGATTTTGAACGAGCAAATGCACGAGCAGGAGAAACACTGAGACACAGTGGTGATAGTGGCACGAGCAAAAATAAATTTACTAAGCACAAAATATATTTATGTGCTCAGGTCTGCATTTGTTCGCTCAAAATCTGTCTTTCTCCATTCAGGAATGTGGAACAAATATAACGCCATATAACTGTTACTGCCTGACGTCATAGTCGCTTCGAGCAGCGGCTCCATTTGACAACAGATTGTATCTTGGCTGCCAGCAAGACGGAGGTCGCCTATTACCTGGGCACATCCATGATCACAATACTGGTGAGACACTATTGTTGTGGATTTCAGTGAGCAACAGTTTGTGCAAAACATCCGTGTGTCCCGGGAGTTCTTACAAAACATTTAATTTGTGGTTGAAACCAGGCAGTATTTACTTCGGTCTTGTTGATCACAATAACCCCATCCCAAGCCCCAGGCGTGATCGGTGCTTGCCTGGCCCCAGTTTTAAGCACCAGGGGCCGGTGCTTAGGCTGTGGAAACACAAAGGACTGGTGCTAAGTCAGGCTCTGGCTCTAAACCAGCCCTGGAACCACCCCGGTGGAAAAGGGCTATCAAACATGTTTTATTGCATGACACTGAGATTCACCTTGACGTCAGCGTCACTGTCTGCGTCAGACTCCGACTCATCTGAAACTTCTTTCTTCGCCTTCTTTTTAGGAGGACCCATCTTCTTCGCTGGTGTCCTTTGTCTTTTCACTGGTGCAGATTTCTTGGACCCTCTGCCAGACTTTGATTTGGGAGGCTGGAACAAAATGTTTGTTGATTAAAACTGAAAATCAGACAGCAATCAGCTCATTTCATCTCTAAATGAGAACTATTATGAATCCATCCAATAAATATTCCCCCCTTTATAGTTTATCAGTGTAGTGATGCAGGAGAGCTATTAAACATGGATGCTAACAATGCAGCATTATAGTGGTTTAATGAATAGACTGAACATCAGCTTTGTGAATATTTATGGTGGAAGGTAAGGTACTTGGCACATTTGTGTCCTCACAATGTGTTTTGGTGAGTAACACTGAATGTAAATATAACTTGTTTGCTCTCCACGGGGTTCATTTAAACAAACAAGGACTTAAGGTGGTATATTCTAAGGCCCTGTTTACACAACAACGAAAACCAGAAAGTTTCATTGTGTTTGCACAAGAATGATGTCCAGCGTGCCTGAATACAGCTATGACTGGAAAATGTTTCTATAAACTGGGGGTCTACCGACCTCCATCTACTGTAGGTAATACATCTGTCTATACATTATGTTTAAATTTGAAGTAGGGTTTATGAGGCACTTCTCCATAACTAAACTGTCCCTTTAAATAACTGATCAATTATCTCAACAGTGGTTGATAAATTTCCATGAACAGACTATCTCATTTGTAATCATTTCAGCTCCCACTGATGTATCAGAAAAACTACTTTTCATTTTTTTGCTCATCTCAGACAACCCCACCTCATCTTCTTCCTCCTCCTCTTCTTCTTCATCATCTTCGTCATCTGCAGACTTCTCTGACTTGTCAGACTGGTCCTCCTCTTTCTCTGATGGTTTGTCCTCTGTGTCTGAGCCCTCAGCCTCAGCTGAAGCCCCCGTCTTCTCATCTTCCTCATCATCATCCTCGTCACTGCTGGAGTCCATGACGATGGCTTTGGACTTGCTTCCTGCTTTGGACTTCTTGGGGCTGGGTGACGAGCTGCTGGGTTTGGGTTTGCTCTTTTTCTTGGGTTTGACTTTCAAGTCGTCACCTGCCAGGTTCTTCTTAGATTTTTTCTTTTTCTTAACGGGCTGCCAAAGAAAACAGGATAAATGAAGTTGCTACTTCTTGAAGAAGAGGAGACCTCAGCGTCTGATATTTCTACCAAAATCTACCATGTACTCTGATTTCTCATTCAAAGAGCTGTAGAAGTCAACATTCAATTTTGAGGTCAGAAAAGAATATATGAATAGACTGTGTGACAATTTTTTTTATGATTTGACAAATGCTGAAATTTTAGCATAAACTCAGCCCCAACATCCGGAACAGAGAGGCAAAATAATAAATTATTGAAAGTGTGATTCACAGACTATAAAACAATGATGGATTAGGGCCACAGAGCTCACTGCTCACCTTGCCGCTGTTTTTCGGTGCAATGAGGAAAGTCAGGATCCTGTCAACCAGATCTGAGTGGGTTCCTTTCTTCTCCAAATCCAAAACACCACAGACAACCTTCAGTTTGGTGTTGGTAAAATTTGAATTCCTGCATTCATAAACAAAGGAAAGATGGTGAAGCGCTGCCACAGACCAATAATAAGCACCATCGTAGTCTTTCCACTTCTGGAAGACAAAAACAAAACAAAACAAAAAACACAACTGGCTAATTCCTCTCTTTATCATTCAGAAGAAGAAAACCAAAATCACTTCCACATGATACCTGAAGATGAAAACAGGCTCTCTACCCAGAAACTCACTTGAGAAGTTTTTCTCGCTTTTTGGTGTACTGTTCGCTGTCAGCATCAAAAGGAAAGCCGTTAAACAGACGTATGTTCTTCTTTAATGTGGCCATCTAATAAAAGAACAAATAAACAAATAAATTACATCCTAAAGTTATTGTTCAAAGCAAATGTATTGATGTATTGGCTTATAGCAGAAGTACGGTAGTAACTCAACACTCTGAAAGATGTTGACACCAAAACAGTGAGAAAGGCATCATACCCCTGAGAAATATTCACTCACAGCAGGGTTAGGAAAGTGATCAGTCCCCAGATGTCTCTACCAGCTTTGCACTCCTACATTGGGGAATATATTTCTATTCTTCCTGCAGAATGTTTCAGTTCAGTCAAATTCTGTTATGAATAGCGATGGATGGCAGTTTTCAAGACTAAACCCTTCTAGGACATCCACCTTCCTGTTCTTTAGCCGCTGTGTTTGGCACTGTGTTTTGGGGTGCTGACATGCTGAAGGGCAACCCAGCTGCTCAGCTTCAGCTGTCTAGCAGAATTTGAGCCTGGTGAGGAGTAGAGCGAAAGGTAATGAGGAGTAGGGATGCACATGGTTAACTGTTTAATCGTTAACCGATAACAGTAACTCTAACCGATTAATACTAACGGTCAATTTTGTTTTTAAGCTACGTAATTCAATCAACTCATGGGGGCGTGTCGACAGGTGCAACACATGCCATCACGTGCTTTCCATTACACATTTAAAAATAAATAAATAAAGCCCATGAGAATTTTTTTTGTCACGGCACTTTTGAATGGGTCACAGTACTCAAAAAAATAAAAAATAAAATAATAGGGGAGGCAACCGCCATTCCGACATCCCTCCAATCTATTATTAAAAACTCCTGAAACGGGAAATATAATATGTCTAGTACACGTATTAATGTAACTCGGGCTAGTGTGAAACATGTTAGATTCATGTCTGAATCTCAGGGATCACTGACTGTCAGCAGAAACACAGTGTCAGTGACCTGTCACAGCAGCCAGCTGGAGCGCAGCTCTCCATTGAGCCCGTGTGTCTCCATGCACGCTGGCATCATGTGCAACATTAATATTACAGATATCAATGACGGCTCTGCAGATGACACCTGAAGTCACTGACTAATTCCAGTCTCCTTCGTGTTGTACAGTAGGGGAGGGTGTGTATCCTTGTATGCAATTACACACAAAACACACATTACATTGAATATTATTTTTTTATCTCCAGACACGTCGCGGGTCGTCCAGGTTTACAGTAAAGTAGTTCGGAATGAAGCCGCATCATCCAGATAAACATTGAGCTCCATCAGAACTGTTTAAAAATCAGATTTCAGAAGCTCAAACTTTATTTTGGAAATGAAGCAGAACACACAATTAAAGAAATCACCAGCGCGCTTGCTCTCGACATAATTTAAAAAGCAATAGCAGATGATTGAAGCCTACAGTACTGTTAATTATATCTAAAGCTTGGAGCTTTTTTTTACATTTTAGATGAGTAATCTAACTATTTGCCGTCATTGTAAATCTGCAGTTCAGCACCGGACAGCGCCGAGTCAGTGACTCTCTGATTCCAACCTTTCCTTACATGGAAAGCCTTGTCGGAATGGTGGGACGTTTGTGTGTCGGAATAGCGGTATTTCGGGATGGTGATATGTCTAAATGGTGGTATGTCGGAATGGCAGCATGTCGGAATGACGGAATGTCGGAATGGCAGCATGGAAGGGCATTTAAATCTTATCGGTTAACGGTTATTAATCGTTAAAGGGCGTCGGTTAACAGTCATAAAAAAAATCCAAAATGTGCATCCCTAATGAGGAGGAATTAGTAAGATAATAAAAGCCATGATTTCAAAGCTGATGCCACAGCCCCAGTGAACATCCATCCATCCATTATCTACTGCTTATCCTCATAGGGTCGCAGGGGGGCTGGAGTCTATCCCAGCTGTCTTAGGGTGAAAGGCAGGGTACACCCTGGACAAGTCTCCAGTTCATCACAGGACACATAGAGACAGACAACCACTCACACTCACATTCACACCTACGGTCAATTTAAATTAGCCAGTTAACCTAATCCTCATACAGGAAGCCAGAGTACCAGAGAGAACCCACACAGACACGGGGAGAACATGCAAACTCCACACAGAAAGGCCCGGTTCGAACCCGGTACCTTCTTGCTGTGAGGCAACAGTGCTAACCACTACACCACTGTGCCACCCCTCCCCAGTGAACATTTCTCATTTAAACTGAATGAGCAAAGTGAGCCAATTAACATGGACAAGTCAGTTTGTCGGATTTGTTCGAAAGTAGCGGCAAAAAAAACTTTCACTTGCACTTGAAACACAAACATCCTGTCCAGTTTTCCCAGCTGAGGAAAGAAAAATGTAGCTCCGTAATGCCCTCAACACTGAGGCGTTTGGTCAACAACAAAATGGTGTCAAATGGTGTGTGCTCACAGAGAGTGTAGTTCACTACAAATGCAGATACAGTTGAAAAGCCAGCGTTAAAATGCCAAATACTCTTGAGAAATTAAAGTCATTGCTTTACAAAGGGTGTGCTTGCATTACTATGCTATATTACCGTTACATTCGTGAAATAATGGTCTCAAAACAATGACAACAATAATACTGTTTGTCGGCAATAAGTTGTGGGACAATACGTCGTCTCGCAAAATTTGTTATCGTGACAGTTTAACATACAGGCCAGTGTTGTGCAGAGCTGGTGAGACTGTTGTCAGGTGCTCTTTGCCAAAAAGACTAACTCCTTCATATTGGTACGACGGCCCATTCTAGCTGAGGTTTGGGTGGTGCCGTGCGCCGTTCACTTCTTAAAACTAAACTTTAAACTTTGAACGGCAGTCAGACGGCGAGTTGAATCTTTTTAATATCATTCTCCTTATTTCTTCGTATCCACAACTTTATGCCAGAGATCTCATGAAACCATGATAACCAACCAAGGTAAACTCTTTCATTACCATTTACTACTATGGTCCTCGGGGAACAGATTTTTTTTTTTCTGAAATAATTAAAACCACTACAACTGATGTCAAGTGGAGGCCAGTTAACTTGGTGTGTGATTTGGAAGGTGACTGGTGACACCTGAAAAAGTTAAGGGGACTGATCAAAACACTAATATACAAATTTATCCACTTTTTTTCTTGAATGTTATGGTAAAATGTGGAAAAAAACTGATTTTATGTATAATCTGTAAGACAAAAAACAACTATTTCAAAAAGGTATGATGACTTTCTTTAGACATTGTGTAATAAATGAAAAATAGACTATAATTATTAACCTGCAAATCTGAACAACAGCACAGAGTGAATTCATATAAAGGTACAGTCTGTCTTCCCTGGTGCTGCCTACAGTAATCTCAGTAATGAATTATGTAATTAATAAGGTAATACAGACTCATTAAACTTCACTATTACTGACTGAACCCATCTGTGTCTCTTTGCTGATTCAGCTTAGATCATCCAGATGTTTGTACCTTTCCTGGTCTGTCAAACAGGATGGCGTGCAGAGGTTTCAGGTCAGCTGGCTTCATCTTGGTGATCTGGAGACCAGTGCGTGGGATGTCTCCTAATTTATCTCCACTACCTGAAATTATGGGAAACTGTTGTTCTATCAGCCTGTTCATGGAAGCCTATCTTTAAATGATAAAATATCCAAAACCAGTGATATAATGCTAAAAAAGAAAGAAAATTCAAAATTTGTGTCAGTCGTTATCATCTATTTACCCTCTCCAATCTTGAGCTTCTCTTTCTGCTTTGGCGCCTGCATATCAAGCCTTTCGACCGTCTTCTTTGCCCGCTTGCCCTCAATGATTTCTCCTGAACCTGCAACAACAGAGTGAGGATGAATTGAAAAATCAATACGGCAGAAACCACCTTCAGTGAACTGAAATCCCCTCTTGTTTAGCAGATATACAGTCATGGAAAAAATTATTAGACCACCCTTGTTTTCTTCAATTTCTTGTTAATTTTAATGCCTGGCTCAACTAAAGGTACATTTGTTTGGACAATTATAATGATAACAACAAAAATAGCTCATGAGAGTTTAATTTAAGAACTAAGGATTATTCATTTTCCATGGTTTTCTTGATAATAACCAAAATTACTTAAATTCTTACATCAATAGCTATGGCATTGTACCGCCAAAAACACTACTTTTAAGCATTCCATGTTTTCTTTTCTGTGTGCTTTAAACACATGATACACACAAGAGTTAATACTTGATTGCATAACCATTGTTTTTGATGACTGCAGCCATACATCTTGGCATGCTTTTCACCAGCTTCTGACATTGTTCTGCTGTCACAGCAGCCCATTCCTGTTGGACAAATTCAAACAAATTTTCTTTGTTTTTGGGCTTGTGGTTCTCCATTTTGAGTTTGATGATTTTCCACAGGTTTTCAATTGGATTAAGATCTGGTGATTGAGCAGGCCAAGGCATGGTGCGAATGTTGTGGTTCTCCATCCAGGCTTTAACTGACCTTGCCGTGTGGCAAGGGGCATTGTCTTGTTGGAAAATCCAGTCATTCGAGGCAGGAAAGAGTTTTCCAGCTGATGGAAGAAGACTGTTTTCAAGGGTAGTCCTGTACTTGACCTGGTTCATTCGGCCTTCACACAATTGCATTTGCCCTGTTCCACTCAGACTGAAACAACCCCAGATCATGACTGATCCACCCCCATGTTTTACTGTAGGGGCAAGACAGTCTGGGTTGTAAGCTTCTCCAGGCTTCCTCCTAACCAGTAAGTTGGCTGGAGTGGGCATCAATTCAAAATTGGATTCATCACTGAAGAGAACCTTAGCCCAATCATCAACAGTCCAATCCTTGTGGTCTCGAGCAAAGAGTAACCGGGCCTTCCTCTGCCTTTCATTGATGAAGGGCTTCTTGCGTGCTCTGTGTGACTTCAAACCAGCTTCAACAAGTCGGTTTCGAACTGTCCTTGCCGAGCAAGTCACATTTCTCGACAGTGCCCACTCATTTTTAAGGTCCCTGGAGGTCTGACGACGATTCCTGACACAGGAACGGATGAGTGCACGGTCATCTCGCGGGTAGAAAGACGCTTTCCTGCCACGGCCAGGTAGCAATTTGGTAGTGCCATGTTCAGCTTGTTTTTTTTTGTTGGAATGAACGGCTGTCTTGGAGATCTTCAGTTTTTTCGCTACCTGTCTCTCACTCATGCCAATTTCCAGCAGTGCCAAGATGGCTGCCTTTGTTGCTTCACATAATTCTTTTGTTTTAGGCATTATGTGAGAGCTGACAACTTCTGAGTTGTGCTACGGCTTGAATGTAAGCAGGAAACCACTCTAGGCCTTTGCATGTGCAGTGCTGCTTGTGACATGAAATGGCCTCTTATATACCCTGGGAATCAATTAAGCTTAAGAATGTCAAATAGGACATAAAGTATTATGTGACCAGCTGCATTTTTTGTTGTGTTCATTGTATTATACGTTTAGTGGTACCAGATATTAGAATGAACAAGAAATTGAAGAA
Source organism: Synanceia verrucosa (assembly GCA_029721515.1). Classification (NCBI taxonomy): domain Eukaryota; kingdom Metazoa; phylum Chordata; class Actinopteri; order Perciformes; family Synanceiidae; genus Synanceia; species Synanceia verrucosa. Next base: position 6,077,634 of record CM056557.1, on the reverse strand, counting down.
AACAAGGGTGGTCTAATAATTTTTTCCATGACTGTATGTATGTATGAGTCAATTCTTGTAGTAAGATCAAAGTGTGTTGCACCACAGGTGAGGGACTAGGTCGTTCACAGTATGAAAGACAACCAAGATTCAACAGGTGACAGCTCACAAAAAATGGTTTGCAAGTTAAACGGACACTATGTAATTTGTTCTCCCATCTAGTGGTTAACTTTGACTTTGCATGCATTGCAACATGGTTGGAACTACGGTAAGCAGAATGGGTCAACTCCCTTGTGGCAACTATCACCGCGGGTCCCCAGCCCCCGGCCTGGAGCTCCAGTCCGGAGGACTTCCCGGCAAGCCCCGGCCTGCCGTAGCCGGGCATGGGGTGCTCCCAGGTGGCCACTCACCGTGGATCCCCAGACCGGAGCTCCGGTCATTTTATGGCCGTTTTATGCTTTTTTGGCAATAAGTATTCAGCGCGGCATAAATATGGTCTTGTATTATGACCAAAAGTGCAGTGCAGGCTTTAGCTTAGTGCCAGGTAAGTAAAATTGGTGTCTCCACCTTTCTTCTCTGTGAAAAGTGAATTGCAAAATGCGGAAATGCATTTTGTCCTATGGGTACTGGCAGGTAGTACTTTATGACCCTCTCACGAGTTCATAGTTTTTGATAGACCGGAAAGACATGGAAGCCTCCGTATGAGCGACCCGCTCTATGTAAAGACAGATAACTGATTCTTCACCCAGGAGGATAAGTCAGATTGTTGGCATATGTTATTTTACACCAACGAGGATCTATTTATAAATGAAGACATTGATTTGAGGTAATAAAATACTTACATCCATCAAAATGGTATTACAGGTCTCACCACCACAGACAGATTTCATCAGTGTCAGCTTTAGTTTCTGACCAGAAGACTGAACAGAAGGAGTAACACCACCTCCATTACTTTACCAGATATTTTGGAGCTGCTTTTATATGGACTTGACTGGTCTTCCTGTGACATCTCCTGCTGGTCCTCCACTTCTTCCTCTGACACTGCAGAGCTGTCCATCGCTTCCTCCGCCACGTCACTCATATCTGCACTGCCTCAGTCTGTGCCACGGATCAGTTTTTTCCTAACAGAGAACAGTGTAAATCTTTACAATCCCCAGGCTGGTGATGATTGCATTTTACATCCAGTACACAATCATAAACATAAACACACACACACACCAAGACAATGCAACAACAGCACTGATCTTGCACGCACTAAACTAAATCAGACTATGTGGATAAAATGCTGTTCTCTATAGACTTACGGCTCTGACCATTTGATGGAAAACTGAAAGAATATCCTCACACCGTCTTAACTCAAAGTCTACTTACAAGTACAATCCAGGCCTTTCAACAAGAAAAGAATGTTCATTTTTTATTAATTAGACGTATGCCGAACAGCAATTTGGCTTCTAATAATTGTTAGGTCTGGTGATTAACCACTGTAAACTCGTGATTATGGGGTAGGAGCTTTTGTCCACAAACTACAGAATTTTTAATGGTGTTCGGGAGTAACAACAGATACAGCTCGCATCCATAGCTAAGTCTAACCTGTGAAAACACTTACAATGAGCGGAATCTTCTCTTGACCTCAACCCTAATTTCTGTCTGGAAGTGAAATAAGAGTTGTGGACTCCGATCGTTTTTTTTTTTTAGTTTGACTATTTTTGTCCCACTCGTCTCAGGTGCTGCCCAGACTGATGCTGTGTTGTGACTTAACTCCGTCACAATAAACATGGGTGCGGATTGGCGCGCTGTAACTTTACATCACAAACTTGTTAGCTCTTGCGCTTTACATTAGCTCGCTACCAGGCTCGGTGGGAAAGGGGGACAAAACGCAACTTCCACAGTCTCTTCTCTGGGTAGCTGATGTTAGTTAACCATTGTTAACTATACTGCAGTAAAAATACAACCCTTAATGTTTGCTAGTCCGTAAAGCTAGCCACTGCTTGCTAACACTGACGTTAGCTACCATCGCGTTAATGTTACGTTCACTTGTAGCTAAGAGAGAAATTACGATAAGACCCATTTACAAGATGATGAAGCAGGGCTACGAATTCCACACAACGCCACCAAATATCGAAACTCTCACTTGGTTCTCGTTAGCTGCGAAGCTATGAAAGTTTACCTTGTTGTGATACGGAAGCTGCGTCCCTTCTGTCAGTTTCTTGATTTCAGTTCATGATGGCGGTTTCTCTGAGGGGCGGGGCCTACCACGGTGTTCTCTTTATTGATTGGACCATGGACAGATGACGTTATATTTCTGTGTGTCGTTCATGGCAGATCCAACATGTTAAAGCTGCATTACCGCCCCTACTGTTTCAAGTCTGTATATGCCATATGCATTTAAATTGTCATACATTTATCACAATGAAACCAACCAATAATCAGAGTTTTTGTACCCTATATCTATTCTTAGTCACTATCTCTGCACTACATTAATATGTTTATATGTCATGCACCAAGAATTCCAAGTTTATTCAGCAATGAACTTGTTTATAATTTCTGGTAATCACTGGTGTACTTTTTAGATATACACAGTCATTACAGGACTTAATGTTTTAGTATGTAACAAATGAGAGTAGTCTCCTTCCAAAGTCAAGAAATGCAAGGTATAGTAAAGAAACAATAAAAGTAGATCAGTAGTTTACAGTATTGAAGAACAGCAGAGTATAGTAAAGAGAAGCAGTATATCACAGGAAAGAAACAAAGTACAGTTTTAAGCCAATCTCTGTTTCTATCATCTTCTAAAAAGGGCCTTGGAAGTGTGTGTACAATGCCCAGTATATGTTCATGTACATGGTCACTGCTGAATCTGATACAGAAGGACAAAGTGGGGGGCTGATACCCAACATGAAGTGAGGCAGCTTGAGACAGCAATCAGGTGCCACCACATCTTTAAAGATTCAGCTGAACAGAGACAAATCAGGGTCATTCTGACAAATGATGTCGCTGTTGCTGGAAAAACCCTCTCAGTGTAGAAGTTCCCTCTGGGCAGAGGAATTGGAAAACCAAGACATCAGTCTGGTGACTCTGCTTTCCTTCAGGGAGTTGAACTTGATCAGAGATGATCAGTAGACTCTTCTCATGCTGTACCATGTTTCCATTGAAAATGACAGAAGGTCACAGGAGAGAAGCTCAGTGACTGTAGAATGCTGTTCATCTTGGACAACGCAGAAGAAAGAATGCTTTCAGTGTATTTCCAAAAGAGTGACGTAGAGTCTGATGTCACACAGAAGTCATCAGTCAACGTGCTGCTGACAGACCTCATCAAGTGGAATCTGCTACCCTAGGCTTTCATCTGTGTAGCTTCCCAGCTTGCAGCAGCATGTGTTGACAGGGGGACAGAAGTACAAGGCTTCAGTGACGCTCAGAAGGAGGAGTTCTTCAGGAGGAGATTCAGTGATGAAGAGCTCTCCACCAGAATCATCTCACACATCCAGGAGCCTCCACGTCATGTCTTGAACCCCAGTCTTCTCCTGGATCACTGACCTCTTCAAAGGAAGGATGTTGAAGTTGTTGATAGATGTAGAATTTTGTGCGTCAGATTTCTTTTGTTTCAACCACTAGATGGAGACACCTTACTGTTGGATAAAGAAGGAGCAGCTGCACCATCGGACTGATGTGAAAACCAGAAAAAAGGGATTCTTACTGCAGCAACCTGCATGGGTATTTTGGGAAAAGTTTGCTGTCGCAGAGATCAAAAGACAAGGAACAGTAGCTGTATGACTGTAGGTTCTACCGACATCAATCAGACATCAATTTCAGAGATGGGAAGTCAGGAAGTTGATGGATGAACACATTGATCATTTGTTGGCAATAAGACAAGACTGCTCCAACTCTAAAGTATTGTAGTCCAACTCTTCTGAGTTACTACTGCTAGATTGGACAAGCTTGACAGAAAGAAACATGGCCTTGTTTGTAACTGTGTGGTTAGCCTCAAGAAGAAGACATTCATTCAAATAAATAACATCAAAAGTTACTTGTAGAGCAGCATGTTGCTTGACAGGGATAACATAAAGAAAGGAAGATTAGTCTTGAATTTATGTCTTCTTTCAAATCCTTTCATTAATGATCCAGTGGATGAAGGAGCAGCATTACTGTACAGATAATTAAATATTCATTGGGAGATTGTTTTTTTGTAAAGATTTGTTTTTATTAACATTATTTCTCATTACAGCATATTTGTGTATCCAGCAATACAATTTCGTGAAATGAATACAATTTTTATAATTTAAGAAAAAGAAAAGAAGAACAAATAAAATCAACAAAATAAAATAGGAAATTAAATTTAAAAAAAAAAAAATAAAAAAAAATAAAAATAATAATAATAATTAAATAAAAAATTGCCTGTGCATATGAGACCACGTGCCAGCGTATACTCAGTCACAATCACTAACTACCTCAGTCACATATATATAAGGCACTTATTAAAGATAAAAAAATCACAAACGTCAAATGCAAGGAGGATTATTCACACACACAAAAACCTCCATTATATAACATTAAATTAACACGTCCCATCCCACCCCCCACCCTTCTCCCTTGTATGGCTCTCTATTACCTTTCATTCATCCACCTACACAGTCTATACACACCTATCTGTACACATCCATACACAGAAATGTACCTATAAGTCTACATAGTGCAATACCAACGAAGATCTAATAATATTATCTGTGTTGTACAGAGTGTTAATATGGATTTGGTCCAGGAAGAGTCATCCCACCATGGTCAACCAAGTCCAGAGAAGGCAGAATATCCATGAAGGGCCCCCAGATTTTCTGGAAGGTTCCAGGTTTCTTTCTTACATTGTATGATATCTTTTCAGGTGTACCGTAAGACACCAGCTCATTAATCCAGTGCTTCAGCGATGGAGCGATTTCAGATTTCCAATTAACTAGGATGCATTTCTTCACTGCTGTGCTGGCAAGTAAAATGAAGTACTTCTTATAATAGTCCACATTAACAGAGCTTGTATCCCCCAAAATCCAAAGTTTTGCGTTCTGCTCAATTTGGCGTCCTATTATTTTAGAAGTTAATGCGATAATGTGTTTCCAAAGGTCTCCTATCACTGGGCAGCTCCAAAACATGTGCAAGAGATCGCCTTCTGCTACTTTACACCTCTGACATCTTGAAGAAATGCTGCTGTCAAATTTATGCAATCTGTAAGGGGTGTAGTAAGTTCTGTGCAATAAGTTAAATTGTGTTTGCCTATGTTTTGTGGATATTAACACAGTCTGTGCCTGCTCCAGTAGAGAATGCCAGTCCCCCTCATCATAAACACAGCCCATGTCTGTTTCCCATTTACCTTTTTTAGATGCTTTATCATAAACAGGTAGTTTGCCATTGATTATAGCGTAAATGGAAGATGTTAGTCCTTTTGTTGTTGTACATATCTTGTGACATAGATGATTTTCAAAAGGGGTTTCTTCTGGAATATCTGGGAAAATGTCCTTGGAATTCTTTTTGACCCATTCTCTAATTTGCAGGAATTTAAAGAAACTATGTTCGGGGAGTTGGAATTTTTCCTTTAGTTGTTGAAAATTTGCGAATGTACTGTTAATATATAAATCTGCAACTGTTTGGATTTTTTTATCTTTCCACTTTTGTAATACAGCATCTGAGATGTGGTGCGAGAGGTTGGGATTTCCCCACAAAGGAGTCCTCCTAAGAAACGAGATATTCAAATCCAACAGTGAATGAGCTTCTTGCCAAGCAGCAAATGTATTCAGTATTATGGGATTGTTCGTAATAGTAGTCAAACATTTTTTTGTACCTATAAATGGGACATCCTTTAAAGGTATAGACCTCATCTCATGTTGTTCAATCGGAACCCATCTTACCTCACTGTTTTCTGCATGCAACCAGATCCAAATTGGTCGGTATTGAGAGGCAAGATAATAGCTCCTAAAGTTTGGTAGGTTAAGTCCTCCCTTTGAGTAAGGGGCCTGTAAAGAAGTGAGCTTGACTCTAGGGATTTTCTTTTGCCAAAGAAAAGGAGTTATAATTTTGTTAAGCTCCTTAAAGAAACTCTTCGGAATTTTTATTGAGACACACTGAAACAGGTAAATGAACTTAGGCAAGATATTCATTTTTATGGTATTAATTCTGCCGATAAGAGACAGTGGAAGATCCATCCACCTTTGAAGGTCGAGTTTGGTTTGTTCTAATAGTTTTGTGTAGTTTTGTTTAAATATATGGCCGTCTGATTTGCCAATTTGTATACCTAAATATTTGAAACCATTGCTGCACCATTTCAAGGGATCAGTGAGAGCTCTAATATTGTTGTCCTGTATATTTAGTGGTAGAATTTCACTTTTACTGTAATTTAGTTTGTATCCTGAGACTGCGCTGTATTCTTTTAGACATTGCAATAACGGGGGGATTGATGTGAGCGGTTCAGTTATATATAAAAGTAAGTCATCCGCATATAAGGATAATTTGTGCTCGCTCCTACCGAATTTGATTCCAGCTATGGAGGTGTTGTGGCGGATGGCGATGGCTAATGGCTCAATCGCCAGCGCGAACAATAAGGGCGAGCTTGGACAGCCTTGTCTACAGCCTCTGGATAAGGAGAAGTTAGTAGAAAGAACATTATTTGTTAAAATGTTAGCTTTGGGAGCATTAAAGAGTGTTTTAACAAACTGAATGAATTTTTCACCGAAACCCATGGCCTCTAGTGTCCGAAAGAGAAAGCTTGGCTCAATCCTATCAAATGCTTTATTCGCATCCATAGAGGCTATCACCATAGGATTCCTATTTTTTTGAGCAGCATTCAGTATGTGAAGCAGTCGCCGCACATTATCTGCTCCGTACCTATTTTTAATGAACCCTGTCTGGTCAGCGTGGATTATTTTTGGTATTATATCTTCCAATCTACGCGCGATTAATTTGGATAGGATTTTATAATCTGCATTTAGGAGACTAAGGGGCCTATATGAATCGCATTTCTGTTTGTCCTTACCTGGTTTTGGGAGCAGCGTAATTGTAGCTATTTCTAATGAGTCTGGTAATTTTGTATTTTCTAAAGCTTCTTTAATCATATTTGTGAGAGGAGTCAGTAATTTTCCTGAAAAGGACTTATAGTACTCGATAGGGAAGCCGTCTGGCCCGGGTGTCTTGTTATTTTGTAGTGAGTTAATGGATTGGAGTACCTCCTGTTCAGATATGTCAGCATCAAGTAGTTCTCTATCATCATCTTGCAATTTAGGAAGAGGAATTCCATCCAGAAATCGTTTGGCTCCTATATTTTCATCATCCTGTCCTGTTTTATATAAATTTTCGTAAAATTGCTTAAATTCTGCATTTATAGATGTTGAGTCATCGAGGTATCTGCCTTCCTCTGTTACTATTGAGTGTATAAATTTATCTGTCATCTCCTTCTTAATTTGCCAAGCTAAAAGTTTGCTTGTTTTGTTCCCAAATTCGTAATAGTGATATCTCGTCCTGGCCATGGCTGCCTCCTCTTTGTTTGTACACAGATTATTATACAGCATCCTTGCTTTAGTTAAGGCACCAAGGTGTTCTTCCTTTTTAGTAGTAATATGATCCTGTTCCAGTTTTTTAATATCGCTTTCCAATTTGGATAGTGTCTCTCTATTTTTTTTAACTTTATGGGCGCTATACGATATGTCCTCTCATAAAGGCTTTTAGAGCCTCCCAAATGTTGGCGTGAGGAGGAGTTTGAGTTAGCATCAAGAAATATTTCTATATTAGTGGTCATATATGAAATAAATTCAGGGTCTTTTAGCATGAAATTTTTGAACCTCCACCTGCGAATTTCAGGTTGAGGGGTTTTGATCACCCAGGTGAGTTTAAGAGGATTGTGATCTGAGAAGGTGGCTGCTAAATAACTACATTCTTTTATTGTGGACATCATATCTTGTGATATCAGGAACATATCAATTCTGGAGTATGTATTATGCGATGCTGAAAAACAGGAAAAATCCTTCTGGCTTGGATGAAGTTTTCTCCATACCTCAATTATGCCCATGTCTTTAATACCTTGGTTTAATGCTGCAGCCGCTTTTGATGGTGAAATTGTTTTGGGTGATAAGCGATCCAATACCGGGTTTAAAACCAAATTAAAGTCTCCACCTACAATGCACTGACCCTCAACAGTAGCCAATTTCATAATCAGATTGTTAAAGAATGACGGGTCGTCATAGTTTGGCCCATATATATTCATCAGAGACAGCCTGTTCCTATTTATTTCACAGTCTACAAGCAAGAATCTACCATTTCTATCTTTTTCCATTGAAATTAATTTAAAATTCAGGTGTTTATTGATGAGCAATGCAACTCCTCTGGACCTGGAGGAGTAGGAAGAGTGGAAAACATTACCCACCCAGTCTCTACGCAGTTTCAAGTGTTCGGAGTCAGTGAGGTGGGTCTCTTGGATAAAGGCGATATCTACATTCTGTCTCTTTAAGTATTTTAGCATTTTTTTTCTCTTAATAGGTGAGTTAATCCCTCTGATATTCCAGGAAATACACGTTAATTGACCCATGATATAAGTTCTATATATAGATGCATGGATATACTGATACGACTCAGCCCGGACCAAAAAGTAACATTCCTATTAGTGCAAGTAGAAATTCTGGTTTTAGTGAGAGACCATACAAAACCCCTAAACAAAGTAAAAACCTGCCTTGTAAAACCCCAACAACAAAACCACATCAGGTAGGTAACTTCCTTAAACAACAGTGGTGGCCCCAGCAACTGCTGAATATGACAGGCCACTCATAACTTCTTATATAGGAACCTTTTAAATTTCAAGATGTTAGAAGAGAACCAAACAAATGTGTAAGAAGTTGGTTAAATCAAACATGATCCCATTTGTTAACAGTGGGACCCTATTTTGATCACAATCCTTCTCATATATTGTCTGTAGATGTGGGCTATGTAAAGCAGCCACTTCGGTTACTCACTTGGCAGCTTTTTCAGAAAATTTTGCGCCTCAGCTGGAGTGGAGAAAACCTTGACGGATCCCCGGTGCTTTACGCGGAGCTGGGCCGGATAGAGCAACGCGTATTCCAGCTCCCTCTCTCGCAGCATCCTCTTTACGTCGAGGAACTCGTTTCTCCTCCGCTGCAGGTCTGCGCTGTAGTCGGGGTAGAATGATATCCTCTTGTTTTCGTATGTCATCTCTCCTTTGCTTCTGGCGAGACGGAGGACTTTCTCTTTGTCTCTGAAGTTCAGGAACTTGGCAATGATGGGCCGTGCTCTGTCCGTCTGCTTGCCGACGCGGTGCGCCCTTTCCAAAGTAACGGGCGAGGTGAAATTGTCGTTGCCCAGGATCTCCGGTATAAACTTTTCCAAAAATCCCACCACATCACGTCCTTCCGACTGCTCAGGGACGTTTAGTATCCTGATGTTCGATCTTCTGCTGCGGTTTTCTAAGTCGTCGATTTTGTCTTTGAAGTGAGCTAGCGTCCTCTCCATCTTGCCGACACGGTCGCGGGTATCTGTAATGTCGTCCTCATTTGCGCTCACACGTGTCTCTATCTCTTGGACCTGCTCTGACAGTGTAGAGAGAGAGGACTCTATTTTCGTTAGTGTAGTGTGTATATCGGCTGTTTTTTTGTCGATATGTTTCGTTAGGTCCTCTTTGGTTTCGTGGAGAGCATCTAGAAGTTTACTGAGGGTTGTCTCTGTTTCTTTCTGTTCGCCCGCCATGTTCCTCTGATGTCCAGCGTGTGGGTCCCGTGAAGTCCGAGTTGCAGTGTTATTTCGCTTTTTGTGGCGAAAATTATAGCTTGCCATACAAAAATGTTATAAATACTTTCTCCTCTTTCATGTAACTCAAAGTTATGGGTGAATAAAGCAGGATAAATGCAGCTGTTGAGGTCTTCCACCGAGAGCTCAGGAATACACGTCCGCGCTCCTCGACTGCATCCGGGAACCTCTCTCATTGGGAGATTGTTATCAGACAATGCATATATGTTCTTGCATTTCTGAGCGGTACTGTTTCACAACACAGTCCATAATCTACAGACACAACCTAATCCGCCTTTACATTTGCAGCATCACCAACCGCAGTCAGTGTGCGAAATACCCATCAATATCCGGGGGCAGCCTATGCAAAGTTGTGCATGATAGTGCAAGGAAACAACTGAGTAAATGTCAGGTATTGACACACAGCAGTGCATTTGTCAAGGATTATGGTTTCCATGACAATAACTTTGGACAGAGATGTGCATAAGGTGCAACAAACATGGCTAATTTGCATACGGGCGTGAGATTAACTGGCTCCGCTTGGCAAAAAAATATTTTGTGAATATTGAATCCTGAATATTGGACATTGTGAGCTTAGAAAACATTTTAGTGGCCAGTAAGTCAGAGATCTGTTAATAAGCTGCATTGACCCGGGCAGCAATGTTCTCCCACACCATCTCCCTCTCTTTTGCAGCTGCAGCGGTGTTGCACTTCTTTCTAAAAACATGTTCAAACTCGCCATATGAGCACATTAAAATTTCCAGTCTCAGTAGCACTGTTACACCTGCATCTTATCTTACAACTAGATTGTTTTTTTGATTCCAGTTTGCAATGCTGTCAATATTCTTTTATTCTATTCTGCAACGGTTGTAACAGACTGACCATTATCAATGAAATAATACTGACGTGTAGAGTTAGTGGAGTGCCCCTTTAAAGCTTCTTTTCAGTCTCTGCTTTTCATTGGGCACTAATCACCCCCTATACGTTCCTGATGTACAGTGCTGAACAAATGTATCAGACCACCTGTCCTGTTTGTCTCAGAAATCCTCCAGCATCATCTCCTTCACTTTAGCTGGACTCTTTCTTCCTCACTTCCTTCACTCCTCTTCATCATTTTGAACAGGAGTCAGGGATTTAAACTGAATTCACCTTTTTAGACCCAAACTTGAGCCACAACACAGGACTTGGATATGCTTTGATTTTTTTTTCTTTTTTTAATACATTTGAAAATTCATTGATAAAAATGATAATTATATTTCAACAGTAAAATATATGTATGTTAATAATTATATATCCCATTGTGCTGCATTAAGCTTTAATATAATTTTAATATAAAAAAATAGATATGCTCGTTTCAAACATGTTTTGCATGTTTTGGCATCAATCATAGCCTTAAGACGCTTTCACACTGACCGCGCAAGGCGCAGGTGCGCTCAGAGAAACCCATTGATTGTGTATGTGGTTGTGCTGCGCAAAGGCGCAGCGCGGGGGCGGAGTTTGCGCTCTTTGCGCCATACCCCACGCATCGCCCCTCGCTTGCCACGTTCGGTGTGAAAGCAGCTTCACTGTGTACACTCCTGATATGCGCTCCTGTTGTGTGTCATTAATCACCTCTCATAGGGCACCGCTCTATTTTAAAGCTCGGAGAGCAGCAGAGAGCCAAAGCTCCTGGTGCTGCTGCCTTCACTCTGCTCACTCTGATCTGATCTGCCGATACTTTTCACTGCCTTTTACAACAAATGCAACTTTATTCTCTGTTCTCATCATGTGATCATCACAAGCAACATGTAATCTGCACTGGATTTTACTTTGCATGATGATTCTGTGAACAAGATCCAAGACTCAGGTAGACCAGGTAAGATTCACCTTGATTTACCAACGGTGATAATCTGCTGTCTCTTTATTCACTGTGAAGATTATTGCGTTTGTTATGAATGCAAATGGTGACAAGATGCAACTCAGGTCAATGCAGAAAACAGTATATCTCAATAAATTCCGCGAATGGGGTGACTAGAAATCATATCTATTAATTTATTTCATTGGATGTGAAAACGTCTCAGTAGCAAGACACATTTTACAGGGACAATAATGAAAAGACTACATGTGTTACTGGAACATGTTTCTAAAAACAGAAAACAAATGGCAAGAATTATTTAACAGACTAGTTCTTTTTAGAAACTTCCCAGCACAGAGTAGTAATTTGGTATTTATTTTGTCTTGCAAAGGGATGAGTGAGCAGAGGGGACCTCAGTTGCAATCTGCAATCATACCACTAGGTGTCGCCAAATCCTCCACACTGTCCCTCTATGAGTGTTATCAAAAACATGATGTAACACAGCTGAAAAAAGGGTTACACAAACATGCACATAAATTAATGAATAATACACACACATACTTCCTCTATGACCTTTTGTCTGGCCATATATACATCATGGTTCATGCTTAATATTTATTTATTTCACATATCTGCATATGTTTATGGGTTTTGCTTTGAATGAACAAGAACTGTAACGGGTTGTAAAGCATTTCAAAATGATATAATATTATATTGTTTCTTTGGACAATGATACAGTATTTGTCAATGTCACAAAGTCTACCACAATATGAATTCTATTAGATTCCATTCAGAGTCCTGCGATCAATATCATCAATTACATTTATGTAGCTGTTCTTTGTGTTGACTCTCAAAAATCTATTTTATTGCTGAGCTCTTATAGACATTTAATTTTGAAATGTCATTTAAATGTCAGAAAGAAATGTGTGGACAGAAGAAGGAAACTGTAACCTGGTGTTCCTTCAGTATTTCTTTATTTGGCAGATATTTTATGTATAATATGTTCTAGGATCTTCTTTAAAATCTAAAAATGAGAGAATTTCCCCAGATTTGAATATAATAGATACAAATCATCAGGACTGCTTATTTTGTGTCAAATTCCAAGAGGTGCTTCTTTATTTGGTTGTTCAAAAGCCTTCCTGTCAGACAGGGAACTTCTCATACATGAGTTTCACACTACGTTTGCATTTTTATATGTCAGAATCAAACAGGACAACAGTATTTAAAAATTCAAATTCAAGTGACGGGCACGGTGGTGTAGTGGTTAGCACTGTCGCCTCACAGCAAGAAGGTACGGGGTTCGATTCCCAAACTCTGTGTGGAGTTTGCATGTTCTCCCCGTGTCTGTTTGGGTTCTCTCTGGGTACTCCGGCTTCCTCGGAGGTTAATTTAAATTGACCGTAGGTGTGAATGTGAGTGTGAGTGGTTGTCTGTCTCTATGTGTCCTGTGATGAACTGGAGACTTGTCCAGGGTGTACCCTGCCTTTCACCTGAAGACAGCTGGGATAGACTCCAGCCTCCAACCCTATGAGGATAAGAGGTAGAAAATGGATGGATGGATGGTATTCAAGTGGCTGCAAATGATGGGCCCCTGTCAGCGATTCATTTGAGACTCCAATAAAATAAAAATCTACAATCACCTCATGTTTAATTTAGCTGTAATGTTGTCACTGTTGAGGGATGAAAGAGTGGTATTTCTCTGTTTCCCTTCACCGACCCAGTGTTTTCCTGTCTGTCTGTCTGTCTCAGACTGCTCAAATGGCCTCATGTAACATGCATATGTGTAAGAATAAGATGACACTGTTAGACAGAAGCACCCAGCGAAAGGGAATAAATGATCACAGGAATAACAGCATTAGATCTATTAATTAGGTAAGCCAGCTAAAATATTTAAAAAGCTGCAGCAGCAGCAGCCAGAGATCTACCAGAAGTAGGACACTACCAGAGGCTCTCTCTCAGCTCTACATCTCTCACTGTTTCTCATTTCGTAGATTTGTCTTTGAGCTTTCTTCTGTTTTTTTCCCTCCCGTCCTCCCTGCTGTGTCCTTTGTGATTCTTTCTTTCAGAGCTTTTTAAAGGTTGAGTGAGGATAATCTGAAGAGAGCTCATTCAAAACATCTCATTTCCAACAACAGCAACAGCAGTACACACATTTCCTTGAACAATGTCAGTTTGAATAAAACTGTTTTTTTGTCCTGACCCCTCACCCTCCACCAGCTCCTCCTCCACCATGAGCCTCCCTTTCAGCTCAGTGGCGGGAGTGGAGCTGTACAGTGAAAGTGCCTCCATGGTGTCCCTGGACTCCAGTGTTTTCTTCAGCGAGGCAACGACCTCTGGTGTGACAGATCCGCTTGACTGCTTCGTCATCAACGTCGGGGGAAGTCGCTATGTGCTGTCGCAGAAGCTGCTGGCGTCCTACCCAGAAACCCGGCTGGGGAAGCTGGCCTGCTGTGACCGAGACTCAGCGCTGGAGCTCTGCGACGACGCCGACTTCCTGCAGAATGAATTCTTCTTCGACCGAAACTCACAGACCTTCCTGTAGGTGGCGCCCTGTTCTCTTACCTAAGGCCTGCATAGTGTGTTGTTGTAATAATAACACTCTAACCTACAGTGAAAAGGAGACCAATCACAAGCCTGGGCTGACTTTAGTCATAGTTGGACACCAAAGGTTTGTTCACGTCTCTTAAAGGGTCAATTTGCATACACCTTCAACAGAGGTCAGCGGACAATAAATCACACTGTGTCCATCTGACACTGTATTTCTGCCTCCAGTCAAACATTTGTTTGAGTCAAACTGGAGGTCGTCTTCCCAGGTGTGCTGCCAGCTCTTGTTAGCTCATGATAACAGCCTTTAAACCGTGACCACTCTTCTTCCATATAGCTCAATACTCAATACTGTACTATCTTATGTTTTTACCAGAACATGTTTACATGCTGCAGTATTCAAACCTTGAACTTGAATACTATTTCCACCTACTGTCTGTCTGAATATTTAGTCTGAATGACCTGTTGACCCATTTCACAGTGCAGTGGAGGGTTGCGCATGCCGTCAGCCTGGGGAACCTGGGTTCGACTCCTTTTACAGTATGGGACCTTTAAACTCTCGTCAGTACAAAAGACTATAACAGTTATGGGTGACGTCTTCTATAAACCTGTACTTCTTTGAGTATCTGTGCTGACAGAAAGCTTCCTGTCTCTGTATCTCTCTGCTCACAGGTATGTAATGAACTACTACAGGACAGGTCATCTGCACGTGAGGGAAGAGTTATGTGAGATCTCCTTCTTGCAGGAGATTGAGTACTGGGGCATCGACGAGCTTCGCATCCACCCCTGCTGCCGTGAGCGTTACTACCGCCACAAGGAGCAGAAGGAGAACCTCGATATACGACGAGAGTTTGAATCAGAAGATTCTGATGAGGACTTTGTGGGTGCTGCCTGCCCGGCTCTCCGTCGGCGCCTGTGGGACCTGCTGGAGAAACCCGAATCATCCCGCGCTGCTCGCACCTTCGGCTCGCTCTCAGTCTTCTTCGTGGTGGTGTCGGTCATCAACATGGTGCTCATCTCGCTGGACTTAGGGGAGGACTTCGCTGTGAGCAGCGTTGGTATCGGTGCACCGCTGCTGTTTGACACCTTGGAGTATGTGTGCGTGGTGTGGTTCACGGGTGAGCTGGCCCTGCGGTTCCTCTGCGTGAGGGATAAGTGGCGCTTCAGTCGAAGCATTCCCAACGTTATCGACCTGCTGGCCATCTTGCCGTTCTACGTGACACTGGCGGTGGAGAGCCTCCATGGAGGATCCACAGAGCTGGAGAACATGGGCCGTGTGGTGCAGGTCCTCAGACTGCTCAGGTCGCTCCGCATGCTGAAGCTGGGACGACACTCAACAGGTAAACAGGCGATACCGCTTTAGTTTTTTTGATAGTCTGATTTGGGCGTTGCCTTTGGTGTCGACAGAGGAGTCTCACCCATCTTTCAAAGTGGAAACTCTCATATAATGAAACAGCTTATTAGCAGCTGTTGGTATGAATAAACCAAACTCAGGCTTAATTTTAGATCAGCAAGTTTTCATTAGGGGGGCGGCATGGTGGTGTAGTGGTTAGCACTGTCGCCTCTCAGCAAGAAGGTACCGGGTTCGAATCCCGGGCCCGGGGCCTTTCTGTGTGGAGTTTGCATGTTCTCCCCGTGTCTGTGTGGGTTCTCTCCGGGTACTCTGGCTTCCTCCCACCATCCAAAAACATGCATGGGATTAGGTTAATTGGCTAATTTAGTGTGAATGTGAGTGGTTGTCGCAGCACCTCATGTCCTGCGATGAGGTGGCGACTTGCCTTCCGCCCTAAGACAGCTGGGATAGGCTCCAGCCCCCCCGCGACCCTATGAGGATAAGCGGTAGATAATGGATGGATGGATGTTTTCATTAGATTGATTGACAGCTCCTCCAATCACCTGCCAAGTATTGAAAGTGCCTTTTCCAAACAACGTCTCAGATGGCTCTCTGACACCATCTGACAGGCTTAGGTTAATGCTAACATAAGATGAGGGGCATTATTGTTATTCCTGTGAAACATCACCATCGTGTCTCTAATCATTTATTTAATCGGTCATTTAAATAATGACTGTGACAAGCTGTGCTTCATCTTTACTGAAAAAAACCCTGTGAACTCTGAAAAGCATCTTTTACATTTAAAGGAAACTGACTCATTGCTTTCTTGACTTTCTTTCTGTCTTTTAGTATCATCAACATGTTGAAATGTATTCATGAGGGAAATGTTACAGGAAATGTAATGTTATGTTTTATAGCAAAAGAGAAAAGTAGGAGAAAAGTGAAGTGAAGGCGAGGTAGTGTTCACACATGGGAGCTTCAACATCAAGTCTTTATTTGATTTAGATATTTTTTTCTATTTTTGCCTTATTGAACAGTGTAGCGGCATGATATGGAACAAAGGTCCCAGACAATAATAACATGCTATATGAATGTTGAGTTTCTGAAATCATAACTTTTTGTGTGAAGTCATAATAATGCAATCCAGTCTTTGTACTGTGTTGAAATGCAACTAAATTTTGTAAATAATCTGATCTCATGGTAATGTGTATAAATAGCACAATATTTTAATATGGTAAAGTTTAGGCAACAAATCCAGTTAATACAGTACAGAAACAATGTAACGTAACGATGGAAAACATGCCACAAACACTGCTGTCTCACACAAATACAGCATGTATGTGATAGAGACGTTAAGTCAAGAGGGCCAGTGCAACAACAAAAAAAAAACCAGATTGTTGTTGTGTCCTCATACAATGTTTCGTATGATATTTTACAAAAAGTTCAAAAATTGCAACACATGTCAATTCGGTTTTTGGCCATTTTGAGTCATGATGCACAGAATATTTTGTACTATGTCTCTGAAAACACAGAACGGTTCAAATGAAAGAAGAGACTATTTCATCATGAAAAAAATGTTTTTTTTCTTTTACCTTGTTCCATTCTTGTTGTGTCAGAGGTAGAGTAGAGGACACTTTCACCACTTTTTGTCCAGATTCTGTTTGTTTTTCGTTCTAATTTTGTTCGTCTCCACTTCCTGCTTTGACCTCTGTGGTGTATACCATCTATTTACGTGCAGACTACAAATCCCTGTCGAAAAAACACTTTGAGGTATTATTACATCAATGGCATTCAAAGAGTTAAGTGACAAATAATTCAACACTGACCTCTGCCACACAGGACTCAAACAGTGGTTTCCACCTTGACCTCCTCTATGCAATTTATCACTCTTTATACTTTCTACTTCATGATTAATACAAATATACATAAATTGATTTGTTGGGATAAAGAGGAATTACAGTGCATTACTTTTTCCGATTTATAGCCATGAACAGTATGTTTTGCAGGCATGAAGACTGAAACTCAGTAGTGACAAAAAACATAATCAGAGAGTCTGGTCCACAATGTACAGGAGCCCAGAGGGACAAACTTCAGAAACACCTGATTAATGTATTGGTTACAAGGTTTCAGTTATGGAAGTTGAACAAATCCTCTTTTAAATTTCATTTTGATTTTTACATGTGAGAGTTGAGTAAACCTGATGATTCACTCATCTTGAATCTTCTCTGATATGAAGAAGCAGCTTTCTGCAGCAGCACTACTTGTCTTCAGTACTCTATGAGCTCATTTCAAATCCTCCTCAAACTTGACACCAGTGCTCATGTTTTTGTCCTGAAGGAGAATATAGATAAGTCATTCTGTGGAGTGAACATCGGCTCTATGAGCTCTTCTCATCTGGATGTATTTCCTCTTTCGTCTTTGTTATTTTCTCTTCTCTGATCGCTTCAGTTCTTAAGACAGTCTGAGGAAAAGAGGGAAACACGAGAGTGAAATGCAGACAGATGAATGCAGGCTATCACTCACTGACTATAGTTTGTCTCCAGAATAAGATATTCACAGAAACTGCTGATGTAGAAGAACAAGACTTGGAACTATGGGATTTTTTTCTACAGCTGTGAAAAGATCATGATTTTTTTTCCTAATTATATAATTATTATAAACAATATTTAGAAGGCAACAGACATACTTGAGTAAAAGCCGCATTATTGCTTTCAAAAGGGCATCCTCGTTGACTTAATCTCTTATTCTTCTGTTTACCTCGGGAACTGGAGGTAATAAGAAAAAGACGGGTGGCTTTCCTCTCCTAAAGGACACTTTAGGTAGTACTAGACATTTGCTTTCATCTCCCAAATAGGTAGTACTAATCCACTTTCCTCTCCTCAATGGGTAGTACTAGACTAAGCTTTCCTCTCCTAAAAGTCATGTTAGGTAGTACTAAACTGACATTAAGTATTTTTGACTCCTTAATTACCTTTCCTGCATGTTGGTTGATGAGAGGGAGAGAGGATGAGGAAGTCGAAGAGTTTCTTAGTTAAAAACTCTATTTAATGAGTGAGACAAAGAATGTTGGGACAGATCTGGGTCTTGAGGCCTTGGGCGCTCCAAGAACCCCGCACAAGGCTAAGTCCAATCCTTTCATAGCTTTTACAAGTTTCACTTTCTAACAAGGCGTTGTCTTCAGGTCTTCGGGGTGTTGGATGTCATCAGTTCTTCTCTTCATTGGTTGATATTTGGTGCAAAAGGGCGTCCTGAGGCGGCACCTTGGACCTCCAAAGTGTTAATGTGTGCCCACCGGAGAGATCTCCAGCCAAAGGAGATAAGGACACATTCCTGTCCTCTGTGAATCTCTGTTCTTTGTCTGAAAACCATGAAACTACTTTTACACTATTCATTACACATAATAAATCATTTCAACATATTTATCAGAATAAAGTGGTAAACTTTAGTGGTAAAGTGGTAAATTAGTAAAACTATATCCTATTAAACACACCAGAACTTTCTAAGTGTATTAAAACAAACCATAATTGGTAAAAATGTCTGATTAAACAATCCATAACTAGCAAACATGTCTATGCTTAAAACAAACCATACTTAGGTAATAAAATGGCACAAGCATGACCTTTCATATCTCAACAGGGCTATCTATCATGGTAGGAGGAACACATCCTCTTTTCCCACTGTATGAAACCTTCCTATTGTCTCCTGGAGATACATAACCGCAATGAGCACAAATCTATTGGTTACAAAATGCTGAGGAACTGTACAGGCTGAATCAACAAGAGTCTGGAGAAGAATACTTTGTAATTTAACCATACACTCTGAGCGTGTGAGACCTAGGCAGTAGGATGAGAATGATGTGACCTTAAAAAGAGAAATAATTCCTGTCTGCAGCTTTTACGTGCAGCTGAAAAACCATCATTTAAGCAATGCTTCTGGTTATATGATTTTTAAACTCATGCTAATAGAAATATGCTAATAGAAATATAGCATGAGCTGTTCATGGCCTAAATAAAATGTTCACATTTTATTTGACGGATGATCAAGTTTCTAGAAGCTGATTTTCGTACTGAAATCAATGGGAAACTTGGCCTGGAGGTATTTATTAAGCTAATCATCTTCACATACATTATTTCCGAATAAATTGTAAACTGGGAATAACATAATTGTGATACTTTGCATCCATTGATTATTTGTAGTTGCATTTATTTTTGTATATTTTTTAATGGCCAGTACATATGATGTGTTCATAAGATCGTCCTTTGTCCTCATTTCTGTCCAGGCCTCAGGTCTCTGGGTTTGACCATCGCTCAGTGCTACGAAGAAGTCGGCCTCCTGCTTCTCTTCCTCGGCGTCGGCATCTCCATCTTCGCCACTGTCATTTTCACTCTGGAGCATGACCTTCCTGCCACCACCTTCACCAGCGTGCCGGCCGCTTGGTGGTGGGCGACCACTTCCATGACCACGGTCGGCTACGGAGACATCCGACCTGACACAGCTGTGGGGAAGGTGCTGGCTTTCCTCTGCATCCTGTCTGGGATCCTAATCCTGGCTCTCCCTATTGCCATCATCAACGAGCGCTTCTCTGCCTGTTACTTCACCATGAAGATGAAGGAGGCGGCGTCACGGCACAGCGAGATGCTGAAGAGGCTGGCCCGTGGCTCAGTGGGGGGTGTCAGCGAGGGAGGAGTGACTGGAGGCGTGAACCTGAGGGACGTCTACGCCCGCAGCGTCCTGGAGATGTTAAGGCTACATGGCCGAGAGAGGGCGAGCACCCGGAGCAGCGGAGGAGAGGAGTTGTGGTGGTAGAGCCAGGAGACTCACTTTCAACCTCACCAGAGTCAGTAGATGGAGGGTTCATGAGCAAGGCACTGACACACTCAGTGCTGTAAGAGCTGCTCTACAGGCCAGAGTGGAAGAAATCATTCCTGGGCTGGTGGAGCAAAAAAGACTTCGTTTGGTTTAGTGAAACATCGAGGTCAGTCTCAAAATACGCACATTCATTATATTAAGAAAGTTTTGGCCAAATTAAATAAGTCAACACCGACCTTTTGGTCCAATGAGACTTCCTCACAACACATACTTTGATTATGAATATATTTGTTATATTCATGAAAAAAAATCGAGGAGAAAACATTTCCGTTTCCCTCAAAATGCATTCAACAATGTGGTTTTATAGGAAGGTAATTTTAGGAGAACATTTGATTATCCAAAACAAGACCGATGTGTCCGAGAGCACGGGAAAATAATCAGCTGACAAATTATAATTAAAATAATGAAAGGTAGTTCATGTTTAAACATGAACATAACTCCAACATGTATTTTGGCTCATTCTCAAATGTTTCCCATCATTCACGTGTTGTTGTCAGACAGCAGCATTCATTGCATTCATCAGTCTTCTTCTGTAATCCCGTTGTGTTGTCCTGCCTGCATCACGTCAGAGCACCTCCCTTCTTCTTCTGAGAGAGGACATATGTGTTGTGTTGAAGTCACTCTGAAACCCTACAGGCTGTTTTTGGTCGTGGTACCTGAGTGCTTCTGCTCTCTCTTGTAATAGTGTCTATTATCACTCTGTGACTCAGTCATGCAATAAAGGACTTTCTCCTGTGAGTCAGAGTGGTCTTTTCAAATATCACAGTGATGTCCTGAAGGCCTGATTAAAAACACTGACCTATGAGCTGCTGCCACACTGTTTTCTGCGTCACCGCAGTGTTATTTGTAGATATGCTGTTGTGGGTGGAATTGATATTTTTTATTTTCTCTGTCACAAAGATTTATCAAAAAGTTGTTTCAGATCTCTTTGCTTCCTGCCCTCCTGTGTTCCCGCCTGTGTAATTGTCAAGCCTTGTCCTGATTGTCTCCTTTACCATCCATCCATTTAAACCGCTTATCCTCACGTAGGGTCGCAGGGTGGTTGGAGCCTATCCCAGCTGTCTTAGGGTGAAAGGCAGGGTACATCCTGGACAAGTCTCCAGTTCATCACAGAACACATAGAGACGCAGACACAGGGAGAACATGCAAACTCCACACAGAAAGGCCCCGGGCCCGAGATTCGAACCCGGTACCTTCTTGCTGTGAGGCGACAGTGCTAACCACTACACCACCTTTTCGAGTAAGAGTAGTCCTTTGTTGTGTTTCAGTTTTCCTCTGTTTCAGAGTGATTTTGATTTGTTAAATTTTATAGCCTCTAGAGTGAGAGCTTCTTTTGTTTCTAGTTAACAAAACACATGAGAGAATGTCTCTCACAACAGTCTTTTTTCCTCCTCTTCCTCCTCTTGATCCTCTCCTTCCTCCTACCACACCACAGTCCTCTGTCTCTTCTTGTCTGACTTGAGATCAGAGGTTTCTGTTCTGAGCAGCACATCATCATCTTCAGCTTTCCTCTTCAGTCTGCTGCTGCTGCTGCTGCTGATGATGATGATGCTGCTGCTGCTGCTGCTTGAGGTGGATGGACTTTTTCGCAACCTCTTCCTGTCATTGTCTGATTTGTTGCAATAGTCCAACTCACAGTCAGAACCAGCCTTTCTCCTCTTTGCCCCTGGTCTGATGTAACTTGGAGTCTGGACAGAGCTGACAGGATGCTGGCTGCTGCCGATATCAATGATACTCCTGCTGCTGCCGATATCAATGATACTCCTACTGCTGCCGATATCAATGATACTCCTACTGCTGCCGATATCAATGATACTCCTGCTGCTGCCGATATCAATGATACTGCGGCGGCTGCCGCTGCTGCTGATGCTGATGATGCTGCAGGTGGATGGACCTGCACTGTTTCCTCTGCAATTAGATCAACAAGTTAACGGATGGAAAGATTTACAACACAGACAGACGTCAAACTCATCCAACAGTTTCAAATGTATTCTCTGTAAAGTCATAATGGTGACTGGTGTAGATGAGCCCACCTGTGCCCTCCAGACCTCATCCTCTTGGACAGATGATTTAAACTCTCATCTTCTCCACCAGCCGGCCTTTTGATCCCTGACCTCACTGGTCTGGTGGTCTGGGTTCCAGAGCAGGGATCAGGGCTGATGTTGTGGGGCTGGATCAGGTCCTGCTGGACAGGGCAGATGGTCCTGGAAGGAGACTCACTCTGAGACCCCCTCACTTCTGTCCCACTGTCAGAAGTCTGGCTTTCCTTCTGACAGACGTCCATTAATTGGAAACAGGTCCTGACACTGCAAGACAATGAAGTGAATAATATTTACACAAACGCATTAAGATCAAGTGAGATAGATAAGATCAATCTGTATCTTCTGCACTCAGGAATAAAAGAGCAAGTGAGACATTAATGGAGGAAAATAACTCATAATGTGTTCAAATAATGGAAGGGCAGCAGTGACTCACTAGGAGTTGAGGGGGTCCATGCTGGCCATGTGGCTCATGGTGATGAAAGGATGCTCCAGAACCTGATGGGGTGTCATCCTCCTGGAAGCATCGAGCTGCAGCATCCCACAGAGCATGTCCACGAACATCAGCCGGTCTTGCATTTCTGCAGCTTCACCTGCAGAATTTGCTGGCTTGATGACCTGGAACAAGAATGAACAAGAGGTCAGTGGTATCTTCTATCACCTCCAGATGGGAACAAAAAGCAGTGTGTTTTATGTGTGCTTCAGAAAAAAAAGTTCATGTTTAAATTGTTTTTTTTTCCAGTGAATGATCAAAAAGAAGACGTACATGCAGGAGGTCATCCAGCGAGCTCAACTTCACCTTCCTCTTCTCCAAAGACATGATCCCTGTCTCTGCCTCAAACTGTTTTGGTGTCTGAACAGACAGTGTTATTGTTAGCAATGACGTTTAGAGCAACACATAGATTCAAAATGAAGCTGACAGGAACTGGTGATCCAGTGGGTCAGTGAGATGAGAGCAGGTACCTTCAGTTTCCAGAGACTGGTGGTCTCGTCTTTGGAGAAGAACCGGTGAGTCTTGCATCCGAGGCTGAGCAGGTCTTGTGGTGGCTGACCCAGAGTCTGCATGATGTACCTCATCTGAAGATACAAAACAACATCAAGTCATGCTGGGAGTCCAGGTTGAGGACTTTCACTGACTTTTTAAGCTGCAGTTGCAACTTTAAGTTTGTGCAGATAATCTTTGGGAAAATTCTGGTTCCCCTGCCTCCTTTTAGTGCTCATAAATGAATTGGCTGGATTTTACCCAGATGAACACAATCAATCAGAGCGGAGGTCTGTCACCACGGCAGCTGTCAGTCACTGAAACATGCAAAACTCCAATAAAACTGTCAAACTAGGCAGCGTTGA
Source organism: Synanceia verrucosa (assembly GCA_029721515.1). Lineage (NCBI taxonomy): Eukaryota > Metazoa > Chordata > Actinopteri > Perciformes > Synanceiidae > Synanceia > Synanceia verrucosa. The sequence continues at coordinate 6,053,930 of CM056557.1, read as the reverse complement.
TTGAATATGAATCAATAGTCTGTTTGTGTAATGACTATTCCTCCCCTCAGCTGTTTTCAGAAATATATTTTAGTGAACTGTTTGGATGTAAAATTATAAAACTGGCCGCCATGTTGAAAACAGTCAAGCCAAACCTAAGCCCTGTCCACAAGTAGGAGCAAAATTTCTAAAGCGAAACAGTTCGTTCAAGAAGAGAGTAAATAAATAACTGTCCCATAAACAAAAATTATAAAGTGTGAAGAAAAGGTTACAAAAATAATGGAAAATGTATTATATGAATCAATATTCTCTTTCTGTAATGATTAGTAGATGAAGTCTTCACTACACATACACAGTAAAGCAGAGGATCAAACTTGGTGCAGTTCTTACCAGATCATATTCGCTCCTGCCGGGGTAGAGCCTGACGCCGAGGTACAGCTCAGCAGTGATGCAGGCCACAGACCACACATCTATGGCCTCATCGTAGGGAAGCCCCAAAACAACCTCTGGAGATCTGAGAAGGAACAACTGTCATGATCACACCCACCATGATGATCATTTCTACTATTATGACAGCCATCTGTATCACAGACAACTTAGACTACTATGACTTGTAGTCCTACTGCAGTAAAACCACTCACAGTGTTTCTACTCTCAGTACAGCACCAACACACCGCTAACAGAGCTAACACGGCTCCAGCTACTCACCTGTATGGAAGGGTCTGGACGCAGGAGCCCTGTTTGGCTGCTGACACGTCAATAGCCAGGCCAAAGTCAATCACCTTGACTCTGTAGGGCTCCTGTACGTGATTTACCAGCATCACATTGTCAGGCTTGAGGTCTGTGTGCATTATGCCCAGAGCCTTCAAGTGATTCAGTGCGGTGGCGAGCTGAAAGAGTATTTAAGTAGTTTAGCCACTCATTTAATAAGCAGGGCAATGACATAGTGTGAGTATACTTTAGTGTGTGTTTGTTAATGCAGGAGGACATACCTGCTGGACAACAGGTCTGATCTCCTCCAGGAGCAGCGGTTGGTGACGCCTCTTCTTCATGAAGTCGAACAGACTTTGGTCCAGGTGCTCAAACTCCAGACAGACATGTCCTCCGCTGATGAAAACCTGGTACCAACGGACTATGTTGCACTTGTCCGGGTCCAGCGATTTCAATTTCATCAGGGCAGCCACCTGGGGTCACATGACACACTTTCTATCAGCTCAACTCACAGGAACAAACCATTGTATTGTAGTGAACAGCTGTGTGAAGAATTGTCACATAAATGGTGCAAATCAAACTTTAACAGTCAGTTTCTTCTCCTACCTCTTCTTCTGTCCGCCAGAAGTCTGCCAGACCATCCGTCATAATTTTGATGGCAACGGTCTTCTTGTCGGTCATCCTCACACACTTGGCGACTGTGCCGAAGGCGCCCTTTCCCAGGAAGGACTGCACCTGGTAGCTGGAGGTTGTGGAGCAGAGCCAGCCGATGGCTACCTGGTGGTCCTGGGCAGGGAGAGTGGAGGACGCCATTGTCAGGGGAGACACCTGCTGAAAGGACCAATGTGGACACCGCATTTAGTCACATTCAATCACAGAAATGAAACTTTTGTTGTGAGAGCAATCAGCAGACTAAAGATACTCACTGTGTGTGGCAGCAGATGTTCCTGGTGTTTTTTTGAGGGAAACTCTCCTCAAGATGGTTAAAAAAAATGTTGTGAACAATTTCAGACTGATGGGAATCTGTCTGAGCTTCAAAGTCGAAAGGTTGAAGGTTGTCTCTCAATATGTCTTTCTCTCTGAAGATACTGAACACAATGATCCAGCTGAACTTGTACTTCTGCTACTAAACTGGATTCTACTCTCTTTGATGGGATTCTATTCTAGAACAGAATCTATTTTATTCTATTCTGTGACATTAGCAGAACTCTTTGCTCTTTGATGTTATTGACATATTATCAAAGTCTGTATTTAGTATATATATATATATATATATATATATATATATATTTATATATATATATATATATATATATATATATATATAAATATGTATATATAAATATATATACAGATTTATATATATATATATATATATATATATATATATATAAATATGTATATATAAATATATATACAGATTTATATATATATATATATATATATATATATATATATATATATAACTCTGTATATATAAATATATATACAGATTTATATATATATATATATATATATATATATATATATATATATATAGTATAGTGTATACTTAAAGAAGATAATCTGGTCTACAAATGACAGTATATTATGACAAAAAGTAATAGTTTGACATGCCATAAAACAAGATAAAAATGTAATAGTATGTCCTAAAAATGTCTTCAAAATGTTGAAAACAAACAATTCAAATTAATAACATAGTATGTTATTATGAAAAACATAACTTAAATCATATATCATAGTATCATATTATATATATTATATTGATTCATATTACTTTCTAGATAAATTGTTTTGTCTCTAAAATGTCAGAATTCTCTTCATCAGAGTTTCTCAAAGTTCAAGGTTAAAGTTTTTGTCAGTCCAAAAGCCAAAGAAATTCAGTTCAATTTGATTTAAAACCTCTTATGCTTTATTCAGCACTATTCTATATAAATAAAGTTCATTATTATTATTATTATTATGACTGATTAATAGACTGAAAACTTAGACTATCTGTCCTTTAATCCATAAAATAAATATAAAATAATAAAAATAATTTAGCACTTGAAGCAGTTGATCAGAAAAATCTTTCAAAACTAAGTTTACCTCAAATTTGCATAATTATTATGTTGTCCTGATTTTCTCTCCAAACAAAACATTCACACAAAATCCGACAAAAGAAGCAACAAAAATTGATTGACTGATTTTTACAACTTTTATTAAAACAACACAACAGTGTTACAAAGTGTTTGTCTGCAGGCAGGAAGGGTATATCAGTCCAGTAGTATGAATAAATATAAGCTGTTCTTCAGGGGATAAACTACATGTTTTTGTAGTTTTATTGCAGCTACAGACTGGACCTCTGCACTGACCAAAGCTCTGTACACTGTCAATGAGAAGGTGGTGAGAACCAGTGGCTGAGAGGTTAGAGGGAAGGCCAGTGGTCTGTCATATGATATGTGATATGTTATCACAGATTTTGACCCCCACAATGGAAAAGTCAGACACACAAAGACAATCAGGTGGCAGTGGTTGGTTAGTCAGGGTGGAGCTCCAGTCCTCACCACTGTGAGGACACCAGTGTCCAGATCCCTGCCATGGAGGTGGACAAAGGAGAACCAGACTGTCTCCTCCTGTTGTTTCAGAGACATAGAAGGAGGGGTTAAGGAGCAGGAGGACAGAAAGAAAACGTGGACGAACTGAAGAAACTTGTGGTTCTCAGTTTTGTTCCAGACCTCATCTGAACTTATCTGAGGAGAAAAGAAGAGAAGGACAACATAAGAATTACTACTACACCACTACAGCTAGTATAACAACTACTACTAAGTACTACTACAACCACTTCCACAACTGCCACATGGTGCTCTGTTGCTACCTGGAGTCAGTCGCGAATGGATTGTCTGGAAACCCTAGTATCTGGTTAAACTTAATACAAGCTAGCAGCCCACCAGGACCAGGTACTGGTACCATTAACATAGCTAATGCCATTACTAGTGAGTTCCTGTGTTTAGCCTTGAGCATGAATGTGATATTAACTGTAATGGCAATTGTGGCTCATAACATAATGTTTATTACTGGTAAATGGTGGCAGTGACTCCTGGGATGAAGGAAACATGAGGAAACATGAAGGAAACATGAGCTCACAGGAGCTCACACCTAAAAATATACATCCTTTTCCGGTCTATCAAACTGTGTGTACACACAGGTATGCGCAATTGCCATTGATAAATCATGAACACGCCTCAAATCCCTCCCTCTACATGCCCAAACACAATTATATGTGATCAATGCAAATTAGCATGTGAATATAAAGAAGACATGTGTCTCTGAAATTTGGGGAGTGATGTCAACGGACACATATTGCCAACAGTGTCACTCATGGTGCTGTCTAATCATAAACACCATAAACACTAACATGACCAATAAACAGACACAACAGACAAGTTTAAATCTTAGTATTAATGTACTTAGTCTTAGACTTTTCGTGAAACATTTCATTATGAGTCAAATATACTTCACTATACTATTCTTAAGCATGTAAAATACAGAATTTAAAAAGTAAACTGCAACTATACTGTCTCAGTTTTAGTGTAAAAGAAGTATACTTATTTATCCTGTGGTTCATTTAGGAACAAGAACAGAGGCTATCACTAAGAACACATAGAGGATCATAATAGAGAAACAGGAGTCAGGGTGTTGAGGTTTTTACCATTGTGAAGTGCCTATGAATGCCTGTAAAAACCTCACCACCCTGTCTCCAAAAAGCATGAAAATTCCCTTGTAAACAGTATGGTCATAATATACACGCTTTTCTTGACAGGTTTTGGTTTGATAGATCCCAAATATGACTCCCAAAGAGTTCTGCTCAGTGACTAAAGCAGAACGCGACACACAGATACATCAACGTCATCGGGTAAATAGCGAGTCGACGCGGGTCGACATGGCTCGACTTTCACACTGTGGCCGATCTGATCCAAGCCGATAAACTCCCGGGTCGATTGCCGAGTCATTGACCCATGTCAAAATGCCGATCCAACACAGGTTTTTCATGCATTGTGAAAGGGGCTTATGTGTCCTGTGATGAACTGGAGACTTGTTCAGGGTGTACCCTGCCTTTTGCCCTAAGACAGCTGGGATAGACTCCCCCCATGCATGTATGCACAAAATCAAAAAGTATGTAAAAAAGCATGTATCCATAGTGATAAATGAGGCCCCTGATTGTGCATCCTAACCCAAGTCAAATGACCCTCCAATCGACCCATGAATTTAGCGGCTTGGTGTGAAAGGCATCCTCCGTCGACCCTCTATATTACTCGTTGCTGTCCTGCGTTAGTCACTGAGCAGCCTGTCAGGCTGTCATTGTGAAGCTCCAGGACTGCAGAGCTGCTCAATCTGATTGCAAAACCGAGAAAAGTTTTGGTCCACTCCAATGAGATCAGTCTTCCTGTGGATCTCCAGAGACCGATCTCTAAAGGCAGAGATTTTTTTCAGCCAAACAAACCAAATGCGTAGCTACACAATCTTTTGTAGTAGCACATACATGCCTGACGTCATTCTGGGGAAATCCCACTGATCAGAGAATCTTGGCGTGAACTGTGCATGTGCAGCCGTGTTTCTATATAGCTTGTATAGTGATCTGACATACCTTTTTATTGATCATGGCAGCACACTGGCAAGATGTAGAGGTCTGTGAGCTGCTCAGTATCCATGGAAAAGATGAGGGAGGAAAAAAGAGGCAGCAGCTCTCACAGAGGGAGGTCAGACCTGTGGCTGCTGGCAGTGTGAAAGATCCCTAATGATGACCCAAGGTGGGACGACCACAGGTGCGTTGATCCGTTAATTTCAGCGTGACTCATCATTATATACCATGATGAATTTGTGGTTTTGTTGCCTAAACCTAACTACAACCTTTTTGAGGTAACAATGTGCCGTTAAATCACACCCAGAAAGCCTAAAATGTGTTGTCATGATACACGGGATAAAACATTGTGCGACCCCATGAAATCTGGTTGAAGTCCTGTGTGATTTGATCCATCCATCTCCAAACCATAAGCGCTTCCTCACTCACTCAAATGTTCCATGTTATTCTGCAGTGAGTGTGAGTGAAATGAGCAAAATGAAGAACGGCTTTGTGATGTACACATTTGCAGCTCATTCGCAGACCATTTGGTGAGACTAGGCAGCTAAAACCAACTGGACCTGATGCACAGAGCTGGCAGGTCCTATTGCTATATTTATTCTTGTGCATGCTAAAATTCCAGGATCCTAATTTCTTTTGCTTCCCATTGAAATCTCCTGTCCTACTTAACGCTGTCTCAGCCCAGACAGGCTTGTTATTGCCTCGAGTCTGTTGTTGTTCCCCAGGGAACCTTATTTTTCCAGCTCAACTGGCCGCTCCATCTCCTCATCTTCTCTTTTTTTCTGAGTGTGTTCAGACGTTAGACAACCTTAACGCATATGTGACAAAAATAATTTTATGCCATGCAACAGATAAAAATCTTCACATCTTACCCAACATGTGAAATAAATGTTTTTATATTGTGAGTTTGGAAAAACACAAAGTCAGTGGAGAGTAAGAATGTGTGAAATATAGTTCAAAGAAAAGCAATGTGATGATGAATGTGGTTAATTAAATTAAAGAACAGGCAGAAATCAGACTTGTTTGACTCAAGGATGATCTCAGTTTCCAAATATGTGGCATTAAATGAATCCAGCTGCAACTGTGTTAACAATCTATGGAAATAAATCCTGATAAAGAGAATCTAATAAAATGCAAGTCGTCATGTTTCACGGTTCATTTCAAACTCATTAAAATCATCCTGAATGTGGGCATTCAAGTTACAACATGAAGTGTATCAGAGACACTTTAACAGACCATGATCATATCATACCATATCAAGCATTTACAGTGTTTGTTCTCAGGCCGTGTGATGATCAGAGTCTCTGCTTGTCATAACAGTTTACCTTTGAGCTGTATTAATTCCCTCTGGTGCTTCCTCCTCTTCCTCTGGCTCTGATGAAACTCTGCTGTAACAAAAGACAGATCCTTCAACTGACGTGACCTCACATTTACAAGCTTCACACACCATTTGCACTTCTTGTTAACCATATTGTTTTATTTTACATTACCTTTCATTATCATGAAATAGAATAATTGTAATAATCTTTCCTTAGTCCAAGTGCACTCAAAATAGTCACTTGTTGGGTGAACATAAAAAAATCATGGAAAGTATTTCTACCCAATTATAATACGCTAATTTAGCAAGAAATTGTTTTGTTGAGTGAAATTAATGTAAATATGTTGAATCAACATAAGGTGTTGGCGTTACTATTATTCAATTATGAGGGATAAATCCAACAAAATAATCATTTGTTGGGTTCACATGAAAAAAATTATGGAAACTAGTTCTACCCAGTTATAAAACGCTCATTTAGCAAGCAATGCTAATGCTAAGTAGCTAACCATAGCAACCAATGCTGCTATGATAAGTGCGCACCCTATGAAAACATTCGGTGATGAAAATAACAAGTTATGTGACATTTCTGTGCAGTGGCTTATTTTAAGTTGAGTAAAGGCCCTAGCTTACCGTTGAACATTGCTGACTCTCAGCAACTGTGTGCTGAACTTCAGGAAGTAAAGTTTCTTAAGCTCCCAGTGTACATTTGCTAGCTTACCCAAAATGCATTAGGTTCTGTCAACATAAACTTACACAATTTTAACTTATTGCACATCAAGCTATGGTGTGTCTTATAGAAAATCTCTCTCTCTCTCTCTCTCTCTATAAATATATATATATATATATATATATATATATATATATATATATATGTATATATGGACAGTGTATATTCTGAAAACAAAATGGATTTAAAAGAAATGTTAAAAACTGCTTTAACCATCGTCGTCCTGCATGTCTTCTGCCCGCTGGCGTGTCCTGTCTCCGTCCTCTGCTGGGACTCTGCTGTCTGCTCTGCTTTTAAAACTCACTTTCCTGAATACATTTAGCTCCATCGAGGCCACACTGAGAGGTTTCATCTGGGTCTCAGAAGCTTTTTGAAAGATGGGATTCATTTCCATTGCTTCGGATGCGGAATATATAAATGCACCTTCAATTATCAACATACAGGGTCAACCTTTAATATTTCACATTATACAGTCAGATTTAAAAACATGTCTGCAGCATACAGAGCGGGAACAGTTTTATTCAGATGTCAGCTGCTCAGAAACATCGACCACACAGAAGAGAGAGCCAAGGGAACAGCAACAACGTACAAACTCTCCATCTGTATGGAACAATTTCTGCTTTTCCAGAATTCCCGGTCTGGGACGTCTCATTAGCCCAGTTCTGTTCAGAGAAAAGACGCTGGAAGTGGATGGAGATCATTCCAAGGACGAAGCTGCAGGTATTCCCAGCTGTGATGGGCGGGGAGAGGAGGCGAGGCCAGGCTCTCATTCTTCTCCTCTCACCTCCCTCGTCTCCTCAGGACGTCCATGCTTACAGTCCTGCTCAGTGCAAAGTGGGTCAGCTTCCACACACTCACAGTATATGAAAATGCTCATTTAAAATATTTAGCATTTATCATGGCATTTCATAGAATTGGCCATCCTATTAGTCATATTGAATTTATTTCCATTATCTTATTTATTGTAAAACAAAGTGGAGATGGACAATTTTTCCTCTGAGGATCATGAATATTCAAATTGAAATCTGGTTAGTCATTGTTGAAATATTTAGCTGAAATACTGAGCTGATGGTGTTGCTGGAGGAAAGCTCAAAGTAGATTAAAATCTAAAACTGTCAGGAGCAGAGAGCTGACACCAAATGTTTGCTCAGACTCACATCTCGTCTATTTCTTTGATCAACGTTCCTGATTTCCATCCAGATTTTAATATCATTGTAAGCAGGATCTGCATTTCTTCTTTCTTTCTCATTATTATTCTTTCAGAAAGTGTGCTATGTTATGCCCATTTTGTTAAAACAGTGAATATGAGCTGCCATATTCACTTTTGATTTTCGATGTGGTGTGTCGTCCAAACTGTTTTTTTTTTATGATAGTTTCTGTAACCTCAGTTTGAGTCTGTTGTATTAAGACTAGATCATGCAGCCACACTGCAGCATTCAAAGTCAATTCTGCAAGCTTCCTTCTCTGACACGGTTAAATAAAATATGTTGTAATGAGAGCAGTCTTTGATCCTGAACTGTTTCCTGTGTGAGAGTTAAATCATAAAGTGACGGCAGCAGCAGAGCTCTGCACTCACTCACTCTCCAGACACTTTATACTACTTCATAAATATTTAAGCTATCTGCCCACCATAAGTCAAAAGTGTAAAATGTTCTACTTTTACTTTTATTTTTCAACTCTTGAGTAACTACAAGGCTCAACTCAAACCTACAATACTCTGTGTATTATTTTGGTACTCAAAGCACATAAAGCTGTTTTGTTCATATATACCATCATACTTCATAGAATATTTATATTTAAAGGGAAAAATATGAGTAATTTAAATAAAACATCATCCTACCACTAAGCATAAAAGTACACGTGTGTCTGTGCTGTTTTATATGTACTGTCTCTCTGTCTTCTGTGAAGCTCTTTGAATCCCCGTAGATGGTTGTTGGAAGCTGCTAATTGTCATGTGATGTTACATAACACAGGAGGTGCGTCCTCTGGGTTGAGCTATCTCACAACGCTGTTGAAGATGTGATGCCCCATTTCACATCACCTCAAAATAATGGAGGTTGAATGGAATTAAATGTTTGGGTCAGGACATGGTTTTTCCTCAGGTCTACCTGCAGTTCAGACAAATTGCAGACCATGAGGTGAAATAAAACTCCTACTCCTGCAGCATCTCAGTTTGCAGTAAAGCATCCAGAGTGAACAGCAGCTTCACAGCCTGGAAACAGCTCCAGTGGTGGACTGATGACGACCACTCAGGTTCCCTGACCTCATTACAACCATCTGGAAACACAGGCAGCACTCAGAGGATGAATGGGGCTTAATGAGACCAAGTCATGATGAACAACAATAAGGATGAGATGATGAACAATGTAAACATTTGATGCTGTTGGTTTTCAAGTGATGACGATGATCATGATGAGTTACCACTCACACAGTCCTTCCAGCAGTTTTACCTGTTTTGCAAACTGTAGCATTGCTTGCTTACAGGTCCTATGTTAGCATGATGCTAGCAGTTGTTGGATGATGCAGTGTTACTCTCTCACTGTTTAAAATAGAGCTCAAGTTGACAAAGAAAAATCACTGAAATACTTTCAGTGAGGTGATGACCTAACAATATATAGTCTTCTAGTGGACCAGAGGAACTCGGCTATTATTATTATTATTGTTTAGAATCTGTAGCTTTTGCCGTATAGTTTGTCATGTAGCATAAAACTGGCATGACAAAAGACTAAACTGCATTCCCCAACATGCCGAATGTTGTGCTATTTATATGCCTTCCTGTGAGATGGGGTTGAAAGTTTCAGCATGGATGTGTTCAAAGAGATATAATTAGTTTTTCGAATTGATATGTGCTTAATTTGCACACATTATTTGTTGAGTTGTGTGTTTTCTGAAAAGACCATAATGTTATATCCAGTGGTGGATTTTTGCATTTTCCATTCATGCATTTTACAGCCATCTTCTGTCCTGTAACAGTTTGACACTCTTGAGACAGAATGGCTCTGTCCACTCACATTGCTTTTAACTGGGATGTTGATGTCATGTAAAACCAGCTCTTCAACATGAATACAAACCTAAAATGTCACCTGCTTGCAGCAGAAGCCTGTCTTTATGAGTCATGTAGTCATCAGGGAAATATTAAAATGATTTGGTAGGATTCAGGCACAAACATCCTCCCGTCCCTCAGGCAGTCTCCCTCTCTGTGTCTTCTCCTTGGTACAAATATTCTGTCTTAATTTAGCTTTAACAACACCCCCATTTTAGCATTTCGTAGCATTTACTATGATTACTGATCAACAGCTATGTCTTTAAATTCTGATCTCAGCTCACTGTGACCGTTTATTGTTGTAAGCTGTTGTAAGACCAAGATCTGAGATTTTAAGAAAATATGCAATAATTTAAGAACAAGAACAGAATTTATAGACAAAACAAACTTTTCCTTGCAATACAATGAGTTTACAGTTTTTCTCAGTCACTTTGGTGAATTTCTCACATCACTCTTTACATTTGCAAAACAGTTAGTTGAACCTCCACAACATTTAGTCATTTGTGCTCATCATAGTAGCAGTCTCTCTTTCCTTCCAACACATATGAGATGCTCTGGACATGCATCAGTTATTTTCATACAACTTTCTGGTGTTTTATAATATTATCATTTGCTTCTGTCATGCCAGTCAAAATTAACTATACTTGTTAAAGCTGAATAGTCATTCCCTATAAAAGTAACAGTCCATGTTTCATTGCTCGAGTCATTACATACAAAAATGTCAAAATCTGTCAAGCAAATGTTGTATTTTCTGGCTGCTCCCTTCCGGGGTGGCCACAGCAGATGATCCGCTTGTAGACTTGCCGTTATTTTCTTTTTTTTTACACCTGATGCCCTTCCTGACACAACCCTCACCCATTTTGGTAGCCAGGACTGAGAGGGAGTCAAACCCGGGTTCCCCAGTCCGATGGCATGAGCAATCATCCACTGCGCCACCAGCTGGGTGAAATATGTCAAGCAAACATTATACTTTTTTACTTTTATGGGTTTTTTTTCCTGAAAATGTCTCCTAAATTGAACAATTTCTCTCAGATGAACCTCAGCTTTCACTGAGGAGAAGGACTGTGTGAAGCATTAGTTGAAGTAATGATAGCTCAGAGCTGAATCCCATGAACCTCCACTTTACAAGCACATATGAACCAAGCAGGACATAATGCGAACCATTTCTACAATACTGTGACACAGAAATGGAAGGTCAGCCTCGTGGAAGAGGAGTGAGGATGTGGAGAGGAAGAGGAAGAGGAAGAAGAGGCCAAGTACAGGAGGATTCCTGATGAAATCAGGGCTAAAATTATGGATCATTTTATCTGTCAGGGTCCCACCATGACTGAGGCTGATCGAAGGGTGCAGATAATGTTGGGAGAACCACTGTAAATTCAATTATTCACACATTTCATCTGATGTAGATGTAAATATGTGGGCAAACAGACAGGAACGTCTGGATGTGCAAGAATGATTTACAGTTCTGTGTATGATGTATGTTCAGTTCCAACACACAGTAATGTGTAACTTTACTGTGTAAATAGTCTGTAGTGCTGTCCTGACCATTTTCAGGTAGTTTCACCAGGGTCTGACTTTTTTTTGCAGTGGGAAACACTGACAGTGTAAACTGTCATAATGAAAACATGACTAAGCCATTTGACTATCTAGTTCATAAACATGGTGTCAGCACTTTTCATCTTGATGATAGTGACATTTTCATCGACATGAATGCTTGCTTTTGAGGAATGAACTATCCATTTTGTGGCTAAAGTGACTCACTTTTGCAGGTTATCCGCTAGGTTTTGCAGTTTGTACTACTTGTTTTGGGAAATGCATTAACTGTTGTGTAAATGTAAAGAGTGATATGAGAAAAGCACCAAAGTGACTGAGAAAAACTGTAATGCTACATTGTGACTTTTTTTGCCACAATTGCCACAACACAAAAACCTGTTATGCTTTTGAAGTTTTTTCCATTTCCTCATGTTTTGTATAGTTTTTCAGAGTAAAGATCAGTTATCTCAATGGCATCAGACCAGAGACCCTTATTGTCTTTCTCATAGATAGATAGATGGTGCAGCATGTGACCCTCACTATGTTTTCACTGTGTGGTTCCTGCAGCACTATCCAGTCAGGACAGTCAAAGCAGTCCCTGAGAGCGGCTTCATAACTTGAGGATGATTTCAGTTTATTACAATTTGTTTCTTAGCTTTGTATTTTCACAAGCCAATCATGAGCTGGAGGACATTAAAGGTGACAGTGTGTGGACAGGTGGAGGAGTAATAGCACCCTGGTGGGAATGCTGCTGGAGTCACATTGCCCTCTAGTTGACACAGGCAGCCATTACACTACAGAGGATTTCTTTAAAAACTGACCATGATGATGTAAACCAGACGGTTCATCAAGGGAAAATAAACAGCTGGTGAAATATGGTTTCACTTTTATTCATTTAGTTATTGTGCTGTAAGTTATGAACAAAAGGGAACAATCATTCATTATATTCAGTGGGACCAAAGGACATCTTCATAGTTGTCATCAGGGCCCCAATATAGAGGTGGGACCTCAAATGTCTGAAATTAAAAGTGATTCGATCTGAGGTTCTGAAATTTAACAGTATTCACCCCATGAAGTACAGCAATCTTTTCTCAGTGGCTTTCTCCACTCGAACCACTGCAGATGTTTCTTCTTTCTGAGACTGGCCGGCCAAACAAGAGGACAATGTAATGTGATTGGAGAGCAGATACACAAGGAATGTTTTGATAAGAGAGACAGCTCACACAACTATAGTCGCAGCTTCTCTATTTTTATCTCCCATTAGTGTTCTGGTTACATCAGTGGAGCTGCGTGGGAGGCCGACCTGAAGAATAAAGCTGCCGCCCACAAAGTCTCATTCACACTCTGAGGTGTTTTAGTCTCAGATTCAGACTGAAACACCAAGCTGAGATGACTCCAGTCCTCCCACTGCAGTTTCCTTTATTTCAGCCATGATCGACATGTTCGTACTGATACAGGTTGGTTGTATCCGGTGTCTCGCCTCCTGAGCCCTGGGCTGCTGGATCCATGCTCTCTCTGTGGTCCTGGGGGTGGCTGCTGCTTGTCGCTCCTTGTCGGGGTTTGGGAGGGGCCGGCCCTCTTGTTACTCCCCCACACCTCTTCCACCTTCCCTCCCCTTGGGGGGGCATGGGGCCCTCCGTTGCCTGGAGGCGGGCTCCAGCTCATTATACACAGGCTCTTTTTTGGGCCTGCATGCTGCCGCCGGCAACCTGTTACTGCTGGCCAAGGGCCTTGGTTCCGGATCCTGTGCTGTCCTAGGGAGTAGTGGAGTGGGAATGGGGTCGACGGTTCAGCGGGGCGGGTGCCCGGGACCCTCGGCGCAATTGCTCCCAGGGATGGCATGGGGACCTGTGTCCTGAGTGCCCTCGGAGGTTGCTCTGTCTCCTATCTGGATCAGGTTGCTGCGGGCTGCTGGTGTGCGGGGTGGTCTCATCGACCATCAGGGCGCGACTCTGGTGCCGCGGCTCTCGGGAGTCCTGGAGTTGATGGGGTCCGATGGTCCGCTGGGGCTTTCCTCGGTTCCTTTGCCTCTTGGCTCTGGAGGCCCCACGCTTCAGTGTCAACTATAATGCACTCACCCTGGCTCTCTTGCCTTGGGCCGGACCTGCACCAGACTGCCTCTTATTGCAGACTTCACACTCCACACAATTCACTGTATATAGCTACTTTTAGGCACATACAGGTACACATCAGTCAGGACCCTGTGGTAGTGTGGGGTGGAGCGGATTGCAGTGCTCTATGGCGCTGTGTCCTCACCGTCTCTCTCTTATTGTCTCCTCCCATTCTCCACTTTTAATCCAGTACACACACACTCACTCTTTGGGTGGGAGTGGCCTTGGGTCACGTTCGGCTGCAGAGTATCGATCCTCTGTGGCCCTCCTACCCTCCCCACTGCCGCTCCTATTGGCCATCCAACTTTTAATGCTCCACTCTACACTCAGGGTTGCACTCACACACGATGTAGGGAGAATATTTCTTCGTCAGGGATCGGCGAAATATACTAATGGGGTATAATGGTGGATCCACACTTCATGGCATCACTGGTGGGGCCTAGTCCTTGGGCTTTCGGATGCTGGGGTTGTACAATCACTGGCTTGTTATTGCTATGTGGTCCCCGGGGCCCTGGGGTAGTGGTCTGGGGTTTCCCTGGCGTGCTGGCAGCCCCCCCGCTGCTGCAGCTTCTGGTTTGTTGTGGGGCTGGAGTTGCTGGCCCAGTGGGTGGGCCCTCTTGTCCTGGACCCCTGGGCTTGTTCGTGGTGCTGTGGGGGCGCCGGGCGGTGCTCATTGGGCGATGCCTCCTGGATGTTCCTGCTGCCCGAGTGGGCTGGATGGTCGGCCAGCAGGCTCCTGCTCAGTCATCTTAGCTGCTCTGGGCTTCGGTGCTAATCACTCATGCATGCTGGATCAGGGTGTACAACTGCCCAACGTGTCCCATTGTGGAGTACTGATGGGACACGCCAGAATGGGCTCAATCGCTCCTCAGGGTTTACATTCCTACATTTACCTCTTGGTGCCCAACTCTGTCGGTTTTGATTTTTCTATTTCATTTTTTTTTTGTTTATTTACTTATTATTAATTTTTGTATTATTATCATTATTATTATATTTATTATTATTTTTTTCTCCTCTCCTTATTTCAGGGATAGTGGTTGCTGGGTAAAATGCAGCTTCTCACATTCTTGATTTCTAATGACACTGCCTGTTTATTCCCTTTCCTACCCATCCTCTCTCATCCTGTCTATCATCTGTTTCCCCCTCAATACACAAAGGTGCAGCACTTTCCTCTCTGGCTCATAATATGTAAAATAAAGAATGACAGTTTAGTTTCCAGAGAGGGGTGGTGATGGTCACACACATGCACAAAATTACTTTTTTGCTAGATTAAAATATGCACCATTCCTTTAAAAAGTTGCGAATAGGTGCTGACAAAAAAAAACACGTTCGTACTGATAGACTTAGATGTTTCTATAATCTCTTGATATAAACTAAGAGTCCCTCTTCTTTCACTTTTTGTGCCGGCTCTCTTAAATTTTACTTAAGTGATTAAACAGGGTAGATGTTTTAGGGCAGGCCATCACTACTTCCCATCTCTGATGTGAGTGTGAGTGGTTGTCTATGTGTCCTGTGATGAACTGGAGACTTGTCCAGAGTGTACCCTAACAACTCTGACCAGAGGGCAGAGAGTCACAGTGTGAACAGCACGGAGAGTCAAAGTCTCCAACAGTCGTTTAGTGTGAAACAAGTCTCTAGATGAGCGGTTTTCGTCAGAGACACGGAGTCAGGACGTCAGCGAGCTTATGACTGGCGCCTTTGAGGTCTTCACACTTAACGACAAAGGGTCGCCGACCTGGGGGAGGGGTGTTAAAAAGCCGTCGCCGACCTGCCGATTGGCCTAAAGTCGTGTAGTCTGAACAAGGCATAAGACAGCTGGGATAGGTTCCAGTCCCCCTGCGACCCTGTATGAGGATAAGCTGTTGATGATAAATGAATGTCAAAGCAGTGGTTGTGACGAGTCAGGACAAGAAAATGTTGGCATTGTGAGAGGAAAGGGGTGTGAGTCTCTTGAGTGGAACTGCCTGTGGCCAATAAATGAATTTTAATGCGTAACTAACAACAAAGTTGTATCGTATAGAGAAGCAGGACTGCACTGGGCAGACTGTCCGATCCTGCTGCATAAAATGAGGTTTTCTAAAGGGAAACTGGTGCTTGGAACTACAAAACAAAATTCATGTCATAAATTTGAAATCTTTTCTGTAGCTTTAAGGTATTTGAGTGTCTCTATCAAGAAAATTTGACCCATTTGTTCTGACCTCACTTTTTTGTTTTACATACATTAGTAAAAATATATGGTACTAAAAGTAGCATTGCAGGTAGATAATGAATGATCTATTGATCATCCATTCTTTAAAATTTGAGCGTTGCTATGGTTTCATGTTGGTAAGATGGGACATTTGAAGAGGCCACTTTGGCCTCTGGGAACTTGCAATGGACATGTAGTTTGACATTTAACAGACTTGTTTACAGTATCAACCTGTAATCCCAACGAGGATTTGTTTGTGTCACTATCCTTCTGAGGTTGAAATATCCACCCAGAGACCCAAAACATGATGTCAGCTGCCCCGTCAGCTCCATCTGCTGCTGTTGTCACACACACACACACACACACACACACACACACACACACACAGAGTAACTAAATGAGTATCAACAGCAGAGGGAGCCGCCATAAACAACGTGGAGGGCCTTGACTGGCTCACAGCTCCGCCATTGGAGCAAAACATGTTTTTCACCGCTGGGGTAGGGAGTATTTATAGGCTCACAACGACCATGTGTCCTTCAAGACCACGTCGTCAAGCCCAGAGGAAGCAGCAGGGACACACATTTCAATATATGGTACACACTCTGGATGAAAAAAGTGAGAAAAGTTCCCAATAAAACTCTACAGGGGGATTTGGAAAAACAAAAATGAGTTTATTAAGACAACAAATAAAAAGGCCCTGAAAACTCAGGAACAGTATCAGATACTTCGTTACGAAGCAGTCATGGTGATTTTTCTTTTATACAGAGAAGAAACAAATACAAAAAAACAGACAGAACTCCATGTTGGAATTCCAAAAAGGTGAAAGCACCACTAAAGTGTTGTCATGTGACGGCCGACCTTTAACCCCCCCCAAAACAGTACAAACGGCTCCACATCACCCAAAGCCCTGTGGGAACAGGGCACGTTTTCTCTTCTTTCCCATGCCCCCACCATTTCTCCTCCACGTTTGATGTTAGCAGAGAAATGCAGAGCTGTTGTTGTCGTCGTCAAAGGTGCAGTTTGTCCTGTAGCTTTCTTGTAAAGTTTAAACCAGCTCATGTCACTGATTTGTCTGGTTGAGGTTGAGTAAACCGGTGAAATGAGCTGCTCTCAGTTAAAGGACAAACCACTGAACAACCTGAAACTAACTGTGAATAAGGAGGGGGGGCTTCCCTTCTCCTCTCTGTGCAGCAGCTATTAACACACAGCATTTAGATTGTAAACAAAATGGACTATTAAACCACCCAGCCCCCATTACAATGGTCTACCACAGCAGAGAATGGCTAGCCATGTGCAAACCTCCCCCAATCACATGAACAAATTCCGGGATACAGTGGTAAATAAAAGATGAATAAGCTACGACTTCCTGTCGCTGTTCACTGTGACTCATTCATCAAATAGAAAGAAACCCCCATTGTTCAGGAATCACAGGACTCCATTTTGACACAATTACACACAAATACTTTGGTGTGCTGTGTATTTTCACTTTACATCGCTGGAGGTTGACATTAGTCTTGAAGGGGTGAAATGAACGTCCTTTTCTGTCCATGAAAGGTCGATTAAATGTGGTAGCTCACTGCACTTCGAGCGTCTGACCCCCAAGGAGACATTCAAACATAAACAACACGGCTCATTAGCCGGGTGGCTAGCGAGCTAGCTTGGTGCTAACTGCTAGCCAACGTAGCGTAACACACGTTACTGACAAATGGATGAAAATGAATGAAATTAGAAAACATAGCTACCAGTCCTGTGACATTTTAATTCTAAACAGCCTCGGTTTTGTGTCCTTCCACGGGTTGGGGACACGCTGCGGTGGAAACCCTGTCCCCGATTTGTCCGTTATGTTATCAGCACGGCACATTGTCCGCCGCCTTGGGGAAATCGCCACAGTCTGCAGCGGAGAACTGCAGCCTCCGCACGGCCTCCTTAATCAGGTTTCCAGATAAAATTAACTCCTGCAGCAACCGGTGAGGATCATCCTCCTCCACGTTGATCCTCTTTTTGTTCCACGGTTTGATTTGGTCCCAGTCCTGTTCACCGTTAGATCCGGGGATGTTATACGGGCTCGCCCTGCTGCTCCCCCGGTTCCGGAGCCGCATGCAGCAGCCGTGGCGTTTCTGCGCTGGAGCTCCAGCGCTGCCGCTGATGATGGCCGCTGGTTTGACGCCGCCGGTGCTGCTACCGGTAAGCCCGTGCAGGCAGGACATGGACACGGACACTGTCTTCTGGTGGCCGCTGTTATTGTTGTGGAGCTGCAGCGCCTCGCCGATTTTCGTCACCAGCGCGTCCACTTCTTTGGAGTCAACGGTGACGGACTGCTCCAGAAAAATGTAGTTTTCCTTTCGACACGGCATTCTGGTGGATATTCTGTGGGGTTTTTCTGTGTTTTTGTTGTCGGTATGACTGAGAGTCGCCGGGCTGATCCTCACTCTCACCACGCCGCTCGTCAGTAACCAACAACCCGACTTGATTTGTAAACAATGAGTGACGCGTATTGGACTGTACCATGTTCCATGCAGGGAGGAGGGGTATTATTATCTCCAAACAAAAACACACGGTTATATTCGATATACACAATGATTCAGTGGGCTACTATTTAATAAAAAAAACAAAACTATTTAAAATTATACAACAAAAATATAACTAGAACGCTAATATACAGGCAATCCGCTTCTTCGTCTCGACCCGACCACGCTGTGGCGTTGGATTGCTCCTTTCAAACGGACATTACATAACTCCTAACTGTCTGCTCTCTGCTGCTGTCTGTCCAGGCAAAACAAACAAAGCGCAATTTATGTGTGAAACAAAAAAAACCCACGTTGAATCTATACATTTATGTTTGACTGTAAACGTTCAGTTATGAACCACCACGTGCTGAAATCTGCAGACATTGAAACTAATCACAATAGTATGGTGCAAGCATCGAAACACACCCAGTGTTGCAGCAGATTATGTGACACAAGCTGGAGATTTAATTACTGTATATTACCACGTCACAGTGTACTCTATTATGACATGGTTTGTTTTGAAAACTGCTTTGATAAATAAAATGGTGCCTCCATGGGACGAAGAGACATACAGTTTTGATAGCTGTAAGAAAACTAATCTTACACCATATAGAAACTGTCACATTTGACACCAGTGAGAGTAGGTGCTATAGAGACATTTTTTTGGTCATTTCACTGAATCTTTGACACGTCACGTATTTTTGGTATAGTCACAGCTAACTTAAAATGTCCTCCACTCCAAGCCCTTCATGTGATTGATATTAAAATGAATGTTTAAAATGAAATGTTTATTTTTTGACTTATTTGTCTAAGCAAACAGCTTCTATATGTTAAAATCTGATACATATTTAAGGCACATCTCTAAACATGATGTCATAAAAATCATGTATCTATGGCTAATTAGTCTGCAAATGATATCTAAATCATGGATGCAGTTAAAAATGTTGGCTGCGAGCATGGTGTGTAGACGTGTGGAGTTGCCCTTGGCATCCAGCGTGTACACACCGACAATAGGAGTGGAGGGAGGGTGTGTTTCTGTGGGAGAACACGGTGTACATTTCTGTTTCTGAGAAATAGCAGCCGGGCTAAACCTGACGCTCCAGTCAAAGAGAGAGCCCTCATGACCATACAAGGAGCTACTATCACTGCCACCACGTGGTACGTCAGCCAATCACAGGGCCCGGCTCAGGTTTCCCGTGTGTCTCAATGGCAGCAGCAGGAGTCCAGTCATACTGGAATCCAGTGAGCTGGTGGCAGTTGGGAGTGAAACCGACATGTAAAAGCAAGATAAACTGCCATCACTTCCTGGAGCAGAAAACAAACAACACTTTCATGCTTTAAATTCCTCTCCAAGTCATAACAAGCAGTTTATAGCACAATATATATTTCTTGTATGAACTACTGTTTATATCAGTGACATATTTGTAGTCTGTTTGAGATATGTTGGGATTCGTTGGACAAGTGTAGCGTTTAAGTATGAAATGGCAAAGCTGTATCATAACAAATTGCTCAGATGGAGAGAATAAATCAAGAAATAATTTTCAGACTCTAGCATAGATAAGAAGCCACCAGCCATTTTTACATAAACATACCTTTATGCTCATTTATATTGCATTAGAAATACTGTTTCAAGATTAAAATAAATATATACGTATATATATACGTATATATATATATATATATATATATATATATATATATATATATATATATATATATATATATATATATATATATATATAAAATTCAAACTGTTGCAGTAAATGTTTTGATGCAGTGAACATTAAACATTTATTCATCTTTGGATGGCATAAAACATGACCAACTCTAGCTGACAGGAAGAGACCCCTGAAACAAATTTCTGGAGCTTTTGGTTGTATATCACAATGATCTTCCTCAACAGATGGATTTAGCTCAGGTGTTTTACAGGTGTATAAACTGAATTGCCCTGTTGCTGAAATGTGCTATATAAATATAAATAATAAATAAATAAATTTGAATTTCTCTTCCTCTGAGTGAATAAATTTGTGTTGTTTCTTCATATTTGGCATTATAGTCTAGGCTTTATCACATGACTGTGATCGGAAAACAAAGTATAAAAGAAGAGGTTGTGAACCGGAAACAAAACAAGTTGTAGAGAGGTCTTCAGAAATTTGTTTCTGTGGTGTCTTCCTGTCAGCTTCAAGGTCTTCAAGGTCAAGAAAGGACTTCCTGTCTCAACATGCTTGATCACTGATTGTGGAGGACTAGTTGGGTTGAGATAACTGAGGAATTTAAAATCTCTTTTGGTACTTCGTCTCTAACTACAATATAATGAACACTTCACAAGCCAATAGCAACCCAGAGCTTCACCCTCACTGCTAATTCAAAACCTCCTCAAGAGTCTGAAGAATTAAAAACAAGCTTGTAAGCTTGTACTGGACTGCACAGGTGTTCTTGCTAGTGTGTCCATGCCCTGTATGGTGGCGGTGCGTGTGTTTTAACACTACTGATATGGAATATGTAAGCCCTAAACTACACAAAATCAAGATTAAAAAAACACAACTTCATCACACTAGAACACCCCTCCTCATATCCTCTGACCCAACTTCAACTGCTCAGTACTTTTTACACTGAAAAGTCATTTCACAACACGAGGAAGTGAGCCAGCAGAAAAATGGGTCGCACACTTCCTCTGCCTTTTATGCTTTCATGTATGTCAGTCAGCGGCGGTGCTAAACAGCTCCACTGGCTCTGCAAGTACGTATAATTCCTGTTTGTGAGCAACAGCAGCTGCTGCTCTCACAGGTTCCCTGAACCCACCACAACAGGAACACTGTGAGTGACCTCATCCTCTTTCTTTGTTTGTGTATATGTGTGAGACCTTCTGTAATCTCTCAGTGTGCAAGGTGTAAACAGGGACATTGGTTGACCCAAAGAGAAGATTAATGAACCTTTCAAATAACAACACACATGGAAAACACTGCTCTATGTAGAGAGCCTGAGAGGGCATTTTGTAGGTCAGACTCTGGTCCTGCAGAACACAAGGCCAGTTATGAGGTCACACACTGCTATGGAGGTTCCCCTGTGTTTAGAAGTGGGGCCTGAATAAAGAGGTGAACTGTGGAGCTCATTCAGACCAACATTGGGTTTCCAGTTGGTGTTGAAATATACACCAGGAAGTCCAGTCTGAAGGCTTACCAGGCTTATCTTTTCAGTCTGTTACTGATATTTGAGAGACTCAAATACTCTGCCACCATGTTGGCAGCTCTGCAAGGCACAGCAGCGTTTTGAGCTATATACTATCATAAGCACGCCAACATGTAATTTGGGAAGTGCATCTTTAAATCTGGATCCTGCTTGGTTGATACAAGTCCTTTAAACTTTATATTCACAATCATTTTTTTGTCCGTCGTCTGTGTGTCGTATAACAGGCTGTGGTGCCGCTGAATCTGGCTGAGCTGAATGGAGAGCGAGCAGAAAAGAAAACAGGCCTTTCAGCCAGGGGATCAACTTTGATAGCAGTTGGAGGACTGCCAGCAGTGTGAGTTCACTGGGTTTGTTTCCCCATTCAAAGAGAGAGAGGGGCCATTTTTACATGGCCTCTCTCAGACACACCCCTTGCTCTCTCTCAGAGGAATGTGAGGAGGTTGCACATGGCAGGAAGTGATATCAACCAATGCATTTGTTGCTGTGAGACTGCAGGCCTGTGTGGCTGTAAAGCATGCACATAATTACTGCCTCAATTAATTCTGTCATTAAAATACAACAATAACTAATTGCACTAATTTGCACAGCAAATATTCATTTTTATGTTTTATACTTCATATTCATGATCCTAATCTAAGTAAAAATACTTTTTATTTATTGTGTTTAATTTCATTTAGTTTGCCATTAAAAATCTACTTCTTTTCTTTGTGTAGGAGACTGTAAATAATGTTATTACATTAATGTTTTTGATTGTTTCTTACTATAACTTGTTTACGCTGCCGTAGCAAGTGATTTACCCCCAATGGAGGATTGAATAAAACCTATTTTATTTTTCAGAGCAACCTCTCCAATCACCTTAGTGTGGTGGAGAGGTTTGTGTGTTGTCTGGAGCCTGGTGCTCCTGGTGGGTTCTACCATGTCCAGTTGGTCTCAGATGAGAAGCCAGACTAAGAATGGTCCAAAACACCCCATACAAAACAGAGGTGAGTGGAAGCAACCCTTCTGGAGCCAGGTCCAGATGAAGGGCCTGTCAGCGAGCATCTGGTGGCTGGGTTTGCCACAGAGCCCAGCTGGGCACATCCCGAAGAAGGCACGTGGACCCTCTCCACTCTCACAACTGTGGACCCAGCAATCATGGGGAGGACCGCTGAGGTCGGGTGTGCTGCCATATGGGTGGCAGTGAAGGCAGGGGGCTTTGACGGACCAGACCTAGGTGTCTGAAGCTGGCTCTGGGAACGTGGAACCTCACCTTGCTGTAGGGGAAGCAGTCTGAGCTTGTGCACTTGTGCACTTCTACATATAGTCTTGGTTCTGCAAAGGTACTAGACCGTGTACTGCTATGTTCTAGTTTACCATGGTGAATAAGAGGGTCGCCTCCCTATACCTGCGGCTTATGGGCTGAAAACTTTGTTGTCTGTGTGTATGCACCGAATAACAGTTCAGAGTGTTCAGCCTTCTTGGAGACCCTGAATGGAGTCCTGCATGAGACTCCAGTAGAAGACTCCATTGTCCTGCTGGGAGACTTCAACGCACACACGGGCAGTGATGGAGACACCTGGAGGGGTGTGATAACAAACACTATGTTCAAACATAAGGATACTCATAATTGTATGTGATACTAAAGCAACCTAGGCCGGAGGTCGATGATTGATTTTGTGATTGCATCATCTGACTTGAAGCCACAGGTACTGGACACAGTCGCGGGACTGTTCTGGTAAAACCAAACAGGTAGTGCGAGTGAATGAGGAGAATCGGAGCAGTGTGAGTGGCATTGCATTCATTTTACCGCACCATTGTGACGAGAAGAAAGCTGAGCCAGAAGGCAAAGCTCTCGATAGTCACACCTATGGTCATCCCTGCTGCCTGAATTTTGACAGACTGGTGATTTCTCAAATCAAACACAGCTGTACTGCATTTACAGGAAAAGACAATGACAGTGTTTGACCACTTCTTCCTTTTCTTTTCAATGGCAAATTTGTGTTTTAACACTTCCCAGATCAACATTGCAGCATTTAATAGATCTGTAGGACAAGAAGTAAACTCAGAGTACCTCTCCTGCTTCATGCTTTCAAAATTACATAATGTCTGTCTTGAAGTCAGAGACACTATGTGCTTTGTATGTGCGATGAACATGGGCTGACCTGAGGTGAGATGTACGTGAGGAATGAAAAGTAGATTCCTTGAGCCCTCCTTCCTCCTTCCCTCTCCACGCCTCTTTGTATAGTGGGATTGCTAAACAGAGATTATGTAATGTCAGCTTGGAAAACTCCTGTTGGGCTGCACTTCACCTAACGTTACTGATTCAGAGAACACGGGGCCCCGACTGGAGTTACATAACATTGTTTTATATATGTGTGTCTGTATGTTTAACATTTTGCTGACTGCAGCACTTTGTGTTCAGAGTCAGCCAGGATCCCTCCCATCCTGAACAGACCTGCCACTTTCCTTAATCTGAGCAATTTGTCAAGTGAGTGGATCCCAGAAGGAGCTTCTGAGTGGAGCATTTTCCACTTTGGTCAGCTTTGTTTTTCTTGTACAGAATACTGACTCTGTTCTCTGAAATTACCTGTACCAGTGGTATGTTGAAAACTGCAGGCAAAAAACTTCAAACTGCATAAAGCATGACTTGCTGTCAAATAGAGAATGTGAAAGTCAATCAAAACAGCCCACGAGTTTAGCTGTACATCCAATAATTGACTCTGTTTTTTGTTACATTATTCTTCTGTAGTTAATGGTTTACATTAGATTTACATTAATATTTGCACTTTATCTAGCAGTTATAATGTCTCACTAAATGGCACAGAAATCAATTTTACACGCACTAACAACACCTTTGTTTGTTTTGGTGGGTCATGTTTATACCATACCATTTTTGTCCTGACTGCAATGTTAATGTAGCCACATGAATATGCAGTGCTCAGAGCCAGTGATGTTTAGTAAGAAATGACTGGTTTAGTGGGTGGAAGGGGAGGTTATTGAGTCAAACTCAGGACTTTCAAACAAGAGAACACTGTTTATGAGTTGTTTTTTTTACCTTATTTCTGTCTTTATAATATATTGCTTATGTATGTATTTTACTACGTTCCCAACCATGGTGTTTTCCCTAAACCTTAACTGTTTGAAAAATAAATAAATAAAAATCATCACCTGCAGGAATGCAGTCATTAAAATGCTGCAACACTATAAAAGTGGACATTTCGTGCAATGAGAACCTTTAGTTTTGGTGAAAATATTTATTTATGTACTTCACTTCAAATGGAATAATTTCGCTGTGTAATGTTGTGAGCACTCTGAACAAATAAAGCAGCTGAGGAAATATCTGTTTTAAATAATGTCTCCTTATTATTCTGCATTTTCTACTTTTATGAGATTGCGGGGCTGACCAGTCTCCCTCATCATAACCAAAAATGTTCCATTAGAATTGATTGAATCAACATTTGTTTTGCACTCATTAATTATATTAAGTGTTTTCCATTTAAAATCCCTTTATTAAAGTGAAAAATATGCACAAATATCTGTGCTGCTGCTGATTCATCAGTTGATATCAGCTGCGACCAACACAAAGAGACCTGGCTGTTTCCCAGAGGAGCCATTAGTTTCTAACAGTGGTGTCCCTCCAGGGTGGGATCGTTTCACAGCAGAGGAAAGACAGACGGAGGACACCTGTAATGACTGACCCTCATCTTTTTGTTGTCTTTCTTAGATGCTACACTGAAAAAACAGTACACACATGCGTCTTTGGAAATCCTCTGAACAAAGGACTCAGTCCTCTGTGTAATTCGACAGGATGTGATGACATACAGTACAGTGTTCTTCAAAGTAAGCTGATGAAGCATAACTTAAAGTTGGACAACATGGACAGTATTTTGTTTTTTATTTGTGTTTATTTGGAGTAGTGCCACCATCATCCATGTTTTATTATATTATTTTTTTTTATTATTTTTGGGACAAATCAGACTGTGGCCACTATTCCAAAACCTGCTAAGTTTATATTAAGATTAGGGCTTTAAAGTGTGTTTATAATGAGCTGAGCACCATGGTGAGGTTGGTTTCACTTTAAAAATTATATATAAAATTGAGTAAAAATTGATTCACTAACAATCATAAAGAAGACGTTATGAAAATGGTTCTGAATAAAACTGAAGCGAATGCGAAACTTGCTTTTGCAGAAGGTATCTGTTGCCATTTTCTGTATTGTCCTTTCAGTTGTGCGAAGTCATCAGATGTACACATGCATGAAGTTAGATGGAGTTGAGGTTAATATTTCGGACAGAACAAACAGCTGTCTTGTGTTCTGCTGAGCTGAGCAGAGTTAAAACAGCAACGTGTTGGACACGCTGTGGTTTGGTTGGATGTTGTTATATAACACATTCAGGACATAACTGCCAGAGCACGCATAGGAAGACTATGCTGTAGCCACGCATGATGACGCTGATGGGTTCACTGTTGAAACTATGCTGCTTTAGTGGGACTTTATCACTTTTTATGACATTTATTTATGACCGTATAATATAAATGGTAATTGATGCACCATGATTGCACACATACACACAGCAGTGAAATGATTAGAGGTACAATGTGTCCTGCTGAGAATGCTGTTTATTTTTGTTTCTGTTATCTGTGGTTAAATGGCCAACTTTGTTTCTCTCTCTCTCACACACACACACACAAATAACACACATTCACTTTTAATACAGAAGTAATAATTGAGATTATGTTCTCTGTAGTTGGAGGACTTGAATGGACACAAAATGCTTCTGGTTTCACCATCAGTACAGAAAATGAGTGTTGAGTGTGTTCTTTGATAAAAAGTCAGGTACTAGAAGCCTGTGGGCATAAAAACTGAAGGAGAGAAGTCGACCAGCCAAGGTTTCTGAAAAAGAAACAACTAACCACAGAGCTTCCAAATTCTGGTGACTTTGGACTGGTTGCTATCATTGAAATGAAACTTAACATATATGCTTGGTAGAAGCTCATTTAAAGCCCAACTGTGATGTTTTCTTAAACCTAACTCAGTGGTTTTGTTGCTTAACAGCTGAGGTCATGTTACCATAGTTTTGTTACATGATGTACAAATGCTATATATAAAAAAAAGTATATCATGATATGCATGATGTATAAAGTGATGGGCTATTTATAGTCCTCTCCATTAGATTACATCGAAGAATGGGCTTGTTTTCATTGGTTTATAGATACTGTGAGCTCCATGTAAAATGACTGTTACAGTTTTACAAACTAAACTGTGAAGTGTGAAGATTTCTGACGTGATCCTCTCTGAATCAGACCCATGAAACATGTTCACACACAAAATCCTTCAATTCTCAGACTGAGAGTCATTGTTGTCAAAACACTGGGCAGAAGAAATACCACCAAGTAACCTGGGAGATAATCCTGCACATACACAGAGTGCGTTGTGTTCAGTCGCTGGCGTTTGGCCTGAAAAACACTGCAGAGACTGGAAGCAGGAAGCATGTTTTAAGAGTGAAAAGACACTCATAGGGTGGGCTCAACAAACACAGGTGTGTCATTCAGAAGACCACTGCTCATGTCCTATGGGTTAACTTTCACTTTCACTTTACAAACAGCTTGTGTCCCATGTTGACAGCGTTCGGTCTCATCTTCACATTACATACATAGTTTTAACCTTGGGGGTTTCCTAAACCTAAGTGGTTCTGTTGCCTAAAATGGAGTAAGTGTTTTTGTTGTGAATTCACAACCTTAACCACATTTACTGTAAACATAAAGTGACGACGAAGGCTGAAACACAAGACCCAGGAGGCTGGTGTTCATATCCTATATGAAATCAAAAGTCACTGTTGACAAATTTAAATTACATAGAATAGTTTTAACCAAAAACAAAATTATTTCCTAAACTAACCAGATAGTTTTATTGCAAAACCTAAAATAGTTTCTGTGGTGGCAGCACATAATTTGAACATATTTACATGCCCTGTTAAATGAGGTGACGATCATTTCACAAATTTCTGAGATCACACTGATGATGGTGTGTGTGTGTGTGTGTGTGTGTGTGTGTAAGACAGCAGGGTGTGGCCTGTTGCCATGAAATAACAACAGTGTGGAGATCAACCAGTAAGCAGCTATCATCATAATCACACGTTTCTATATATGAGTGTGTTTGTGTGTACAGTAGAGACAAAGGGGAGGGTGAAGTGAAAGATAGATAGATAGATAGATAGATAGAGAGAGAGAGAGAGAGAGAGAGCAACACTTT
Source organism: Synanceia verrucosa (assembly GCA_029721515.1). Classification (NCBI taxonomy): domain Eukaryota; kingdom Metazoa; phylum Chordata; class Actinopteri; order Perciformes; family Synanceiidae; genus Synanceia; species Synanceia verrucosa. The sequence goes on along the minus strand of CM056557.1, from coordinate 6,025,771 downwards.
CAGCAGAAAAAATAATATACAAAATGTGACATGCTAACCTGATGACATGAATATGAGAGTTCAATATACTGTAGTATGATGCAACCAGTGGTTGATATATTCATTTTTTGTTGATTCCAAGGTAGAATAAAACAAAATAGACAGACAAATCGCATTTAATATCAAACAATATCACAACCAGTTCCACCTGAAAGAGAACAAACCTTTAACACTCAGTAAGCGTACAGAAACGACACTAACACAGTCAGTGTGTCATGTTTCCTCAGTGTTTAGAGGTCTGACTGGTTTTCTTTGTTCTCAGCTGCAGTGAGTCAAAACAAAAACCCACAGGGAGCAGAGGATCATGGGAAATATTCCGGAAAGGAGGAGGGATATGAAACGCTTAATCTGTTAGGACCTGTTATAAATACACCTCAACGTTAATGTTTTATGTAGGCTAACAATGTGTGTGTGATATGAGGATTTCTATACAGCTGCAGGACAACTAGTGTTAACATGGATTCATCTGCCAGGGACCCATTACAAATGTACATTGTGTTACGCATTAGTACAACATGATCTCACAGGCATATACATTGACCACATTGTGTTCCTGCCAGCAACTTGCTTCTCTTTTGAAGTAGAGAAATTAATGAAATATTGAATCATGACACAGCACTTGCAGACTTTATATTCAGCAGTCTCCATCTATATGACTTCAGCTCAGTGTCTCTGACCTGCAGGTCTCTGACTTCATCTGTTTGCCTGTTGATGGACAATGCACTTGTAGCAGTCAGTGTTTCTGAGAATCTCTCTCTGTCTCTAATGAGGCCCCAGGGTGTAATGTTGCTGCTGTTGTTGTTGTTGAGTGTGGAGGAGAGAGCACATGGCCTAGAGAGAGAGAGAGAGAGAGAGAGACAGAGGTAAAGGAGGTGAGAAGAACAACACAGAGAATTTTTAACCAAGGTGTGTTCATACTTTAAATGGTTTCATTTGTGTGTCATTGTGTTGTGAAGTGTAAAGCAAAAGTAGACTAGCTGCATTCAAACTGACTGGATGAAACTGTTGTCTTCTGTTATGTTTTACATCTGTGAATCATGTTTATTGTGTCAATATGTCCAAGGCACATTTTCATATTATCACTGAGATGATCTTTTTTCTATTTTTACATACAGATCATGTTTAGACTGTGTCTTCTCAAACTTTGCTGCCAAACCAAATATTGTATCCTGGTTTGACTTCTGTTAAAACTTCAAAACAAGAGTGAATCAGCTCGACACACACACAAACAGAGAGCGCCGGACCTGCTGCCCTCTGATATTTGATCAACTGGATCTGGAGCTGCAGGAGCCAGTTGGCTGTCAGCCCTGACTGTCAGCCACCAGCAGTCTCTCTGCAAGTTCAGGGATAAACACAGACTGTAAGCCTGTTATAAATATATAGCATGTTTACACTGGAAATGTGACAATGTTAAAAAAGCAGTCCAGATTATTTCTTTCTAATGTGATCACAAGATGAGAACACACTCTGCAGTCTGTGAAAAAGTGGATTTGAAAGTTCAGCTGAAGATAACATCTGGTTTGAGAAGACTGGACTGCAAACATCAAGCAGGTTTTCTTTAGCACCAAATTCTATTTTTGTGCCTCCATGAAGTTTTTCCTTTCTGAGCCACGTTGGAGGGGTAGCAGCGTTTCATTGAAGCCACTTGAAGTGCTGCTGAAATTGAAATTGTGCACCAGAGTAAGAAAGTAGAGGGACAATGTGTTGTGTTTTAAGGAAACAGGACTCTGTAGAGACTGGATACTGGTTTAGGTCACACCTAAGTAATTAATGGGGCATCAGTCAAAACCATGTTTCCACATAGCCCCCCTCCTCTGTTCCTGCAGGAACCAAAGATCTGAAAAGTCAAACAGCAGTGCATGAGCAAACAGTGACTGAGCGTCAGCCACCATCGACCCGTCTCTTCTCCACGCAGCAGACCTTATGAGAGGCTATTTCTGTCTCTCAAACTGTCTGTTCCTTCTAGGAAGCTGGCAGCTCTGAAACTCCACACTGCTGACTGACTGGGCTCTGAATATAGACACTGAGAACATGGACAACGTGATGCAGCAAAGTCCATCATCTTGTTTGCTTAGTTTTTATTTGTTCCCAGAGCTGATGTCCTGTTACCATGAATCACATTGATCTATATTGTTTTAGTTCAAAAGCTAAAACACCATGGAGTACACAAGAAGTAGCACAAGAAAAGTTGCCATCATATATATATATATATATATATATATATATATATATATATATATATATATATATATAAATTAATACATAGTAACATAATAAATAATCTGTGGATCCATGCTTGTACATTGTCAGCATTTTGTTCCTTGACGTATATCCATCCTTTAACAGTCATAGGACCTGTAATCAGTCAGTATTTTATTTCTTACAGCTATTGTGTGACTGTTTAAATTGTGTTTTCCTGATCTTGGTTTCTCACAGACTAAAGCATTCTTTACAACCACAATACCAAAGAGCTGAACAGAACAAAGGACATCCTGATGACTGATAGAACTGATGTTGATGACTGTATTTGTTCCAGTAGGGGAGCTGAAAATGTGTTTTTCTTAGGTTTCAAGGTCATTAAAATATAGGATTAATTTTCTGAAGAACAGGACTATTAATGGTTGTGTAGCGTGTAGATGTGATGTAGGATGAGTGTGTAGCTGCAGCAGAAATGTAAACTATGTGAACCAGGTGACCTCCTGCCATCATACTGAGGTAACACACACACACACACACACACACACACACACACATAGTTGTAAAACCACACACTCACATGAAGAGATGTTCATAATCATTTTGTATGGATAAACAAATAAACTCTTTGTCCCATCTGAAGATGTCGTCAACCACCACATTTATATCCTTTATATGCTTTTAAGACAAACTACTGAGGTGATGTAAAGAGGCTCAATATGAGGTAATAAATAAAGGTTAAGGTAAATAACAAGTGACCTGCTGAAGGTTTAGCAGAGAAGCTAAAACTATGTAGTTTACGGACAAGACTGTCTTTTTTCTTGTCAACAAATTAATATACAATATGCAAACTTGCATATTTATGGTTTACATAGCAGTCAGTGCACACCATGCAATGCAACCAAGCTGGTTGACTGCTGAAGATGTAAAAACACCCTAAAACCTCTGCTCACGGTAGTTTCTTACTGAATAAACACCTCCAGATCGGAGGACAGAACACGTTTCTGTTGTTACTTTTGGTGAACTGACCCTTTAAACTGTGACTGACTCATTACATCACTGGCTGCATGTACAGATGTAAAGCTGTTACAGTATGTGCACACCACTTACTGATATGAATGCACTCAGAGTCCTTCAGCTGACGGAGCTGAACTCCCTCTGTAGCGGTTCAAGGTGTTCCCAGGTAGCATTTTAAAACAAACAAGAATGGCACCGCTGAAAAACACAGCGAGGGTTTCGAACCTCATTTAACACGTTGATGCATCCAGCTGTTGATATCACATCTGTTCCTGTTTTCAGCTGTGATGAAATGTAACCAAGTACTGTATTGTAGCAATAATTTATGGTATTTTACATGTATTTTATTGAATGCTACTTTATACTTCTAAATTGCATTTTTACTGTTTTTATTGTACGTTTTATTCCACTTCATTTATCTGACAGCTTCTCTTTCCTGAAAACTGAAAAACACAAATGTGTTGGTGTTGAATGATAAACTGAAGGATGAGGTCTTCCTTAATGTTTTTCTCCTACTTCTTAAGCTGCATGAAATATTTCAAAAGCCTTTTGGATCTGCTGGAAAATATGACAATAAAGGACTAAAGGTCTAATGCATACATTAATGCAGCAGTAAAATCAATCCAGAAACATTGGATATAATATTAAAACACTGACAGGGAACATTTTTACTGCACTATCAATATTTTTACTTGGATTTGTGGTGTCTCCCATATTTTTTCTCTGTTTGACGCCAGAGACATCTTTTGAATCGGTTTGGTCAAGCATTCCAGGAAACCATGTCTGTGAAGAGCAAAAAAAAATAGTGTCAACAGGACTTGGCTGAAGTTTCATTTTCATTTCACCTCACATCTTCAGATATTATATATATCTGGACCATAGCTGGAAACTTCAAGCTAGTCCAGTTGACTCTTTGGTTTTAGCTCTTTGGTTTTGACTTTGACCTGGATTACTGAGAAAGTCCAGTTGACTCTTTGGTTTTAGCTCTTTGGTTTTGACTTTGACCTGGATTACTGAGAAACTTCACAGACATGTCAGTGAAGGACACACTGGATCACTGAATGAAAGGCAGCCATTTTTAAATGTTATGAATTACACTGCACTTTTTCTGCTATGACACTTCAAAGTGTTCACTGTGAACAATTCAAGTCAATTTGTACAATTCATAAATTGTGTACAGGATATGATGCCCTCTGTCCTTCACAGTGCAACCCTCTCATCTATTGCAGATATCAGCATCTGGTTGTACTGTCGTCTGTTTGGCCTGCCTGTTATTTCCTGTTTTTTTGGACATTTTTCTCTCTCTCCTGGCATTTGTGATTTGTTTGATGTTTGGGTCATTGATAACTGGATGCAAGTCAAAATCACTTCCCCAGACTCAGTGAAAATTTTTGTGAATATTACACTTTTGTGGGGAATCGAATCTGGTACCTTCTTGCTGTGAGGCGACAGTGCTAACCACCCTGCCTCCCAGTGTGATAATTATAATTGTCTGTGTTTTACAGACCACTGTGATGTCACATGTCGGTCTACTGACGACCACTTGGAGCCTCAAGTCCTCCATTTTGGCCATCACCATCTTGGTTATTTGCAACCAGATGTGACATGAGGGGGACGTCTCCCAGACCAGACAACACTGTGGTATCAACCTGTCAACCAGCAGGTAGCCCCGCCCTAAAGCATCACGTGCTTTATGGTCTAAATAAAAGATCATCATGCTGTATTGAAGAAGACTAGAAACTAGAGACTGAGACCATAAACTCATGTTTACAATGTTTACCGAGGGAATAAATCAAGAGAGAAGTAGGATCATTTTCTATTAGACTGATATACAACCTGAGGAGTCACCCCCTGCTGGCTGGCAGAGAGAATGACACACAGACTGGATATTTAATCATTTCAGACACAATTTTCTGCTATTTGGCAAAATCTGAACATCCTGTAATTTAAATGACACTCAGAGAAGTGGATTTCCTGCAGAAAGAGCTGCTTGACCCTCTACTTTTTTTTGTTTAGCTCTGCTCATCAGCTCAGTGTGAGACGTCACTTTTGTGTGAAAATGGAGGTCAAAATCAGAAATGTTTTGACATCTGATAAACCCTCAAAACTGTGGATCTGTTAGTCATGTGTCATCTTCTCACTTGTGCCTGAAGCAACAAACCCCACTGTTTACAACATAATATATAATACTCCCAAACATCACAGAACCATAATAAGACAAATCATATAAAGACTTCACCCTGGTAACGCCCCCAAAGCCATAACGATCATCAAGCAATAAATCAATACAAACACTTGGAAAAGCTGTTGTAAACACAAGCACATTTTCTGGACCGGTTCAAACACACACACACGCACACACACACACACACACACACACACAGTTTACAGTAGCTGGATCATAAACAGTCTCTGCTGTGATTGGCTGCTTTGCACCATCCCCTTCTGCAACACTATTGGTTGGTTAAACAGCTGTTACAGTGAAAATGTGTATGCTGCATGTGCCTCGATCATGCTCACACACATACACAACCACAAACACACACATACACACACACACACAGCTGTGTATTTGTGTACTGTGGGGACTTTACATTGACTTGCATTCATTTCCTAGACACTTCCCTTGACCCTAACCATATCCACTACCCATGTAATCCTAATCCTAACCCTAACCAAAGTCTAACCTTACAGTAACATTAAATGTTCTCCAAGTCTTCAGCCTGAAATCTAACAGTTTACATTATGGGGACCTGCACTTTGTCCCCATAAGTACGGTGAGTCCCCACATTGTCAGCGTGAGTCCCCACAATGTGAGTGTGTTATCAGACTTATATCCCCATATGTTCGGCAAAACACGCCCACACACACACACACACACACACACACACACACACACACAGACAATCTAAAAGGATCATTGCTACAGTTTGAACACTAAAGGTTTTGGTCACTATAATTAAAATAATACAAATAATAATGATCTTTAGTCTTTAGTCTTCATCATACAACAATCAAGCATCAGTATGTTCGGGGGAGGCCTAATGACACATATTGATAACAATATGCATGTACAATATGCTTGTAAACTATGTAGTTATGATTCATTCATGGTTATGATTTGTACCACCTGCTGCCACAGGAGGGCAGCATGTCTCTATGATAAAACATCTGGGCTCAATCAAGTGTGTGGTGTACAGTATACGTTTATACATCTACATATACAGCAACATGTTAAAACTGCTCTTCTTTTCCAGCCTCATATTAATATGAAACCTGAAAATACTGGTGGGGGAATCATATTTACTGAGAACAGTTCAGAGGTACTCACACTGGAGTATTTCCATTTTCTGCTGCTTTCTACTTCTAAATATTGCACTTTTTACTGAACTACATTGATGTAACTCTTTACATATTGTGTGATATCACATAATATGTAGTAATCCACTACAACAATCAATACTCTTTACATTTCTGCGTTAGTGATACTGTAAAACCTGAATAATATAATAATCCCAAACACTGTGAATGGATCCATTCTTCACAATGACTACTTTTACTTTTCACAAGTATATTTCCTTATAATACTTCAGTAACATATTTCAGATGCTAGAATTTAACCTGTAGTCATCGTCCATCTAGCACTGTGAGTGTTTATCATCAGCAGTGATCAGTGTGCCGGACTGAAGGCTCAGAAGATTTGTTTCTTTGTCATTGCATATTTCTTTATTTATAACTTATTAAATGATTTAGTTTACATTTAGTGTTTTATTGCTGTGTGCTTCTGTTTGCATTTCATGCAAATTGTATTTATTAAGTTGCATTCCTTGTTGTTGTTCTTCTTCTCCTTCTTCTTCATCTTCTCCTTCTTCTTCTTCTCCTTCTTCTTCTTCTTTTTCTTCTTCTTCTTCTTTTTCTTTTTCTTCTTCTTCTTCTTCTTCCTCTTCTTCTTCTTCTTTATTTATTTATATTTTGATTGATTGATTACAGAACCATATCAAATATCTTATTTCCTGATGTTTAAAAGCAGAACTGTGACACGGTGAAACATGATGTTTTCATTATTTCTGAATGTAATCCAGACTTTAGATGAGAAGAAACCATTTGATATGTGCAGTACTGATCTGAGATCTGAAGGAAACATGAGGGCATCTGTAGAAAATAAGGTTTTTCAGCCCTGAAGTGTTCTGACCTCAGGACCTTAAACTTGTTTCATGGTCACATGACTATAATGGCGCTATATTTGTGCCACATTCCTGATCTGACCGTTTCAGACCGCAACATCACTGCTTACACTTAAACACAAACATATTTTCAGTTAAAATAGAGACAAATTGAAATTAAGCTGGCCCTAAGCTAAAGCTATGGTTTGTTAGCTACCTGCTATTTTAGCTTAAATTATATATCGTTAAATAGTATGTTGCTGTAAGAAACAGTCAAACTCTGCCTTGGCTCGCTCAGGAATGTAACGCCATAGAATCTCAGCTGCACTTCATTTCATCATCACTACTTTTGGATTCATGTCGTCTCAACAGGGCAGTGACTTAGTCACCTTCCTTTCTTTCCACATCAGGAGATTTGAATACTGTCCTTGAAATGTTTATGGGCATCTGTGAAATTCATTTCAGCGTGTCCATCATACTTCAGTGAATAAAAGCAGAACTAAGACAACTGATCAGAGCCGCTCCCAGCAAAAAACAACATATTCATGTCACGTGTTGGTAAAATATGAATAAGAAAATGCATATGTCACCTTTAATATTCTAAGTTAATGAGCCAAGCTCTGAATATTTAGAGGAAAGCATTTCAGAGCTATGAATACATACATGCTGTTTACATTACCTCTGAAGGTGTACAGCAGGTTTACAGACACTGTAGAGATTTTTAACCTTGGTCTTGACTCGTATCTAAAAAAACAAACTCAAATAAATGATTCTGAGGTTTTGAAGTAACTGGACAGACTTCTTTCTACAGTGACTCAGCCAAAGAGACAGAAACTACAGAAACACTGTAGTTTACTCTTGAACCCTCCTGTTCCTCTCCTCCTGCCGTCTTTCCTGTGTGGATTTTTTTCACTCTGTACAACGGGCAGAGAGATTTAAAACAAAAAAAACCAATGGATTCACTTCGTTTAAAGCAGCAGCCTGCTCGTGTGTTGTGTTGCATCATCTTCAAAAGCTGAGTTCAACAAGGCCGCTCGCTCAGCTGTGTAACCATCGCTGGGTTACACAGCCCGTGTGATAGGGCTGATGGGTAAAGAGGGGTTGAATCATGAGGCTCAGTGTGACAACAAAGGGACACAAACACACAGCTTTATGCTCAGATTCATGCATCCTCTCATTGCACTTCAGACAAACACACATTTGTATACTCACAAGGGCAGTCACACACAAATGACACTGAGGTTCCCTCAGTTCTGACAAAAAAGTCAAGTTTTGAATAATTTAAAGTAATTTTCTTTTGGATGGCTTGTTAGCAGGCATCTAAAAGTTGTTCTTCTTTCACCGTTCAGCACAGTTTACAGTAAACATGTCGCTGTGGTGGAGAAGACAGCAAGTGACAAGAAAATGGAAGGAAAAGAAAAAGTTTCTCCAAGTTGGTAAATACTTAAAGAGAAAATAAGGGCTGTACTATGGCACATGTTCAACATACCCAGGATATCTGTCTCTATCTGGTTTAACTGACCCTAATAACAACTGTCCTATTTTTAACATACAGCAAACCACAATATTAACTGTGGAGAAGAAAAACACTTAATCCGGACTAAGAAGCAACAAGTAGCTGCTAAATACAGGAAGGACAGTTAACAAAAGAATAAATTGCTGATGTGTGAATACGTAAATCAGCAGATTTATATCACTGCACCATAGAGCAGATCTGTCTGTAATAGTGCGCTTCAGTATTCTCATGGTGTGTATGACATATTTTAAATTTTATTTTGCTGCATTCCCAACAGTGTGACAACTTGAAAGTCAAGCCTGCTTACCTCTTTGAGTTAGTCAACACATTTAAATCCATGGAGGCCAGTGTGCATTAAGGTGGATGTATGCATTTTGTCCCCAGAAGGAAGGTGAGTCCTCATAATGTGACAGATTTATGTCCCCATAATGTTAGTAATATATATACACACACACACACACACACTGGATCAGACTCACAGCTGATTTGACAAATTTCTCTCTGATTTGGCTTTGTCTGCTTCAATGTGTCACAGTTCATATAACAAACATGAGAAAGCGATCATGCGTGTGGCTCAGATGATGTGACAAATGCTTATGTGTGAGTGTGTGTCACATCAGTGTGTGTCACATCAGTGTGTGTCTATGTGAGTTGCTAGCTGGCGGTCTCTCTCTTCTCATTGTACAGATTCAACATTTCTGCTCTCAGAATCACTTCAGTCATTTTCTAACATCTGGCTCTAGGTGTGTGTGTGATCATGAGTAAAAAAACTCCATGTGTTGGTGTGTACACACACACACTCATGCCCATATATCTAGTTATTTTGGTGCATCACTGAAGATCAAATTGATGCAAAACTTTTGTTCAGACACAGGAAATGCTAAATATCATTATTGGTGCCAGAGCTCAGAAAGTGCACTTCTGACCTCATGCATGAAAAGAAAAGAAATAAAGGACACTGTCATGTCATATTTGCAACTGTGCACCCAAACTTTTGCATCCTCACGTTGGTGTGTTGTGTCCTTTTATTCTGAAGTGTCCTTCTGCAATCAGCTGACAATCAACAGTCATGTCAAGGTAAAAGTCAAGCGACCTGTCTCACAGTGTGCCTGTAGGGGGAGCTGTAGGACCTGTTGTCACTGTCTATCTTTCATCCTCCCACATCACAAGACCACAGCACACACACAGACACACACACACACACACACACACACACACTTAAGTCTTATTGACTTAAGTCACCTTAAGTCACTTATTTAGGCATTTTTACCCCCCCAACCACCACCACATTGTCCCCATTTGCACATGCCGTCCCCAATCAACTGGTATTCAGTGGAGTATGTGACCTTAATGTGGACATAAGGCAGACGTTTGACACTATCCGTCTTTGCACTTACAGCGGTCAGTGTGTGTGTTTAATGGTGATGTCAGTGCTGATGGACAGGTGTGAGTAAAGTCTGATTAGAGGTCAGCTGTGTCTGACTCACTGGATTTAAAACCTTATTGAGTAAAAGTGCAAAAGTATCAGTATCAAAATATAATTAAAGCACCAAAAGCAAAAGTGTATAAATGTTTAAAGTTTATATTTTCCCTTGTATTTTGTATTAGACAGAGGAAATATATAGGACTGAGTGTTTTACATTTTTTTGCAGATAAAGAGCTGAATTAGTGGAGCAGAGCAATTTGTGGATATTTCTGTAGACTTTATATGTAGGATGAGTGGCTAGTCAAAACATCAACGTCAATGCAGTAACATTTTCTGATGAAGTAGCAGCACTGGCACATTTTATTTGGTGTTAAGGATATTCAGGATGTCGCCAGTCCAGAAGCATTGCCACTAATGGTACACAGCTGTGTACTCTTCTGACTTAAGTGTTGATGGTGTCTTGATGAAATATGAAAAAAAGGTTGTTACCCAACAGACCCAAAATAAGATAAAATAAGTGAAACTTTTCTTTTCTACTGACACTCACGTATATTCAAGGTGGCTCCTTGTTATTTTAGTAAAAGCTCTTTGAATTACATAACTTCAGAAAAGACACATGGACCCAATTTCCCCACAGGGATCATTAAACTTTCATTTAATCTTGAGTCATTGTGGCAGCAGCAAAGGAGTGAATACAGATAAAAAATACAATAAATGGGAAAAAGGAGGATTTTAGCAATACTAGTTTTTAGATATTTTTAGATATTTTGGGCTCCAGAATTCCTGTTCCATTGACTGACGCCTCTTTTTCTTCAAGTTGATGGAAATTAAACTGTCCTGGTTGATTTGTCAGAAAATAATTAAAAATTATTGAAAATAATTTGAAAATAATTTATTTTCACATGGGAATTTTATTTCATGTATTTTTTTTTACTACAAATATCCTTGACACGGTCCTCTTACTGTCCATAAAAAAGAAGACGCTGTAGAGAGCGCCTCCTCCAGTTACTAGCACATGGCCAAAGAAAAGCAACACATTTAATGAGCAGCTGCTAGTGGACTTTTATTTTGGCAGCCCTAACTCGCTGGTGGAGGCTGTTGGGGTTTGTTATTCTCAGGTGTAAAAAATATTTAATCTACATTTTTATTTATAGTTAACATTGTTCATAAATAACATAAATTCTCTATTGCTGTACGTTTTCTCCTTTGATGGAGCTAAGCTAACAGTTTCCCCTTGATTCCATTTTTGGTGCTAAGCTAACGTAATGATGGGAACAATAAGAGCGTGATCAGTACACCGACCAGAACACCTGACAGAGGGCCATATTTCATACATGTAGAATGAATGTATGAGCTCAGGAGTTTTCACTGCTCCATGTCCATACGTGTGTGTGTGTGTGTGTGTGTGTGTGTGTGTGTGTGTGTGTGTGTGTGTTCTGAAGGAGTCAGTTGAAGTGAGAAAAATGCTATAAATCCTCGTCTGCTGCTGCTTTAGCTTCTCAGCCTGCTCCCCTTTCCCTGAGATTAGACTACACTGGGGATATGTGTGTGTGTGTGTGTGTGTGTGTGTGTGTGTGTGTGTGTGTGAGTGAGGGAGTGACTTATAAGCCTTGGTGTGTGTTTATGTGTGCCATCATGATATGTGTATTTGACTGTGAGTTAAAAACAGTTTTAAGCTTCCTGGATGTGTGTGTGAGAGAGAGAGAGTGAGAGAGAGAGATAACAATAATCCCCTTTTGTATGTGTGAGATGTGTGTACAGTGTGTGTGTGTGTGTGTGCGTGTGTGTGTGTGTGTGTGTGTGTGTGTTAGCAAAAAGTTTGCACCTCTCTTACAGACACACTTTAAGGAGAAAAAACCCTAGCATTACATTATATGACGAAGGCACTTCATAATGTGTGTGTGTGTGTGTGTGTGTGTGTCTGTGTGTGTGTGTGTGCATGTGTGTGTGTGTTTGCAGTAAACATCCGTCGACTCCTTCATTGGGAGCCAGAAAATCCAGACAGACCAACACAGAAATCCAGGTTTATGGTGAGGAAAGGCAGCAGGCTCAGTGCCTACTGGAGAACGTGATGATGATGAGGAAGGTGGGTGATGAAGGAGGTCTGACTGGAACACTAACAACACTAACAGTTTTCAGTTTTCATTCAGCAGTCCACCATTCACACTCACACTCACATTCACACTGACAGTCAATTTAAATTAGCCAATTAACCTAATCCCCATGCATGTTTTTGGATGGTGGGAGGAAGCCGGAGTACCAGAGAGAACCCACACAGACACGGGGAGAACATGCAAACTCCACTCAGAAAGGCCCCGGGCCGGGAATTGAACCCAGTACCTTCTTGCTGTGAGGCAACAGTCACAAAAGTTTCATTTATGTGATAAATGTTATGGTACAACAATTGAAAGTCAGCTGTCTGTGTGGTGCCAACATTCAGATTTGTGTGAGCCCCTTGTTTTTCTGCATTTATCCTCCAAATATTTAGGAGCATCTGACCATCCTTACAGGACCGAGCTGAGCTCATTACTGTGTGCAGTGACGAGGAAAATCTGTCGCTGCCATTTTGATTTGAAGTTTTGGTGGTTTCAGGCAAAGAAGCTGTGCTGTTGGGGCCGCAGTTTGTTCAGACCCTGTACCCACTGGGAAATGAAAGTTCAGTGTGAGAACAGTAGCATTGTACCTTTAAGATGAATGGAGGGAATGGATTTTGTGTCAAAATACTTTGAATGTTTAACCTTGAAACTTGAATCTCTCTATATGACCATTCCCTGAATTTAAAGATACAAAGTCCTTTCCATCATCTTATGAACTGACATCTGAGGTGCAGTCTGTGGTTCTGGAGAAAGATGGTTTGAACGCCCAAACAAACACCCCCCACTCCCTGCGGTCAGAAAACTGTTTCCTCTCCTACTTGCTGAACATTCAAAGGGAGGCATGTACTTGTTAACAGACATTCAAAGCTTCATTTGGTAACTTAGTACATGCTTTGATGTTTGTCTCCTATCTACACAGCCAGGGCTGCATATGAACACAAAGAATGAATCAAGGGGAGTGTATTCCTCACAACCAAAGATGTGAGTTTAACAGTAAAGACATCTTACTCAGAACTTTTGAACTCTGGTAGACGCTGTAGCAACTTGCATTCTTTGATTATTTATATTCCTTTAGTCTGTGAGTATTTACCAATCAAAACTTTTAAAAAGAATAAATCCAAGTCCAATGCTGTTCATTATCAACTTTATGAAGACTGCACTTTACCTGACATAAACGATATTTTCTCTTTTTCCTGCACCATGTTGTTGCTATGCTTGTTTCTGTTACCTTGCTGGTTACAGAATAATAGCATCTCTGTTTAGTTTTCAGAGATTAAAGAGAGGTGTTGTGTTGGTTTGACCCATGCAATAAAAGAAGCAACTGCCTGAGATCAAATGACTGACTCTTAAATTACACATTATTCCATTGCATACTGATATTTTTCACAAGTAATATTCGTACTGGTTTCAATAAACAATTTGTACTTCCCATCGTTGTGGATTAAGAGTTTTGTGCGAAAAGGCCTGTTTCAAAAACACTGGTTGTGTTCAGTGATTAAAGCAAATAAAAGGTAGCTTTGAAAATTTTCATCACATTTGCTCTAAAAGTATTTTTCCACATGACTGAACTATAAAGTATTTTTCAGAAACTGGAGCCAAAAAAGTTGATTTGGTTTTGTTGCCAATAAAAATGTCCTCTCTAGGTCAGATTATATCTTTAGTTTGGGAAAAAGACCACCAGCTGTTCCCTCTTGCTGCCACTTAGTGACACCAAAAACAGCTGGTAGGAAGCTGCCCTCATGGAGGAGTGGCTGCGGTTTGACAAAATGCAGAGAGGGGTGAGGTGGAGAGGATGAGCTTGTAGAATAAAAAGCGTGGTGGCGGTTCCTGACAGAGATCTGACAGCTGCTGCAGGTTCACATCAAGCATCTGCAGAGCCGCAGTTCTGCCGAATTTGCACACCTCCCGTCACATCAAGTCAGCTTTTTACCCTCAGATCCCAGAAGTTCAGGACAGGCCTGTGTGTGTGTGTGTGTGTGTGTGTGTGTGTGTGTGTGTGTGTGTGTGTGTGTGTGTGTGAGGGAACCAGAGAGAGCTTGCGTATGCACATTTGCAAAGTGACAGTATTAGTGTGTGTGCACACACAAGAGAGTTAAAGACAGATTGAGAGCTTGTGTATGTTTGAGGTATTACGTTATGCATTCTGTGTGTGTGTGTGTGTGTGTGTGTGTGTGTGTGTGTGTGCGTGAGTTGTCGTCCAGGATTTACCCTCAGTGAGAGTTAATCTGAGTGTCGGCAGGATTCTCTAAAGGTTACAGGGAGACAGAGAGGAGTGTGTAGGAAACACTGCTCCTGACCTCATTTTCATCACACACCTCCTTCACTTGTCTTTCATGCTGTGTTTGCTTTGTAGCTGTGTGTCTGCAGGTAAAAAACAGGTTGTGTTTGCAGCCCCCTGGGCTCAGCCTGCAACAGGCACAGGTTAAAATACAGGGATTTAAAAATAATTAAAATTAATTAAAAGATATTTAATGCATTTAATTCAGGTCTGCAATTATTGCTTGTCTGTCATTGCCAATTTTTTTTTTTTATGTCTTGATAATGTTGATGATGAATCAATTATCACAATTTCACAGTTCTACTGTTTATATTCAGTTAATTAGTCCACTGCATTGTAAGGTTTTTTTTAATTGCTCCATTGATTAATTGACTAATGGTTTAATCTCCAATTTCTTTATTTCATAAAATGTGAAGAAATTATTTTGAAGATGAAAGAAATGTCCAATAACTATTAATAGAAGTAAGTAAAAGTGACAAATCCACAATGTACAAATAATCTGTTATAAAAAATTAAAGCAGTGTTTTTCAACCTTGGGGTTGCAACCCCACATGGGGGCACCTGGAATTGTAAAGGGGTCTCTATTTTGAAGATAAGAATCATAAGAATCATTACATCAGAACAACATGTTGAACAACATAACTAGCTTAAATAAACAGGGGACTTTCTAATGTAATATTACACGACTGAAGATTCAAAGTGTTCATTATCATGTGAACAGTCAGGAAAAAAAAGTGTAAAAATAGATAAAGTGATTAAAAAGTAGATAAATAAAGGCAGCTTAAAGACGTAACAAGCATAAAATCAGTGTTTACTTGTGGTTTCACATGGGTCTTGAGTTTATTTGGCCTGTTTTATGTTGACTTTTATTTTGGCCTGGCCACCTTATACTAATCGTTATATACTGTAATGTTAAATGGCAGATGCTCAAATGCAAAAAAACAAAAAAACAAAAAACAAAAGAATAGGAAGTCCATAGTCATTGTATCCATGTTTTGTAGAAACATACTGTCCACTGCCAGCAGTGTTTCCTGCTGACTGAGCTAGGTATAAACAGGAAGCAGAAGTAGCAGAATGACATCAAATGCTAAAGCTTCAATAACAAACTGAGTGAATGTGCATTTTTGAGTTGGTTTAACCTCTGAAGCAACAGACTGAAGCATCCTGTCTGTGTAGTTTCTTGTTACTGACTGATTACCTTCAGGTGAAGTTTCATCTGCAAACTGGAGAGCCGCTCTGTATGAACCCGAGCGGGCTGACACCCTTCATGCGCCCGTTGCTTTGAAGGGAAGCCAAATGGCTCGACTCCACGGCGCTGATCTCATCCACTCTCCAGACTCTGAATATTAAAACACATAATGCATGCAGTTTCCCCTCTCTTGCATTTTTCTCTCGTAGTTCTTAGTCGCGTACCGGTGCTTAACGTGCTGATTTAGATGTGGGGTGTCAGCCAAGCTGCCCTCAGGCGGTTTTACCCTCTGCGACCCAGTTTATGGAGGCTCCGGCTTCCCCTGCTGTCAGCCCGATGCAGGCCGACCACAGAGCAGTCAGGTGGCTTCATGTGCTGGACTGCCAGGCTGAGCCCCCGAATTAGTCTCCTCCAAAGTGCTCTGCATTTAAGTCCTAACTGGGAGTTCACTGTTGATTACTGTTACAACCAAGAGCTCCACGAGAAACAGAAGCAACAGAAACTATATTGTTTTAAGAGTTTATAAGCTATAAACAGATGCAGTATTGGAGGGCGTGGTGCCAAATTAATGATAAAGCTTTTGTGTTTGCCTCATAGCTTATGAGGTGGTGGTGCAGCACAGTCACATATGTGTGAGAGGACTGAACAATTACAGTACAATCAATAAAGACACTGACTATCCATACATTATTTTATTATATTATTTGTATTACCAATAACATAATCTAGATAATAGTATAACATTAGTATTGTTATGACGAGGATGTGTTGTCATGTCATGGCTGTGCTTTCAGGCTGAAGTGCAGAGGACTGGTGCTGATGTGTTCAGGGACCCCTGGGTGCTGTCAGCCTCATCCAGTCTGTCTGCTGCGTTCAGGCCTGCTGCAGAGATGAAAGAGTGAGCTGTGATGAAACGGATTGGCTGAGTGTACACACACACACACACACACACACACACACACACACACACACCTGTACCTCTGTATTTGTCAGGTCCCTATTGATATAATGCATCCCCTCACACCCTAAATCTAACCTAAGCCCTAAAAGCATTGACCCCCCAAAAAGCCCACTGAAGAAGAAAAAACCATGTTGCATAATTAACTTACATCAATACATTTTTTGAACTGCTGCAGAGATGAAAGACTGTCACACCTCCTCCAACACTCTGTTCAAACCTTTTATTGAACAAGTGCTGCAATTGTCGCAAATTAGTATCTGTGCTGGTATGACTAGTTTAAATGCGTAATATCAGCAGGCATCTATTTTGCATGTTTCATGTTGGCTTCTTAAAGACCTTCAAGGCATGATTTGTGTGTTTTATAGTGGGCTTCTATAAGGTACTTATCCACTGTTGCTTCCACTACATGATGACCGAAACTGCAATATCACTGCAGCGCTATGGACTGGGGCAGCAGAAAAGCATATTTTAGACAACTAAACGAAAGGTGACTTTAAAAGAAATATCTGTTTAAGTGTACGCTTTGTTTAGAATATTTTCAGTACTGATTAGTCAACTGAGCTGGATGTTATGTTATGTTATGTTATGTTATGTTATGTTATGTTATGTTATGTTATGAGCCTGTAGGAGGTGGTGGCTGGACTTTAATCCTGAATCCTGATTATCGGAGAAAGACTGGGTGGTTGTGTAGAAGCTTGTATACAGTGTGCGAAATACCCATCAATATTCGGCGGGGTCGTTCGTCGTCTGACGAAGCAGCTGGACTGAACCATTTTATGTAAATACGTACTGTATATACATTACAATACATATTTGAATTTATTTTAAACCAGTGCAGAAATAATAAATAAAAGGAAAAAAATGAAATGAATCTGTGTTCAGTGGTGTTGGGTGCATGTAATGTGGTGATTGAGTATTGCATGTTACATAATCAAACTGAAAATGAAAATGCAGGAGCAAGGATGCCCACATGGCTAATTTGCATACGAGCACAAGATTGGCTGGCTCCGCTTGGCAAAAAAAAAAAAAAAGTGACTTGTGAGCTTAGAAAACATTTTAGTGACCATGAGTGACAGTAGTATATATTATTACAATTTTTCTTTTACAAAATTTGAGACCCCCCCCCAAAAGTTTGCTTTTGAGGCTTTCTGGGGGTTTGGTGGGTTAGTCAGATGTTTGTTATGCATGTTTGAGTGGGCAGAGAGACTAAAGGTGGATAGATTCAGGCCTGACTGAATTACATCCATGCACACAGATAATGTGTGTGTGTGTGTGTGTGTGTGTGTGTGTGTGTGTGTGTGTGTGAGACCTGTGGGGTGTAACACTGATGCCTGTTGGTCGTAGAAAGCCTGTAACATGTATGTATGTGTGTGTGTTGTTGTTGCGTGGGTGGTGTTTAGCACCCATGGCCTGGATAAACGCTTGCAGTCTAATGCATCGCAGTGACAACAGGTATTAGGGTATAATTTGAGCATGAAGCTTAATGGAGCTCGAGTAACGAAGCCCAGAGCTGGTGTCCTGCCTGTCTCTCCCATCACGTCAACAGGGCCGCTGGCCTGGTGGCTCCATCACCCACCGACACCTACAGCGTCTTCATAATGTGGAAGAAACGCTTCGCTCTCTTCCACCTGGCTGCCTCAGAACAATAGGGCACATTTGAGCTCATGCACGTTATGGTAACAACACCAGAGAGGGTGATTTTTAATGCGATTATGGTGGTCTGATGGCGATGAAGCAGTAAAGACGCTATAATCCACATCAAGAACAGCCGAGTGGGTTTATGGTTTCATATTAAAGAGAAAGCAGCAAACAAAACAATCTGCAAAGTAGTGTGCAGTCGTTTAATTCATCAAGTATGTGTTTGATTTATTAAAAAGGCAGAATGAAGAAGATTTAAGATGATTCAGGGTTAAATACTGAGAGGACTCAAGCAGATCAGGAGAGCTGGAGGCTATGGTTGGGTTTGGTCCATCTCATGATTACAAAACAAACAGCTGGAAGGGAATGAAGAAAACATCAGCCTCTCAGCGGCTTTTATAATCACATCTACATCTACATCACCACTCTGCTTCTCATAACTCAAAGGCTTTTTTAGTTGGGTTTAGGCATGAGAAGTGAGGTCAGAATATTAGGGGAAGCGAACCAGAGGTAGAGTAGGGCAGGTCATGCTTTCCCCAGGGTAGAAAAAATATAAAAATAACCTCAATAAATCCCATAAATGCAAAACAATATATTTTTAAACCCAAATAACCACTAGTTTATCTTAAACATGAGAATATTCTGCAATTGAATAGAATAAATATAAATTAGAAGGCCCTGAAAATCCTCCTGCTGTAATTTGTCCCTGAAAATGTCCCTGATTTCAACATTTTATGATTGAGAAAAAAAAATTGGTTGGGTGGGGGGTTGACTAGAATAATAGTCATTACGGTAGCCGGTCACTACATGTTGGAAATGTCCCCGGATTTCACTTCGGAAATCTGGTCATATTACTTCAAATGCTGATGAGGTTGGTCTTATTAAACTTCCTGGTTCTGTTCCTGCACAGGAAACTGGTTCATGACCAGTTTTGCTCTCAGCTTCAACGTCTCCGCTTTAACTAAAAATGCTGCCACAGGGCCGACATCACTCCCCTTTTTACTTTGTTAGCATCTTAGCACAGCTGTTGTTGTGATCACCGGACTCTGCTGCTGGATAGAAGAGCTGGACTGGAGTCTGGAATGGACTGATGCTATCACAGTGATTAGATCAGAGATTTTAGATGCAGACTGACATAATCCAATATTTATTTTTTTGCTGATATCAGACAGATATCCAATATCAAGGACTTAAAATAATAATATTTCTTTCATGAATACTGCTGGGTCTAAAAGTGCACTGGTTGAACCTTGGGGGCACCAAATCCCAAATCCAATCCAAGTATTTTGCTGATGAAGTGCTCCTCCTGTGTTTTCCTTCCTGCTGCAGAACAGTTAGAGAACATTGTGAGACAGATTTATTCATTTATTTATTGCCCTTTTAAAGTCCACTGCAGCGTCTACCAGTGATGTGGGGTGAGGTTCATAGCTGGTGAGGCACTGACTCCTCTGGAGTCAGATTTACAATTGAAAGAACTGAAAAGAGCATCTTATTTTACCATTCATCCAACAGCAAGCAACTGCGAATGATATTTTGCAACCGTTGCAATACGATCCTCCACAGTGGATCGCTGGCTTTATCTTGGCTGCGACTTTAAATAGAGCTCCAGACCCCACGTAACTTCGTTTGTTTACATCGCCGTTTTGGCAGTAAAATCTGCATCAAAATGAGTGGCAGTCAATTTACACCTTTGGAGTTTTAAATCACAAAATATGACTATATGCACAAATAAATACTAAAGACTAAATATCTCTGACTCTTATCATGTCCTTAGTATACTTTTCAAGAATCATGAAAAGGTTTAGTCGTGCATTGAGTTTCGACTCTGCATACAAACATGTTTACGTTGCGTTCGCTTGTTGCTGTGTGAGCAACAAGAAGCACCGCAAAATCTATGCCATACTAAAAGCATTTAAAATAAATCAGATATAAAGTTTAGGGAGCGTTGGATTCAGTACCTGATATAAATTGGTCGCTGCTGGTTCCCACCTCTCTGTTTTCTTATGATCATGGCTTACATGTTTACATGTTGGCAGTTATCCATCTCTGTCTTCGTTCAGGATCTTTGGGAATCCTGTAAAAATGACCTTCCCTTTACTCGTCCTCAGCTGTTCTAGCATCCCGGAGCACAACAGCTATCCACCATATCTCTAAAAAATGTTTATAGGCATTTAGCTGCAAGCGGCAAGATCCCTGGCAGTAGTTTAAACAGAGCGCCTTCCTGCCAATATGGCAGCGTTTTGGTTTTGACAGTTGCACGCCGCGACTGTGTGACGTCTACTCCCGGAGCTCGATTAGTTCTGTTGAAGCCAGTAATGCAGCTAAAAGCACCTGTCCAGAGTCATGTATTAGAGAGAGTAGTGAAAACTAGTGTTTAGAACATTCAGGACAGTTCTGTCATAGGATTGGTTCAAAGGTAGTCACATGTTTAGTAGACGCCATGTTTAAGACAAGAGTAATCAAACTGTCGTTATCAACATTGCAGATGCAACAGTTTACAAGCGAAAAATATATATACATGTATCTCTGTAATGACATCACTTTTCAAAACAAAATGCCGTGTTGTGCAGCCTATGGTTGCTCTGTACAGCTCGGACATGGCAAACGGTTACATTATATCCCTCAGGACGATATTAGCAGGAAATTGTGGGAGCGGAAGGTCCACTGAATAGGTGATTTAGTCATATTTATCTGTCTTTTCCAAACGTTAATGTGACATGTTTGTAAAAGTGTTTATACTTTAGCAAAGGATCAGAAATATTTCATCATTCACGAACAGTTTAAGATGATAATGAGCGATTTCGCTCCGTTGAACACGCTGAATGCTCAGCTTATGTCTTAAAGATGGCGCCCATGATTTGAGTTGTCGCAACTCTCTCTATATGCAGCGCTGCACCTGTCAGTTCACGTACGCCCCCTTGAGGTGCGGCAGAGAACTGCCAGCCTCACCTGCTGACTTTTCTCTGCGCTTTATTTATTTCTTAATTCTCTCACACATACATTAAAGACATTACACAGACTGTAGAGAGTCATGCTGTGTAACAAATATTTCTGTAGAGTTCATATTGGCAGATATACTGAGGAACAGACACATGCACGCGTCATGTGACCCAGTTTGTTGGATCGCACAGTCAGATATGAGGCACAGCTCTCCACTGCCTCACCCATGATTTCTGCCTTGTATTTGACAGCGAAATCCTCGAATTCTGTGATTTTTACTTATTAAAATGTCAACAACATGTAGAGTCACACTGAAAATGCATCTTTAACACAGATCAGTGGAAAATATTAATATTTATTTTATGCTCTTTTTTTCTTTTTTATCATGATGGCAGATGAATCACCTGACCGTACATCACTGGTGTCTACAATGAGACATATTCTATAAAGTTCCTGCTCTTCATTAATAGCTTCTAAAACTCTCTCTCGCAGTCTTTCACTCTCCATCCCTGCTGACTTTCTGTTGGCAAGTGTTTTTTTAAAAAATCATCGAATTCAGCCATTTGAGAAGCGACTCATCTCGGCTGTCCATCATGTTGCGTCAACTTCAAAGCTGCGTTCAACAAGGCTGCATCTTGTTCAGCATATTACAGCATATTAAAACGGTGAGCGTCCGCTGGTGTAAGCTGCTATGATGGTGAAGGATCAGACGATGTGGTTTAGAAAGAAGGAAGGAAGATAGGCATCTACATTTAACACTGTCTATCTGGTGTGTTGATCAGACAGGCTTGACAAAAATATGAATCATTTAGACAACAAATTATCCATTCAGTCCAAGAGGAGGGAAGGAGAGGTAGGGAGGAGACAAGTAAGGAGAGGAGAGACATGAGGAAAGGAGAGAAGGCAGAAGGGAGGGAGTGAATATGAGATTGGGTAAGAATGAGAAATAGATGAAAGAGGGGACGAGGAAAGAGATTCTGTTGGCAAAACTACCAAAAAGAAAAAGAAGAAAAACAACTACAAAAAGACACAAAGCAACTATTAAGAGAACTACCAAAAAGAGAGCAGAAAAAGAGACAGAGAATGTTATTCTGCCTGTAGTTATCCAGAGGAGAGGTGGAGGTTAAAAGGAAGGTGAAGGTCAGAGAAGAACAGAGACCAGTGAGGGTGGAGACGACAGGAAGGAGGAGGTGAAGGTTAAAGACGTGAATGTGTGATGGTGAGAGGAGGAGGAGGGAGGCTAAGAGGAGTGGTAACAGTCAGTCAGTCACACAGATGTGCTGTCTGTGGTCCTGACAGCTGTCACGCTGTTTCCTGTGTGTGTGTGTGTGTGTGTGTGTGTGTGTGTGTACCTCTACCTCTGTGAGGACCAGGTTAGTTTTATGCCATCGTCACGAGGACGTATCTGCATTGTGAGGACGGCCTTCATTACTTCAAAGGACGTTTTATGGTTCAGGCTTGGTTTTAGGGTTCAAGTAGAGGTTAGACATTTGATAGAGTGGTGGAAGATGTATTCAGATCACTCACACACTGCATTACTGCATTAATGTGTATGTATAGCAGCATATTTGTACTGTTGGGTGGTTTAATTTACAGCATCATATGCTTGTAGTGTTGCTGCCCAAAAACATCTAAATGATCTGATGTAATCTAAAACCCACAGAGTTGGTGGTTCTGGAGCTCAGCAGAGCGACACATGGAGACTCACTGTGGCTGACTGGAGGTCAGCTGCTTCAGAGGAACCAGACTGTCTGCAGCAGAGTCTCCGACCATCTCAACTCTGAGCTCCAGTCTCTACTATTGACTCTCTGAACGAATGATGTCATCTGTCACAGAACAGGCTTATGCTTTAGAAGCAGTCGTATCTTCTGCGTTCATATGAATGTTGCAGTGTGTGTGTGTGTGTGTGTGTGTGTGTGTGTTATGAGCACAGACAGTAGATTGAGTCTGTAGGTCCAGACAATCTGACCGTTGTAGAAAAAGACAAAGGGATTAAGACAGCGACAGCTTCAACCTGAAACACAAAAGCAAACACACACTTAGAGGAAGAGAGAGAGGCTTCAGATGTCATCTTGTCTGCTCTGTGACTCACATACTTTTGAGAACTGAGAACTTAAAATGATCTAGTGCTGCATTTAAAGTGGCATATACAAGTGATTTGAAAGAATTTGACATTCATCCAGTGTAATTTAACATTTTTTCTTCACCAAGGCTGAAACACTAATTTAATTTACATTTTTATTGAAGCTTTCAGCAACATATTTCAACTCCAAATTAACCGACAGTTTATTTGACTGACAAACTGAATTATTTCAATTTTCTACAGCAAAGTGAAGCAGAGGGAAGCTAACAGTTTGATCCTTTTATGACATATAATTGATGCTCCTGTTTTAACAACCTTGCATTGAGGACATCAGACACAGTTATAGCAGAACTCACAACAACTCATTTCCCCTGAACTCAAGAACATAATTGTGTGATCGCTCTTATTGTCCAGGTGCTTTTAAACCTAGTCCCATGATACCCACCACCCTACACACCAAACACTGCAGATATAAAACAGGCATATTAATCCCTCACTGTTTATTGGGAGTTATTGATGAATTGAACTGATGAAACAGAAGATAATTAAAACCCACTGCAGCTGCAGTGTGCCATGACACATAATTCGATTCAAGACAAACAGTGAAGCTGCAGTTCTGTTTTTATTGTTTCTGCCCAAGTTGGCAATTTAACCTGCTGAGAGTTTAATGCTTCATTTTGTATCCCTTCAGAAACACAGCAGGAAGCAGTGAGGAAAATATTCTTGTCTATGTCACCTTTTTGCAGATTTTACAGTTTGACTTCAGGAATTTCTTGACGAGAGAGACTTCATATCACTGAAAGGTTTGTAAGTTGACAGCACAGGTAACTCTACCCAGATCAGTAAGGAGGGTTTGTGTGGGAGCAGTATTTTTATAACCAGTCATTCAGGAGTGTCCGCATGACGAGGAAGGCCAAAGCCACAGCTCATTTCAGGAAGGAATCATTTCATAGCTGGTATGAACAGGAGGAACAATATGTTTATGGGTATGTGGATATCATTTGTCTTACCACTTAGTGCTTTAATAAAGTGTAAGATATGTAATATTGAATCGACCAGCTAAATTTTAATAATTAACAACCACCAGGCTGCTGCAGCAGATGAACATGTTTGATCATGAATTTTGAAGTAAAATAGCACTAGCTGCTTTGTTATGAAGCTACAAGTACTTTGCGCTATTTCTATTTATGTGACTGATGATGCCTGTAACTTTTCCTTTACAGAGTAATGCATGCGATCACATGTTAACGTTCACAGGACCCGTGCGTCGGTTACCTCATTAATGATTCAGTGGTCATTTATCAAACTCCTCTGTTATTCTTGGCAGGTCGATTGAACCCCCTTTGTTGGAGTTCTGCTTCTCCTGGTCACAGAGTCCTGATGGCCAAACCGATCAAGGCCAGATGGTGAAGAATTGTTAGTCAGGCATCTTAGCGGTGACATTGTATGTCACTGACAGACATGTTTTACAGCTTTGCAGCATTCAAGGATGAAAATATTTCATGACAGGGCAGCGGTAGCTCTGAGGCTGATCTTGGAGGAGCAGAGGTTTAGATTGACATGATAAGCAAGAAAAAATAGGAACAACTAGAAGAACATGATTTGAGTGCACACAGTATAAAAAAATAATTCTGACTTTGTGCTGGAACTTGAACGTTGGGACTTTTTGAATGGAGCTCTGTGCAAATTTTTGGAGAGGTGTTTGTTTAATCCACACACAATATGTTGTTTTAGGGGAAGTCGGTGCAGTGTGCAGCTCTGTGAAGTAGTGTGAGGTAGGCAGGTTTGGTACCATTGCGTCGGTACAATGTTGAGAAAGTGGATACACTGCTGTTCATCATGAAATAGTACATGAAATAGCATGTACAGTATTTCCCAGTTTTTCCTGGAGTATTATCACTGCAGGAAAAAGAGTAGACGTGAAAAAAGAGTGCTTCTGCTAACAGCAAAATCCTTACAGTGCTTTTATGAAATATTTTACAGAGAGCAGACGTACTAATTCAAGATCATATTTTTTAGGACTGTGGTTTATGCTAAGCTAGGCTAACCACATCCTGACTCTGTAGTTAACACAAAGATATGATATAAATATATAGATATAAATTTTTATGTTGAGTTGATTCGTCACACTGGACAAAAACAGGACTATTTACTGGGCTCCAGACTCTCTTTCAAAAACCTTTCATTTCTCGCTGATGGTCTTGTTTATGTCATATGATAAGTCATATAATGTCATTTCATAACCAGTTAAGTTGCTCACAGTAACTTTATATGTTATAGATAATTTATTTCAAATCAAATTATGATTTATGACTTATCTTTCCTAGACTTAATTTAAGTCTTTTTTTTGCCCAAACCTAATACTGTATGTATCCTGCTCTGGGATGCAACACATTACATGCTGCCACCTACATGTAAAGTTCCTGAAGAGCTAGTAAAGTAAAGGTAAATGAAAAGGAAAGCTGTGATCCAGTGCATTCACAGACCAGAAAGGTCAGACCATGGTCGTCTGTGTGCAGCAGCAGCTCCAGGAGAGAAGACAGATGGAGCTGTGCTGGTTTCAGTCGACAAAGGTTAGACAGAAAAACCTGGAGGAATGAGCTCTCCTCCTGTCAGCAGTGACATGATCCTTTCCCTCGTTGCCTCACCAGCTCTGCTGCTCACGCTCCATCACGTTGTCACGCTCAGCCCTCATCACTCGGCCTCGGCCCCCGTGGCCCTACGCCGAACCGAGCAGTGGGCTCATTACAGCGGCGGAGGCCTCAGAGGATGGAGAGCTGATGTTTAGCAGCTGAATCACCACCCCTCCCCTTCCTGTCGTTGGTCTGTCGAGGCGGAGATCGTCATTCATCGAGAACCGTCAGGCCGTCAGTCCCAGCGGCCGGCAGGAGAGAGAGGCCACAGTCATTAAGCCTCCTGCAGCTCCACACTCTGCAGTGTGCTGAAAAGTGGATCTGTGGGCAAAAACTGGTTATTGAGAGAAACCTGACAAATAGCTGAGCTGATGTAGGGAATGAAGACGGACAACGAGACACAGTTCAACACCACTGTGTTTGTGTTTTTACAAGTGAGGAGGGATGAAGTTCACATATAAACAGTTTCACCACAAGCTGCAGATGTTATTTTCTCTTCTATGTTTCCCTCCAACTGTTCCACTTGATTTTGAGTGTGTTTTTAGTCTTTAAATGAAAATATATATTAGTTTCAGTTGTATTTCATCACTTTTTGTAATCAAGTTGTTCTGCATTTAATGTGTGTCTTCTGAGCTCTCTGATGCTCCAGCTGCATACAAAGGTTTGCAGGTTTGTCCATTCACACAGTACCTCTGTACAGTGAGTTCAGCTGCAGGTTTGCAGGTCCAGTTGGTGAGCACAGATTTTGGTTTTGGTCTGATCATACCTGAAAACCACAAAAATGTGATTCATGTTCAGCTGTGCACTGAGTCTTTACGCTGAGCTAGGCCATGTCTCACACTTCTGAAACATAGACATGAGATCGATCTCAATCTCAGACCCAAAACAAATAAGTGTCATTTAATGATTGTTACAGCTGTTGACATTTTAAAAACTGCCTGATATCTCGGTGTGGCCTCATGTTGACAGCAGCAGGACGGCCTGCAGAGGAGAGGGGGATGGCTTGGGGTAGAGACAGTGGCTGTGGAGGAGAAGATCTTAATATAGAATCTACTGACTCCGTCACTTTTACCCCCAAAACAGAGCGAGAGCCTGCAGCGCTGGATTTCTGCACGCTTCACTGTTTATTAGAGGAGCGTTTCCTGCTTCTGAGCTGATGCAGCCGCTCTGGGTTTGGACTGATGCTCAGCATTGTGGGGACTGTTGGTGAAAGATCAACTAGTGGACAATGCAAATCAATCAGTTGTCTCAGTGTTTGTTGAATTATTTAATGATTGTCATTGTGTTGGGTATTGATTTCAGTAACAAGCTGCATGATATGTACAGAGGTGTTGGTGGTGTTGGTGGTGTAGGTAAGTAGCTCAACAAAGATACAGTCCTTTGTTTAACCCCTCCACCATCTGGACCTGCTCCCCATTGGAATATAATTTGTGATATGTCAAAAATAGGGCTGTCAAAGTTAATGCGTTAATACCAATTGGCGAATTTTAACAACCCTAATATATAAGCTGCTAAAATCAGAGCTACACCACATTAGCTCTAATAAGCACGATGTATATGAAAAGAACATCTCTTTCTCTTTTTCTTTTGGTCCATTTCACGTTACAAATGAATAGTTTAATGATGCTCTTTGGTGGATTATTTGTTTGTTGAATTACATTAGAAATGTTTTCAAACAAAATAAACTTAGTGTTACCAGTTCTTTTGGAAAACATGTTTATTTTAGTGTATTTATCACATTAGTATTAAGTATTTGTGATTAAAATAGCCACAGATGTAGGATTATACTGCCTTCATGGGAGCTCAGATCCTCCTTAGGAGAGCTCGGTTCTCATTGGCTCCCACATAATATGAACGGTGCTGACACCAGTAATAACATGAATTATTGTTATCATCACAAACTCAGAACAGAAACGTTGCTTTGCTCCCAGAGGAGATTTCAGGACCATGAAATGATTCAAAATGTACAACCTACATTGTATAAAAGTTTTAATAGCTTTGCATGACATCCTGAAGCTTTTCCTCCTTTGCATTCAGCTGCCTTGGTGGAGCTTCAGTCCTAACAATCCCTCTGAAATCAGACTGTCGATGCTCAAATTAACTCATCTGTGTGTCAGTCAATATGAACCAATAAAGTTTGGATTTCTTTGAAAATGCTGTTCTGTGCTGCCCTCACTTTTAGTGTGGTGCCTCCATTTCTTCTTCCATCAAACAGCAGCAGAACTCTCACAAAACGTTCAAAGGTGACTTAAAGAGCTGTGTGACAAATGACTGCAAGACATCTTTATCAAGATTTCTATTAAATGATGGTGATTAAATTGAAATGAAATAAAACTGGCAACATCCTAAATGACTTCAATCCATCCATCCATTTTCTACCGCTTATTCTCATAGGGTCATGGGGTGTCTGGAGTTTATCCCAGCTGTCTCAGGGCGAGAGGCAGGGGACACCCTGAACAAGTCTCCACGTCATCACAGCCTAAACGACTTTCCTTCCTCTATTTCTATTTTCAGTCCAGATTTTCCACAAGTTTCATTTCATTTCTGCATCTCATTAAAAACAAAAAAAGTTATTGCAAAAAGTTTTTTGTGACACAGAAAAATATTTCTTTTTTGTTTTGCATTTTCCATTCAGTCCATCTAAACAAACTCACAAAGTTATTTTTGTATGGAAAACTAACACTGAAATCTCATGTCTCATACTCTGTCTGTCTGTAGGTGAGCGGTGCAGGCGCCTGTTGATTGACAGCTCTTTGAAAACGTACATTATTAGAGACAGAGTGGAAAGAAATAGCTTCAAAGACCCACTGTGTGTGTGTGTGTGTGTGTGTGTGTGTGTGTGTGTGTGTGGCAGAAGAGTCCAACGGCCATCAAGTGTTTCACTCAGCCAGTTTCTCTTTTTTCGTTCATTCATCAGGCGTCATTATTATAGTGTTTCTGGTCATTATGTGTGTGTGTGTGTGTGTGTGTGTACAGAGGGTAGTAATCACACAGCTTGTGTCTGTCAGAAACGTGTCAGTCATCACTGAGTACTGAAATTCAGCTTTGTACTTAAAGGGAAATACCGCTCAATTTCAGATGTCATTTGGAGCCTGTTATTCATCTGCTACACACACACGCACACACACACACACACACACACACCCACAGTCAGTCTGGTAGAAACATGTGTTCCTCACTTGTCGGTCGGGTTGATGTTCTCAGATTGCTGCGTGACATTTTGGACAGATGGAGGGTGGAGGATAACTGTCGCTCACCTTCCTCCTCCTCTTAATTTAAACCATCTGTCCTGACTCTAACCTAATTTTGCCACAGGATTCAACCCCCCCCCCCGTCTTCAGGCTTGGTGGGGAAGTATGTGTGATACCTGTGAGCGAATCAACACCTCAGCGACTCACAATGTTATTATATTAATCTATATAAATATTTAGTCAAAAATATTGTTGCAAACTGAAATTGAAAAAAATCATTCAATCAATCATTTAAGAAAAAAATGGTATTGCCTAGAATTCATTGTAATTACATAAAAATGAACATAAATTGATTTTAGTTTCTGTTTTAGAGCTTTTAAATCTCAATGGACTGTCCTGAAAGCATGATGGTTCAATAAAAAAAACGACCCAGTGCTTCAACAATCCACTGCCAGCACGTCAAATACCAGCTGACTCAGTGATTCTTGGTGTCTGATAGCGATGCACCAGGCTTTTGACTGATGGAAACACATCCACATCATTATTAGACAGTCAGAGCAGCTGAGCGAGTACAAAGAGCAGGAAGTCCATGTAGGAGGTCTGTAGGACACTTTCACCCATGGTCATGTCCTGTGTGAAAGCCCTCGTACTATCATAAATTAAAAAATAACCATACCCTGAAAGCCTAATTATTTGCTAAGCCTAACCAAGTAAACCTAAAAATAAAGTAAATCTACCTAGGAAGAGAAGGGTTAGGGTTTATTTTATGTACAGAGGAGAACTGTACACTGTGAACATAAGTTTATTTTGAAACTCTATGTCGCACTGCACGAAAAACCCGGGTGCAGTGTGAAAGGGTCGTCAGGGCATTTTGATGCGGATCGAACGACCCTCCAGTCGACCTGGGAGTTTATGATGCTGATAACGTTGATGTATCTGCCTGTTGCATTCTGCTTTAGTCACTGAGCAGCCTGTCAGGCTGTCAGTGTGAAGCTCCAGAGCTGATCACTCACAAGATCAGACTATCTGTTGATCTCCAGAGACCGATCTGTGAAGGGCAGAGATTTTATTCAATCAAACAAATCCAATGTGTAGAGAAATAATCTTTAATAGGAGCTTATGAGGAAAAAAACAGCAGCTCTCACAGCTGGAGGTCAGAGCTGAGGCAGCTGGCACCTGAGGCGGGTCGACCCAGGTTAGAAAGTCCCACATCAACCCATTAATTTCAGTGTGAAAGCGGTATAAGTTAGGAAGCTGACCCGCTGTAAGGCCCCTGACCAAGCTTCACTGTTAACTAGTTGGTGTAGAACGAATTTGTTTCGATGGTTGTTAAGGTGACCAGATGCCAACAAGCTACATGTGGGACAGACAGGATGTTTGTGGGACAATGTGGGACATGCTCTCGTGATGCCTCCAATTGGAAGCATAAACTTATTAATATAAATACAGTAAAATTTTAAATGTTTGACTGACATCAGACTGATGTGATGACAGCATTCCTGATTTCTTCTAAAAAAGCAGGACATCATCTCAATCAGCGGGACATGGAAAAAGGGTTGAAAATGCTGTGCAGCACCTGGTCACCCTAATGATTGAACATTGATCTGTATCAATACCAAACAGTAACATTGTTTCCTATCAACCCTGTGTCAGGTTTAGGCGGCGGACTCCACCATGAATGGCTTTGGTAGAAATCTAGCATGTCACTGCCACATGTGGAGATTGAGGACGTCACACTCTGTCTAGAGACAAAGTCTGTTGTTTTATGACTGGTGCTCATATGTTGAATGATCACAATCCAAATGATTATTTTCAACAAACATTTGATTTGTCACGTACACTCGTTGCCTTAATTTAGATGAGTTCAACCAACTGTACCTGCTTATACTTTCAGTGCCTGGGATTTGAACCAGCAACCCTCTGACCTCTGCACCCCTCCCTCTCTGTATCTGACAGATGTCTGCAGCCAAATTTCAGCAGTTCAGGCCGACAGTGGAGCAGTGTGACGGAGCCGACGGTGTCGAATGTCCTGTCAAACCCACTCAGTCCACTCTTTCATCACAGCTCACCGTCTCTTTTCCCCCCTTTCTCTGCAGAAAGGGAGGAAGAGGAGGAGTGATGAAGTGAGCCTGAATTTTGAAACGAATAACAGAAAATGAAAACTCTAAAATTGACATTAACTGTAATTTATTTGGCGCTCAGCTGATCTCCTGTGTAGACGAGCTGGGAGGTAATCGTGTTTACGGCGTCATTTATTTAGTGGTTAATGATACGCTGCAAACCCACCACCGTGTTATTAGACCTCTTTATCTTCCATCCTATTATACATGTGATCTGATTTTCCTCGCGCCGCTGCACATTTACACATCCACTCACTCACACTCCACTGACTAATAAGTTTCGGCTTAATTAAACTTGTTTGCATGTGGTGAAAATCCCATCATGCGGCATAATGAAATGAGCCCGGTGTGATCGCAGGTTGTCAAGGTGTGTGTAGAACAACGGGTACATTTGATCAAGCCGCCTCCAGGTGACAACAGGCAGCATCAGGCCTGTATGGGTGAGTACAGCAGAGCTCCTGGTCATGTCTCAGAGGGTGATCTGTGATCTGAGGTCACTTAAAGACCACACCTGTGTTCACTGAACCTATTTCAGACATTTATCTAGTCAACCTAAAGATACTGGGCATGTGCTCAGTGGCTGCTGCCACTGAACACATGAATCACAAGTTACATCACTGTTCATAATCAAACCTTACTGTAGGTCAGTTAAACGGAAATATTCAATTAACTGCAGCCAAACTGTTTGCATGTGTGTCTGGTCCAGTCAGGTTGAGCAGACTCCTCATAAGTCAGGATATTTGTAGCAGGACTTCTTTCAGGAACCTGACTTTATACCAAAGCTGCCTCTGCACCATAGGACAGTATGTCAGTGTCACACTTTGCCTCTGAGGTGTGAATATGAACAAAAATGTACCAGTAGGGGGCAACAAAACCACTTAGGTTTAGGAAAAATGCCATGGTTGGCCATAGAGTAACTATGTGAACTACAACTAAAGTACAAAACACATGGAAACAAGGAAACATAAGTATGAAAACACGTCACTAACTCAGAAAACAAAACAAGTTTTCTCATTAAACTCCTGTGTTTTTATACCCACCAGCCTTTCTCACTTTTTATTCCACATCACTAGCTCTGAAGCTAGCATACTCATGTGGATGTGTATACAGTGCAGTCAGTACAGACTAAATCAAACATGGGCAAACTACATATGGCCCGCTGGGCTTTTTAATCTGGGCCGCCAAACTTGTCCAAACTATATTATTAAATTCAATTATATTATATTTAGGGCTGTACAGCAAGTCCAATCCAATCCAACTAAAGAAGATTACAGCAGGTCATGAAGCAGAACTCCATTCAAAAATCAAGGAAACTAACAACACAGTCATAACTATTGATCAAACATGCTGATAAAATTATATTAATCATCTTTTCTGAATCTGTCCAAGCTTCTCCTGTAATTCAGCAAACAAATAATCCACCAAAGAGTATCGTTAAATTATTAATTTGTAAAGAAAAATGGCCAAAAAGGAAAAACGAAAGAGACATTCTTTTCATAGACACAGTGCTTATCAGAGCTAATGTGGTCTCATTCTAGTTTTACCAGCTTATTTACATACAGTATATACATTCTGCTAAATTCAGAGAGACACCACATTATATACATTTTTATACACTTTGCTGACCAAAGTAAAGTTGATACTGTAGTGTGTTTGATATTAATGCATCACAAACATACTCCTCTCTCTTCCTCTCCTGATTGCTCATCAGCTTAAGTCTCCTCAGCTCGCCGTCAGCTCTAAAACTGCATGGGATGACGGAAATATTTTATGAGGATTTGGGACTGTCCAATTCCAATCCAATCATCCACGACTAACGCTAACACAGGTGTGACAGATTTGCCTTCTCAGACAGTCATTTATAAACTCTCCATGCTGCAGAGGAGACAGCATGGAGAATCCCTGATGAAGACACTCTCAGGCTGCTCTGTTCTTTCAACATGAAAACATTCCCGTGTGTTTCTGGTCCACACAGTGAGGTCGTGACAGCGTTTTTTCCAGCTCTGACTGACTCTCTCCTCTTAATGTTTCCCGATGGAGGACCATGAGCAGTGTGACCAATTGATTGGAGGCTGCAGCCAACATGTCGCCTGTGTGCGGAGCAGCAGGGACGATCAGCCTGAAGCAGCAGCTCGCAGCTTCACGAACCACAGAGAGGGCCCAGACTAACTTTCAAAGCAACAAACAGGGACAAAGTTCTGGAGAGTTTTAAGGAGTCAGCAGAGTGACTATATGGACCCCAGCACTGAATCATGGGTCAGAGCCTCTTGACTGGTTTTCCACTCGGTAAGTAAACCTCCATGACCTGTACATGTATCCTCCAGCACATTTTAGCTACAAAAGATAGAACAACTGATGGAACTAAAAGCTCCAGGATGTTCAAAACGAGATGCTATTAATTGGAAAGAAGTGGAAAGAGTTTTCACATGCAGAGAAAATAAGTGCTTACATCTAAAATAATAAATGACATGTCTTGTTTAAGATGGACAAAAGGTTCTTGTTGAAATAATGACATTTTCCTCAGTGATGTCTCCTCTTTGCATTGCTTTGTTTTACAATCTGTTGAGGTTTGGTGTGCAACAGTGATTACGCTGATGACAATGGTGAACCCAATGATGTCAGAATGACATCATCAAATCTACTTAAAACCATGCAGGGCAGGCCCCTCTATGCTGGGCCTGCAGAGAGGAACACAACAAAAGTGAGCATTAACAAACCATTCAATATTAAAATCTGCAACCTAAATGTCTCTAAAATGAATTCAATGTACTCTGTACATCGATGTGGAATGTAACATAATGCAAACACAAACAAACTTGGAACAATAAATGAGTGCAGTGCTGCAGAAGCAAAAGTACATTAAAGCAAAACAAACTATGAAATTATGAACTGTGCAATGTACTGAAGTAAATGGGACAAGTAGTGAGGGACAGACTATGTCTCATCCACTTTATGGCAGAATTCATGATGGTTAAATGCTCAAATATAGTATAGTGAAATAAAAGAACACTTTATTTATGTAGTAATGTTTGAAATGTGGTAACAAAGTGCTTCAACTTAAACGATAAAGACAGGAAAAAGGCTTAGTCTGTCTGTCTCCAGTATAATTTCCTTATTGCTCACATGCAGACAGCAGCTGGGTGGTGATTTCATTCGTTCTGTGTCATTTTCCCATCACGTCCACTTCCTCTCTTTCTCCACTCTGTGATCAAAGGCCTGACATGGTTTTCATTTAGCTTTCATAAAGTACTCAAGAACAAAATACTTGCAGACAATTTTTACATACAGACTCAAAAATTAGATAGATTTTTGAGAACTTCAGAAGGATTTTCAGAATGAAACCCACACAGGCCAACTAACAATATGTATTCTTTGTGAAGAATGAAGATCTTTCTTCATCCTAAAATCCTTGAAGCACTGAGAAAAAAAACATATTGATCTCTTCAAATTGCTCTTTTATTGAAAAGATCCTGCTTGACAAATGATGCAGCTGGAGGCCGCCATCATTACTGCAAACGAGAAATGGTAAATGAGCTGCAGACTGTGGCTTTTCAAGCAAGGGCCAGTTTGTGAGGTGGAGGATGAAAGGAATCAATAACAGGTAGAAAAGAAAACTATACTGAAGGACCACATGAAAGACAGGATTTCTGCTGTGTGATTGTTAATGACTGTCCTGAGAATGTGAGTTACTTTAGAACAAACTGATGAGTTTATGTCTGTTTTGAAATGGTGGAAGAAAATGAAAGATAATTTCTGTGCAAGGAAGAACTTTAAATGAAAACTGTAAAGCACTTTGGTTTGTGGAAATCAGGGGTAGAGATCTAAAATTGTGCTTGGTTTGGGTGAACCAACTATTTTTTTTAAATTTTGCAGTAATAAAAAAATTGCTGTCGGTGTGTTAGCACCTGGCAATGATGTATTAATGTCTACTGTTTGTCACAATGTAAACTATGGAGGTCAAAGGTCAACAGACTCGTCCAGTGGAAACAATGCAGTGTTTTCAAGAGCCACAGAGTGTATTGATATGTCTCATTGTTTTCATTGTGTGATAAATCTTCATTTTCTTTTATAACCATTGCACCTTGTCAGCAGAAATGTCTACACTACACACTGAAACGTATAAAATTGGTAGACCTGAACACCTCATGTGGTTGAGTTTTTGGAGGTACACCAGCTGATTATGGAAAAACATTTACCATTTTCACTTTAAGTTTTCAGCGACTGAGAATTGTGCGCACACATGTTGTGGTTTATGGTAGACAGAAGTTATTTTTTGTTTTATATAGAAGTGTGAGCTGTGTGATGTAGCCCAATGAGTGGCACAAGTGACTGAGAAAGTGAGGGAAAAAACGAGTGGAGAAAAAAATGTAAATATTTTTGGTTGTGTTTGTGTTAGAATGTTGGGATCTTTTTCTCCTGACAGCCAAGACCTGAGGGAAACATATTTGAAAATGAAAAGTTGTTGATCGGTGTCTTTTTTAAATTCTGTGACATTCAATTTCCGTTTTGTTTTTTCTTTTGTTTTTATACTCATATAACCATTGATCCATTCATGTGGCATCATTTTAGAATACATATTATTACTGCCCAGGTTGTCCTGAAAAAAAAAAAGATGTTCATTACTTGACTGTGCATGAAAGGGTTGACATTAGGCTATACGTGCATTAATAGACAGAGAGGCCAGGCAGACCAAAAATAGCAATAAATGACTTGATTCTTTAAGGGTTACAGGTGGTGCAATCCTTTCTCTCTAAATACAGTTGAACCATTTCATGACCATCCATCCAATAGTCATTGTGACACTGACTCCTCCTCCCATAGAAGCACTAATGTGGCTGTAACCATTAGCATGTGGCTAGTGCTAATGGACATTTTAAACCACCTTTGTGTTCATTAGCTCCACCCCGCAGCTGATGACTTCTGCGGCTTCAGATCGGTTCATAATTCATTTCTTGTGCTGTGTATGTAACAAATTCCATTCACTATAGTGAATTACTGTATATTTTTTTTTATTCTGTATGTTGCTCAGAGTAAAAACAGTATGTTTACAGTGACATCAGCATGTTTTCAGTTGGAAGGGTTTAGGAGCTCACATTTAATCATCATGACCTGCACCTGTGTGATAAGTGACCAAGAGATCATCATCAGTTGTTAAAAGGGTCACACATGGGTCAGGAGGAGGATGGATAATAATTTGTTAAATTTACCCACAAAGCCTTTCTGTGTGTCACCTCTCTCTCTCTCTCTCTCTCTCTCTCTCTCTCTCTCTCTCCATCAGCTGACTCAGCATGTCAGTGGGCAGATCCTACCAGCCCTGTCACTCAGTCTCGTCCCTGCCTTGTGATTGGTCTCTCTCCTCCGTGGGTGGGCGGGGCCGGTGGAGCCACATGGAGTCTGCTGGGTGTCTCTGTGCCCATCAGTCTGATCCGTCCTCCGGTGGAGACGCTCTGGACAAACACTGGAGGAACTTGGCACATCTGTACGGCAAAAATATTTTGACCTGAACTGCTGAGAAAAATCAGATATTTTGATTTCAACTTACTCATACGTTTTTAAGTGGCAAAGCGAAGAGAAAAGACGTGCGTCTTTTTGATTGAATTAGGAATTAACAGGACACCTTCATGCTGTTGCTGATCTCTTCCCTTTGCGCACTAGATGGGCTTTTCATTTAGGACTTAATCATATATTAGCTTCCCTGCATCAGGGAACTTTTCTTTTTTACGCAAATATTTATCTTTCGGGTGGAATCTTTTTTTAAATTAGATCACTGTAAGAGAGGGATCCGCTCTTGTGGCTCTGGCGGACACTTTGCTGTCTTCTCCACCTGAAACGGGTTTGATGGAAACATGACCAAAGCTGCAGCCGGACCTGTTCCCATGTACCACCTCCTCCACCTCCACCTGCTCCCGCTGCTGCTGCTTCATGCCCTACCGGGGTGTCTGTCCGCGCAGCACGGGCATCCAACGCGCTACTTTGGACAAATAGCCGAGAACTCCCCAGCTGGTACGCCGGTGGATGGGGTGGCGTTACCGGTCGGAGCCGGCGGCTGCCCAGGCGCGGACCTGAATGCCAGCCTGATGGGGGATTACGCGTCGGACTTCAGGCTCATTCACTTCCACGGGCACCGGGACCATCGGAGGTATTTGGGTTTGGTTTCGGCCAAAATTCTGGACCGGGAGTTCATAGCGATGTACGAGCTAACGGTAGAGCTTCCTCCGCGGTGTCTGAGGAGACCGGCTGCTGTACAGGTCGAAGTGTCGGACAGGAACGACAACATCCCCCGGTTCACCAGCGGTAACCAGACGATTGAGGTAGATGAGCTGACACCGCTCAGAGCCGAACTGGCCCGCTTTGACGCGAAGGATGGCGACGCAGAGAGGAACGGACGCGTCACTTTTTACGCATCACCAGAGTCTCATCTGCTCCACGTGGTTCCACAGACCGGACAGGTGATGCTGGTCGGGTCCCTCCTGGGTGTCAGCCAGGTGACACTGCGCCTTTACGCGAGTGACGGCGGAGATTTGGCGCTGATAGGAGAACCGGTGTTCCTGCGCGTCAACGTCCGTCGCTCCAGCGGAGCACGGCGGAGGCCACGCGCTCTGACCGAGGAGCTGACCTACACAGTGACCGTCCCAGACCACGTCAGAATCGGGGACTTGGTGTTCACGGTGCCGGACCAGAAATACGAGCACCGGTGGTTCGAGATGATATCTGTATCCGACCCTCCGGTCCAGATCGAGCGGGACTCGGGTCGTCTGTACCTGGCGCGCAGCCTGCACGAACCCGCCGATGTGGTGGTGAAAATCCACAACCTCCGAGGTAAGAAGCCGTTTTTCCTTTTCGTGGGTAAATGTGTAATGCGCTTGGTTTACCTCTGATAATGGTTTGAGAGTCTGCATCAAGATTTTACACATTGCTGGACTGACTGATTGAAGCAGAAAAATCAGCACCGTTTAACTCTGTGTGTTGGGATGGCTTACTGCTCAGTTTGTGTGTTTTCGGACCCCACTGGTCATTTTTGGGTGAGAATTTATCTAATTTTGTGGCTAGCTGTGGTTGGTTTCTCTCTGTTCAAATGTAAATGTAGAGAGGTGTCATTCATAAACACCATACATGTTTGTCTGTGCACTATATCAGAAAGTCAACCAAGTCAACTGTATCATCTAAAACATTGTGTGATCTTCTGTTATCTTGACTGATTATTCAGTCCACAATATTCCATCAGCTTCAGAACAAACAAGGTGGTTTGATACCAGAGATGGATTTATAGCAAAGGATATGTTTTAAGGAAAGATGGAAAGAGAGGAAACTCAGTGGTGTATGAAAACCTGAACTGATTTTAGTGTGCAGCATTTTACAAGTGGTGAGGTCAAATGTCAACAGCATGCAGAAACAGGGATATGGCCCTTTAACTGTTTGAGTGCCAGTCTTTTTATAAAACAGAAAGTGCCTTGTGTCTCTGAAAACACAGAGTAGCTCAAATGAAAGAAGAAAACATTAGTTTTTCCATTCTTGTTTCATCAGAGGTAGAGGCTAGTTTCACCAAAATCACCTCCTTTTGTCCAGAATCCATCCGTTTGGCTCTCTAATTGTGATCGTCTTCCTGCTTTGATCTCCACTTTGACATATTATTACATTGATGGCAATCAAAGATTTTAAATGACGGTGAAATAAGTCAATGGCACTCAAAGAGTTAATACTGTTCTGTGGTTCTTCTTTAGTTTTTCTTGTCTGTTGGACTTTTCCTTTAAAGACAGATTAGTGTTCATTCATTGAGGTGTGTGTGTGTGTGTGTGTGTGCTGGCTCGTTTCCAGCAGAGTTTGAATTGACCTCAACCGTCTACTTTCCACTCTTTCATTCATTCCTTGCAGCACTCCTCACATCGTCGCCAAGTGTGTGTGTGTGTGTGTGAGAGAGAGTGTGTGTGTTGCCAGCAGGTTGGTAAAGGACAAACAGAACCGACAGTGTTTGGTGTGTGAGGTGAGGAGAGTAAACACACCTCAGCTCGCTCACACTTTCGAAATACTGTTAACGGACACACACACACACACACACACACTGTTCAGGACTTCAGTGACCTTGACTGACGCTGATTATAGTTGAATAGTTTAAGTGCTGTTTGGCTGCAGTTTCTCATTCGGATGAATACCTAAATCAGGACTGCCACTCTCAGTGTGGGTAACCCAGGCTTGTTTTGGTCCTCATCAAAATAATGTTTATAGTCCACTTTTTTACAAGAAACTTATGAGCACATCCAGCTTGTTCTCTTCTTGTTTGTTCAGATGCTTTGTAATGCTCCATGGCATAAAGGTTTAGGCAACAAAGCCATAGTTATGTTTAGGAAATAATGTTTTGGATTGGCTTACAACATTTGGAAAGTGAAAGTGAAACATTGTAACAATCGACTAATCAATTACTCAACAAAATCTTGTGTATTCTTGGTCAACTATGAATTTTTTTGGTGGAGGACAGCCGTGTACATTTTTAAGGTTGTGCCACTTTAAACAGCCGTCTGTCAGTTCTTACAGTAATACAGGAAAGAGACTTGTCATTTAATGTGGTCAAGCTTCAAAGAAAGCTAAGTGGAGAAGAAGTTTCCCCTCCAATCTGAGAAATGTCTTAACCTGAAACTAATGGCCTGGTTTACAGGGCGTCTTTGGAGGAGCTCCTCCTCAAGTTCATCTTTCTATAAGTCACTGCACTGAAAGGTGAATCCCGTCTGGAGCTGCAACTGGAACTGAAACTGATTCAATGTCACTGCAGTTGTTTGACAGGATGAAACGATGTCCAGATGCTGCAGTGGTCCACCTCCAGCCCTCCACCAAAGTAAATGTTTAACCAAGAGTCTGAGCCCCACACATCTGGATGGTGGTGGCAGCTTGGTGTTGTAGTCAGATGGCCAATCAGTCAGTCCAAGCTGCATCCCCGCTGTTTATTTGTAGAAATTAGTTGTGTTTGCTCACCTGGAGCTCTCCCAGGTTTGAACACACGAGCCCAAACAGGCCCAGAGCCTCCGACAGGAAGCTTTGTTAGTGTTAAAGCAGGCTGCAGAGCTCTGGTCAGCTCTGGTTTGTGGCTGTGGACTGTGTGTGTCTGTGATTCGATCGACATGGCGCTGAGCGTGCTGTAAACTGGCCGGCTGATTGAGGCGACCTGTCTTTCGTCTGCAGCAGTCGTGGTTGATTTTGATGTGTGGGAACAAGGGCCTGTTTGGCAGAGGAAGTCCCACTCCAGCATGCTGGTTCCTGATTGGTCAGTCAGAAAAACTGTTGGCAGTCTGAGCTTCACTTCTCCTTCTGGACCTGAATCATTGTGTTTTCAGCAGATATTCTTCTGCTCACTTCAATTAAGTCTCATCTTCAAAACATTCCTCTTTTATTAATATCCATAATAGGCACAACACAGAGTCACACTGAAGTTGCCGTGAATAAAAGTAATAGAAAAATGTAGAGATTGGACTTGAGTCAGACTTGATTTCAGAAATCAATATTTAAACACATAATGGTATATTTTTAATTATGCATATAATACCATTGGCACATATATGCACATATATCTCTCTCTGGCTGGATTTGAAAAGTCTCATTCAACTTTTACACATCATTAGCTTTAAAACAAATGAATGTCTGTTCATCCAAAGGAAAAAGTAAAATGATTTTAAATCACCTTTAAAGACAATTGAACTGCACTTTTAACCATGCAATAAAGGGTCAGTTTGGAGAGGGTTTGCAATATTATTGGTAACATTATCAGTTACGTTTCTAACATATCACAGTCCAATGTTTTTCCTACTGAGGTGGTTAAGACCATAACCAGCATTTTAATTCAGTTCATTACCTAAAACATACATGTTCCTATCTGCTGAATTTATTCATAAATGGTTCGTCAAATTCCAACACATCCATATTTTCCATCAGTAATATCAACACAGGATATTTAAAGTTAAGATTTTTAGTATAGAGTTTGGTTGAGTGGCTCACACAGGCGTCGGACGCTCCAGTTGTAGCAGGATATTTGGAGACTGGGCAGCAGTTGGTCTACAAAGAAAATGCACGCACACACACACACACACACACACACACACACACACACAAACACACA
This sequence comes from Synanceia verrucosa, assembly GCA_029721515.1. NCBI lineage: Eukaryota > Metazoa > Chordata > Actinopteri > Perciformes > Synanceiidae > Synanceia > Synanceia verrucosa. The sequence continues at coordinate 5,984,183 of CM056557.1, read as the reverse complement.
CACACAGACACACACACACTTCACCTCCTGTATGTAATAAATTGTACAAATGTGACCCTCACACCCACACACGGACATCTACATCATCTGCACACACAGGCCTCTCTCTCTCTCCGGCAGGTCATCCATCACTGCAGATGGCAGCGACTCTACCGAGTCCTTGGCATTCAATAAATGTATAGGAAACACGCACACACACACACACACACACACACACTCACACAGACACGCACTTTGTCCTCTTGTTTATGTGTGTAGGCCGTGACTTCAGTCAGTGCATTCTACTTTCCTCTTCCTCTTATTTAACCTACATGCACAATGTGTTTGAATTTCTCAAGTTGACCTGAAAGTAATGAGCAACATGGATAGAGCCATGAAACACAGCAAAAGAGACGGAAGCAAAATGTAATCAAATATCTCAGTCCGTCTGTGATGATGGTGGTGAGCTGGTGAAAGCATGCGCTCTGGTCATGTAGACAAGCAGCATTTGCTCCCCAACCATCAGAACATTAAAAGAAATACTTCACATTACATGGACTTCTGTTGAAGTACCTCCAGTATGCACATTGTTCTCACAGTCCATAATCATTTTTCCCATCATTTTTTTATTGTAACTTTGATATAATTGTAGCAATAACATGGATGACTTACTATATAGTGTCTCTCAGGAGGTTTTTTATTTGAGAACTAGATGTATTGGACAAGTTTAGTCACTGTTTAGTCACATATTATAAAGGTAATTGATGTTCATTTCGTGCGTAACTTCAAATGTGTCTGCCTTCTGTTTAATGTGCTATCTGTAAGCCTGTACTTGCCAGAGATGATTCGTTTGAGAAAGAAATACCACTCAGTTACACATCGCGGCTGTCAGTGGACGTGTGCTTTTGTAGTTCAACAAGAACAACAGCGATTCCTAAAAAACAATATCGTCTGTCATGTCACATCAAATTTTAGAGAGGGAATCTCTGAGTTAAACTTTCGTGCAGATCCAATAAATATTTCAAGCTTTTCAACTTAAGAGCTCAGCGTGTCGGATGCATCGATACTTCTGCTGCTCATCTTATTTTAAGTGGCAGCTACAGTTTGTCAACATTAATTTGGGCATCACGCTGCAGCTTAACTTAGCTCCAGTAAGGTATTTGAATGGATTCATGTTTGATAAAATGCCAAACAAAACAAACTAAAGTAGAAATCATTGCCTGTGTGAAATGAATAAAACTCCTGACTGTGACTCAGACAGACCTTTTATTCTTTACTGTCCCATTAACTGTAATGAATGTGTTTATTTGCATATTTAAATGAGAAAAATGTTGCTGTTGGGCTCAAATTAATGCAGCTGGCTACCCACTGACGGGCCTGCTCCCTCATTAAACTGCAGCTTCACTGTTAACTATTATTTATTGTTTTTCTGTGCATACACAAACAAACACACACCCAAACGCACGCACATTATTACAAACATGGCTCTGGTCTGTCAGGCTATTTCTACAGATATTCTGCACTTGGCAGCCCTGAGGTGACAGCTTTTTTTCTCCTGTTTATTCTATTGTCTTTATTTCTGGATTTAGCCCGAGGCCTGAAGCAACCTGCCATCGCACCACGTGTTCGTGTGTGTTCATGTGTGTGTGTGTGTAGGACTGTGTGTCCCCGAGGCTGCTGAGCTTCACAGTGATTGTGTGTTTCAGTGTCACATACATTGATCAAACCAGTGTCAGTGTGCATGTTTATTTGTTGGTATTTCAGTGTGTGTGTGTGTGTGTGTGTGTGTGTGTGTGTGTAGCTGCAGGATAAATTATTGTGACCACTCGCTGAAGCTCCCCAGAATGACCTTTTTTAAAAGGCAACAAAGCAGCTACACACATAAATTATGGCCCATATTCATCAAAATTTGCATCAACTGTTTTGAGTCAAAGAAGCATGTAGCTCGTTAAAATCAGAATATTTTAAAGCATTTTCTCAGCTGAAGCAGCAAGAGGCTAAAAGAACAGATGTTTGTTGCTCTTTTTACTTCCTAGTTCACAATTACATGGATGACATACAACTTGATGTTTATGTGGAACGTGGTTAGCCTAGCTTAGCACACAGACTGGAAACAGGGAGTCCATCCATTTTCTACCTCTTATCCTCTCACAGGGTCACAGGGGGCTGGAGTCTATCTCAGCTGTCTTAGGGTGAAAGGCAGGGTACACCCTGGACAAGTCTCCAGTTCATCACAGGACACATAGAGACAGACAACCACTCACACTCACATTCACACCTACAGTAAATTTAAATTAACCAATTAACCTAATCCCCATGCATGTTTTTGGATGGTGGGAGGAAGCCGGAGTACCAGAGAGAACCCACACAGACATGAGGAGAACATGCAAACTCCACACAGAAAGGCCCCGGGCTGGGATTCGAACCCGGTACCTTCTTGCTGTGAGGTGACAGCGCTAACCACTACGCCACCGAAACAGGAAATCTGTTAGTCTATCTCAACCTAAAGAATATTTGTTGTTTTTACACGGTTGTTACTAAAATGTTACATTCTGGTGAGGCTACTATCAAATGTTAGGGGCAGTTATTAATTTCACTGCTCTCATTAGGCCTATATAAGCCAAAATGGTGTTAGCTAGAAAGCTTAGCTGTGCCAGAAGGAAACACTAGAAGAACCCTTACACATATAAGGGAATTGATTGGTTTCTTTTCCAAAAGACGGATATCAGTTAGATCCAGGATGTGTTTATCATTCCTTGGCACAGATACTAGAAGCAGCTATTTGAACTTTGGACAGTGCAGGCTAAATGTTTCCCTCCACTACCAGTCTTTATGCTAATCTAGGGTAACTATTCATTGACTCCAGTTCCATGCTTAATTCAAAGACACAAGATTGATGTCCATTTTTACATCATGTAAATAAATTTATTTCCCCAAAATGTTTAACGATTCCTTGATCACAACGTTAGAAGCTTTCTATATATCAGTACCCTGAACATGGCAGCCTGCAGGTGATGCTAGCAGGATTTTAAATTGTTACTCTCTGTCCTCATCGTCTGTCCTCTCCCTTCCCACCACTCTGCCCCCTCTTTGTTTTATGTATCTATCTGCTGTCCTAATAGCGTATTGACAGCCAATCAGCGGTAGCCTCAGGCGAGAGCGCTCACCAATCACCAAGTAGGACAAGGTCATCGCATTTAGACTGTAACGATCAACATGCACTCAGTGCAGCAGCACATGACATGCTTTGTGCATACAGTGTGGAGCGATTATGTTACATATTTGTCTTTTTTTCGGGGGACTTGTGTGATCTTCAGTGATTAATGTTAAATTTCATTAAACTTCATATTCTACACTGATACGAATAAAACATTCTGAATGATTGTATGTCATTCAATGCCAAGCGTATCTGAACTCTGCATTAAAATATAGTCGTTGAAACAATATTTACATGTTTGATGACATCTGAAAATCTTTATCTCAGAGCTACCCTGATCTGTCTGAAGTGCAATAATTAAATTCTGCCAACGTCTTGTATCATTTTATATCTGAAAAAAATAACAAAGCCTGTTTCATTATACTGGAGTAGTAGTTTATGGTGGATGTAAGGGACAATAGGTTACCATTCAAATGTAAAGCCCATTTTAACCAGATCTCGACCAAAAATCACTTTCCATCCACTAGTGTTTGTGAATATTAAGAGTTTGTTCATTTTGATAAACTGGCGCTAACGCTCCAGTCTCCACTGTACCACTGCACTGAGATGACGCAATGAAAAGAGGAGCAGTCAAACTCAACCTGTGGGATAAAAGTGTGGAAAACTGATCTCACACAGATCAAACCTGTGAGCTGTTTTATGGCACATTAACCTTCAGAAGGATAAATGATGGAACAGAGGTGCGACTCTCAGTAGTAAGGTATCATGATCCATGTGAAAAAACTTGGAATCACCTGACCTCCATGTTTCTCACACACACACACACACACACACACACACACACACACACACAGACAAAAAATAAGATCAAGCTCCCAAATGGAAACACACCTGGTGAGCTGCTCCTGTCAAACACACTTCTTATGAGCTGTGCTGATCAAAATTTTCCTCTGTCACACTTTCACTAAGATTAAATGCATGCACACTGTTTGATGCTGCCTCTCAAACACACACACACACACACACACGCAGCCAAGTATCACATCTTGAGAAGCCTTCATCTGTTAATTAATGAAAGTCTGGAGCTGACATCAGAGTACACACACACACACTTCAGTCTCCTGTGATACCCTGAGTAGAGCAAAGTGTTGATCAAGGCGGCGGCCTGTGTGTGTGTGTGTGTGTGTGTGTGTGTGTGTGTGCGTGTGTGTGTGAGACCACACATACTTTTTCCTGTCTCTCTCCTGTCTTCCAGCTGTTTCCAGCTGTCCTCTAACTCCCTGTTTAAGTTCAGCAGTTCCTTTTGTTTTGACCTTTGACCTCTTCACTTCTAACCCTGGTCTCAAACAAAGTTGCCATTCAACATCAAACATTCCTGCACTACATCTTTATGATGTAAAAAGAGTACTTTATTATTTACTGTTCACTATAGTCAGATGAACAATAATAAGACGTTTCATACCACGAGTGTTTGACAGGCTTGTATTGTAAATAATTTTCCACACGTAACAAAAACAGCAGACCAGGTCAGCATCTTTCTTTTTTAATGCTATGCTGTTTTTGTCTAAATGCACAGTAAGAACCAAAGGGTGCTACTGTTCTTGAATCACTTAAAATTGGCTTACTTTGTTGTAAAAAAAATGTCAAATTGTAATATGTTCAAGAAAATCAGCTTTGGACACTACAATCCTTCAATATCACAGACTATTATCATGCACTGTTCATAGTTCTACCTATGAAAAGTAATGCAGGGTAATTCCACAAAATTAATTTACATTTAATTCAATCATGATGCAGGAAGTGAAAACAACAACAAAATCAGCAAAAGGAGGTCAGGCTGGATGGGTGAATGAAGACACAGTGTGTAAATCAGAAAAAGTCAGCCTTGACTTCACTTCTCTGCTATTTTAATGCAAACCGCAATATTTCCCTCAATTTAACTGTCAAGAGAGAAGTTTTGAAAAGACTGTATGCAATAACAAATGCAAAAAATAAACATTACTTGATATAATATTGGCCACAACTGAGGCATGTCGATTAAAAGAGGAAAATGTTTTCTCTGATTAAGAATAGGATTCTGAGATGTTTGTTGAGCTGTGTGAACAACAATGCTCTAAGACTATTTCTGTCCAGTAACAAAGGTCTAACCTCTTGCTTTTGATGTCAATTTGCACATCTGGATGTGATATGCAGCATTGTGTGGGCAGCTCCACTCTTCTTACTGTTCATACTTAGTGTTAGCTTTGATCTATATAAGGAGGGCTGGTGTGCGAGCTTGATATTTCCAAGTATGTGATGAAGTGTATCAGATGCCTTTTTCTCCTTATAAGAAAATAAGACGTAACACTCAGTGATAATGACAGCACTTGTTCAGTGTGTGAACAGGGATTATGTAAAGGAAGTGAACAGAGACGTCTTTTCTCGAGCTTCTTGCTGCCCTGCACACTGATAATACAAACTGACTTCCTCCTCCTCTCTCTTTCTCTCTGCTGAGGGATGAAGGGAGAAACTGCAGACCGAATCAGACTGAACAACTTCAAGAAATGAAACCAATCAGCTATTAACAGACACATGCAGGAAATAAACAATGACCTCGGTCGTGTTTGTTAACATGTGTGTGAGAGATGTTACACATCTGTTTTCTGCATGTTAACCCCATCCCCCAGAACACACACACACACACACACACACACACACACACACCCTCAGGGCTGTTACACATCATAGTGTCTGTTCATGTGTGTGTTGACATGTCCTCGCTAATTGTCTCCTATCACACTCTGCTGCTGTTCTCTTTACAGCTGAGAGGAGGTGAATGGATGGATGGATGGATGGATGGATGGAGTTGCTATGTTGCTGTAGACTTTAAATAGGCCTTTTGTGTGTGTTTCTCACATGCAGCCGCACCACTACAGCATTTTCTAAGTCCTAGAAGCCTGACCATAGATGGATGGATGGCTTCATTTGATTGAAAATGTGAAACTGTGCTGGAGAAGACTTGTGGAATGGATTAAAACGATTTAAGATTCAAGAGGCGTCTTTCTGTTGCCATGGCGAGAATTTACATTTTGTATTGTTGGATCTTAAGAAGGTTCTAAGTAGTGCTTCAAAATACAAAAAGAAGAAATCGGAATGAGACCAAAAAAAATAGAGTAAGCAATTTATTGCAAACATTGAAGTGAAATAGGCTGTTCATCAGCTGATCAAAAGTTTAAGACCACAGCCGCTAAACGCTTAAATCTTCTCAAAAATGTGGATTCAGTGTCATTTTCTGTCAGGTCTCCACACTGTCATGACCTCCTGATGGCAAAGGCAAAAAAGTTTTCTCTCTCTGAACACGGTCAGATTGTTGAGCTGTATCAGCAGGGTCTCTCACAGTGTGCCATTGCTGCTGAGGTTGGACGCAGTAAGTCATTTTAACCTTCTTAAAAGATCCTGAGGGTTATGGAACAAAAAACAGTCAAGTGTTAAACCCAAAAAAATCTCACGGGCCTTGAGCCGGAGGATCCAATTGATTGAATTAGATTGCCTTCTAAAACACTCGAACAAAGCCTCTTATGCTATCTTTGAAGATGGATTTTTGCCATGAGGTCTGTATGAAACTGTTATTTCAGTTATTTGTGCACTCAAAAAGGACGAGCGGCTCATTTGACCACAAATTTCAGAGAGACGGCTGGCTGGACCGCAGTAGGCAACTTGAAACACTGGAAACGCCTGTTTTGTGATTTTTGCATTTGTGCACAAACTCAGAAATAAGAAAAATGTTTATCTGTTTTTGTCATTTTGGTTTTTGGAATGAATATTGAGAAAACAAGTGATTATTTTGTTTTTTTTTACTTTCAGTTTTGTTTGAAAAATGAATGAAAGAATGATACATGGATTCAGGAGTGTTATGACATGACTATTTGACAATATTTTTGCCTAGCAGCTTGGCCCTGCCCTGCTCATCTACCCCATGCTCGGTGTGAAAGAAGCTTTAGAAGGCGGGAATGAACAAAACAAAGTATGCGGTCGTTTGGGTTGGTGATTGATCAAGGGAGTGAGGGATCCCAGTGATGGTTCCGAAATATTTCTACTCAGTGAACTTTGAGTAAAAGTTAAATTTGAGTTTGGGTGTGGAGGAGCGGTGAAAGGTTAGAGGATGACCGTCATGACTAACGTTACCAAGTGAATTATAGTTCAGAACAGAGCAGGACTGTAGACTTCTACCCAGAGGGTTTAAGAGCAGCGACGTGTCACTTTTATCCAGCAGCAGTTTATGACCTTGGCTCATCCCTGCAGTGTGGAGAATCACGTTAACAACCTCAACGTCTCCAGAGTGCCCATCTGTCAATCTCCACCATAACACTCCTCCTCCTATCTTCCTCATCTCCCTCGGGCTTTGACTCCTCTCGTCCCTCACGGCCGACCTCCATCGGGTGAACAGACAGACGGAGAGATGAAGTGATGCTCTCAACTTTCTCTTCCTTACTCTAAGTCAAGGTCGTAATTTAAAGAGTGTTGTCCTCTCTGGAGCTTATCTGCTCTCAGCTTGTCTCTTCAGGGGGATCAGGGGACAGAGTCAGGAGGGAAATGTTGATCCTGTCCTCCATAAAGCACGGCCCTTCATCACCACACCACCATTCCCAGGACAGCTGGAAACTTTTGCACTTTTCCCAACACTCTTGAATCTTGTACATGTACTACATATTTACTCTTCTCTGCTTACTGATATGCTGCATGCATGTTGGGCCATACTTGAAGAGAGAACACTTGCTGCTCTTGCTGAAGTTTCTTGTGTATTTGTGGAGTTTTAATTATTTGTGGAGAAAACAAATGACAATATGACAATGATCACTTCAAATAATATTGATATTGACAAAGACAGTGGGTCATAATGGTTTCACAATGTAGTCTTCTGATGTTTTTAATAGGCCTCTGGGTCATAGTTCTCCTGCTGAGATATTTTAATTATTAATGGTTTACATTCACCTTTTAAAAGAAAACAGGTTCTGTCAGAAAGACAGTAGCAGTTCAGGATGTGTCCTTCAGTAAGAAGAACGGCTTTAACAACGGCTTCATCTACACACATGCACACGTCTCGCTAAATTGCTACAGAGAAGATATTATGGGTATTTTCAGAAGGAGTTTTCCAGCAGCAAAAGCAGGATTTTTTAGTCTAAGCAAATATTACTCTGAACTTCCTGTCACCCCCCATCCTTTACATTTAATTCCTTCCTGCTGTCTCTCGTCGCCATTGATTCAGAGCAGCAGCCTGAAAAGTTGTCAGTCCTCTTTATATTTTACTGATAAAAAAAAGCAAACACATTCATGGATTTACACAAGTTTACATGGAGGTTGAACAGATTTATTGAGTGACAGTTTAAAGAGTGTGTGTGTATATATATATACACATATATACGTATATATACGTGTATATGTATACGTATATATGTATATATACGTATACATATATATATATATGTATATATATATATATATATATATATATATATATATATATATATATATATATATATATATATATATATATATATACATACATACATATATGGCCTCATGACTGACATGTGTTTAGAACTCTGGTTTTCTTTTGACAGTTTTTTAGTTTTTTCTAGTTATTATCGTAGCCATGTATGTCTTTACTTTGATGCTTTAAATTAAGACATTATTTAGATAAACAAAGGTAAAAGCAAGTGGAAAAATATGTTCATCTGCGAATATGACACCAAAATATACTCTGAGTTCTAGTACAGCTTTATATATAGTTTATATATACTATACTATACTTTATATATATTATACGTCACTATTTATATATACTATTTATTTATGTATTATTTATTTATATATACTATATTATACTTTATATATATTACATGTCAGTATTTATATATACTATTTATTTATGTATTATTTATTTATATATACTATACTATATTTTATATATATTACATGTCAC